>OZ007594.1:272499882-272833203 GCA_963931845.1 Maratus michaelseni
ACCGGTTCTGTAAATGAAAGTACACTTATATAAAAAAACTGGAAACAAAAAGTAAAAACTAACAACGTTAGAGATCGATCTCAGCTATCCTGTGCAAGAAAATCATTTAAAAATATTAAAATGCCAAATCTGCCAAGAACCTTCCCATAGATGACTCGTGTAGGCTCTTAACCAACATTTAGTTATTTGGAAACTTTTGATCTTCGGTAAGTATAAAAACAGCATACTCCGTTGGTAATAAGAACATTGAATCTTGTGTAATTATCACTTTCTTGTATTTCATAGTTTGTGATATGGAGTTTGTGATGGAGTTTATGACGTTTATGAAGTTTGTGGAGTTTATGTAATACGCGAGTTTGGATATAGAGAAATTTATCCTTCGGTCCAGCTATTTTATTTCTTCTTCAATTTCTTGTTTCACCATAAATGTTTGTGCGAATTTATTTTAGACCGAATTATTTTCTAAGGCAGTTTCATTAATTTCCTGTGAATTCGATGACTGAGAGGATGTTGTACTAGTAGCTACAAATATTAGGTTTTATATATTTTTTTACATTGCATTTTTTTTCATTTAACATTTGATGCATATTTCCTGGATTTTTGAGAATTGTTTGTTTTTACTATAAATTCAAACTCTTTTTTAACATAAAAAATGGAACTGAAATTTTAGTTATAAAAATTTATTTGAAAATTGTTATTATTAAAAACATGCAAATCCAATTTTTTAAATTTCGGAAATTATTTTTTAATCCTAATTATTGAAAAAAGTACAGTAAATTAGAAAAAGACCACGACGGCAATTTAAATTAATAGATGCATAAACTATATTTAAGAATTTAAATTACAAATTCTGGCACTGCCATGTCGTCAAAATTGCTGACATTTGTAAAACTATTAATAAATTGGATCTTTAACTTAAATACTCTGCTGTGTAAATAAAAACTGCCATTACAGTATTGCAGAGAGTTTTTCCCTATTATTCTTAAGCCATATATGAAGCCAGGTTAACTACAGGAATCAATCATTAGCGATCCTATCTGACACATGGTTAACTTGAATTCGTTTTTTTATTTTTTTAATGAGTACAATTTTAAAATACTATTTTTCTGGTGTCAATAAATATAATTCTGAAAAATGAGTATTTTTTTGAAAAAATGTATAGCTTAATTCAGTGTTTCTAAAACTGTTTTTGGCCTTGCCCCCCCAAAATCATCTCTAAAACGTTGATGCCACCCCCCCTCTCCCCCTGCCTCTAACAAATAATTCTTTTTACATGAAAATTAAACTCTTATTACCACTAAAGAAGTCCTAAACGCCATTAATTAGATCTAAATAAAAAACTGTTCATTCACGAAAGTAAAAACATAAACGAAAAGAAAGTATTTATGAAAAAATCGTTAGTAATAATAATAGTAGAAAATGTAAAAAAAGCAAATTATTTTTTTAAATATTTAATAGAAAATTGAGATACATAAATAAAAACTTTTTCTATGATGTTTCATAATTTTAATTACTGAAAGTTAACAAAAGTACGTAATAAATTCAAAATAGACTCGAGACAAAGAGAATAAAATTAATGCGATCCTTGTCCTTCATGCTATCTGCAGAGAGCTTTTATATCAGGCTCTAATTTAGTCAACTTTAATCTCAAGTCCCCTCGTTTATTTATGTCCAGTCGATTTATTTTCTTCAGCAGTAAATCATTTACTGCACTAAAACCACATTGAACTAGGCATGACGATGAGAATACTAACAATATTTTTCTTGCAAATTTTGTTGCATTTGGATATTTAGATTCTGTTTCAGCTCAAAGCCATGCCATCAGTCCTTTTATACTGAATAAGATTTTAACTAATTCATGGTTTTGAATTTCAGAGAGTTCTTCGTGGTATCGTATTGAATCATCAGATGATAAGTCCACTAACACTGGCTGCATGACCCATGATGGGAAATGCATTTTTTCTTTAAATCAGAAATACTATCGTTCAAATCAGAGGCCAATATTTTAAAATGATCCACAATGACAGCTGTAGCGGCATCGGTCACCTAATATTTTTTAAACAGGTATTTTTTAAACATAGGTCAAACTTTCTCCCAGAAATATGTTTCTGCCATACCTCAATGAATATAATAAAGCCAAATATGTTTGCTGTTGCATCAATAAGTGTTTTATGTTTTCCTTGAAGTTGTTTATTCAAGATATTCAGTTTTTCAAAGATATCTGCTAAATAACTAACAAATGTTTTAAATCACTGGTTTGTAGGTGCTTCATGTCAGATTTCTCACTTAAAAATTCACCAAGACCATCAGACAACTCCATGAATCTTTTTAAGCAATTCCCCTTTGAGAGCCATCCTACATCAAGGTGAAGTGAAAACCGAACGTAGTCTGCGTTTTTGACTTCACAAAACCGCTTGAATAGAAGCTCACATTTTGCGTTGGATTTTATGGAGTTGATACATCTTATAACAGATTTCAATATATCATTAAAAATAGGTGAGATGTTTTTAGATACTAAACTCTCTCTCTGGATGACGCAATGTACAAGAAGCATTTCTGGATTCTTGTCATTAATTAGTTTTAAACATTCAGTCCTCTTACCCATCATAACTGGAGCCCCATCTGCAGCGCAAGATGTTATATTTGTCATTTGTATACTATTTATATCTAAGTAATTTTTCAATGTATTAAATATATCAGAGGCAGTAGCTGTGCTCTCTAACGATTTACAGAAAAGCATTTCTTCAGTAAATTTCCCTCAATCAATATATTTTACATAAGTAAGCAATACGGCTTCACCGTCTCTTAGAATTGATTCGTCTATTTCTATGGAGAAATTTCTTGATTTCAGCTTTTCAACAAGTTGTGCTTCAATGTCCTCATTCATTTCATCTATTCTTCTACTAACAGTCTTCTACTAACATCTAATCTATTCTTCTTCTATCATTGTTACTAAGTGGCATGGATTTCACATCTTTGTCATCTTTGCCAAAGACTGCTTTGAGGAATATTGATATTGATTGTTAAATCAAATCTTCACCCATAGTGGTTTTTTTTTTCAGATTTAGCAATGATTAAAGATATTTCATAACTAGCCTCAAGAGTACATTTCCTGTAGTTTCATTTCCTGTAGCAGTTTCTGCAGTGAATATAGACTCAACTGTTGACTTTTTTCAAACTTTTCCTTTCAAGTTTTAAAAGAACTTAAATCTGAGTTTATATACTCATTATGTTTCGCCTTCATATGCGCTTCAAGACGACCTCGTTTCATAGATTCGTTACTTAAGCATTGTTTGCATTAAATACACGTTCATCGTGGTTAGCCTGTATGAAACCAAATTTTAATTATTCATCTAAATACTGGCGAACTTCTTTTTTGCTTCCAATTGTTCATTATAAGCATAGGATTTATGTAAAAAAAATGGATGGGAGAAGAACGGATAATACATGATAAACATGTATCAAACACGGGGCATTTATCGATCTCTGTAAAATGGTATGCTGTTAAATATCAATTATTATGTTTAAACTCTAATTTTATAATAAAGAAAATTCCTAAAAGAGAAATATTCAAATAATGTTTCTGAAGTAGGTATATTATTTAGCATTTAAAAGTTGCACGCTAATTCTTATAGTAGATAATACTTTCTATTATTTTCATAATTATTTAAATCAGTAGCGTAATAAATGTTACTAATTACAAAGTTTATCCTCTTCAACCAAACGCATATTCTAAAGTGGGCGGAGCTAACACCTAACTACAATCTTTTTGTAATCTTAGTATAATATATCAATGCATAAAAAATACGCTGATTTTTTAGAAAAATACTGATATTTGACAGTTACAAAACAGTTTATTTTTCGAAAAAAAAATACATTTTAACAATCAAATGTTGCACGTGTCTGTTACAAAGAAAACACATTCTGGTGAGAACAAAGTCATGTGTTGCATTTAATGCGATTCAGAAAAATTAAATCTTTAAGGATCAGTAATTAAAATATTTTTAAAAGACTAGTTATACTATTATAGAAATTATTGTGTCTTTTTAAATACCACATTAAAAAAAGGTGCTTAACAGAGTGCTTTTACAATGTTTTTAATTTCCACAAATAGAACCGGTGATAATATTGCTGCCTAAGGCAAATAATTATTTGCCGCCTTTCAATGTCATATTTTAAACAGCATGTTTTATTATATAACATCAACTGCTACCGTTACCACTCTAGAAGTGCCTTCTCCTACATACCAACTTTATTTACGAAGTTCCGCCCCTTCCGTGTGTTTTGATTTTTTTTGTTGTTGTTTTTAAAATTAGCCCTTACTGTACATTTTCTTAATTTAAAGTAATTTCCAAATATTTAGTAACCAAGAACAACAATTATAAGTGGCATTTTGATAATAAAACTTTGTTAATTTTTTCTTTTGGTGTGCATGGCAATTAAATTTTTTTCCAATGATATGAAGTTGAAAAAAAACCCCTTTAATAACATTTCTTGAATTCAAAGAGCGGATGTCTGAATTTCGCCGAATTCGCAAATTGCCCCTTTGTGGGACACTTGAATTGCATTTATTTTGGATTACTCCAAAATAAATGCGCATACTTAAACTACTTTAACTACTTGCTAACGCTATTTTAAAATAAAAAATGTACAACGTATTTAATGACAGAAACTTTACGATTAAATAAAGGGAAGATTTCCTTTAGGAATTTTGTGGTGGTAAACGGCATTCAGCAAAAAACTTCAAACCCTTACATTGCAGTTTTGGCGGATAATGGGTTAAAGGTGTCATATATACATGAATATTCTAAAAGCGAAATTTATGTCATCATATTTTTATTCCTTATTGTGTCTGTATAATTTAAAAAAAAATAACTGAAAGTTGCAATATTTTTTAGACTTTTTAATCGTTTATTTTTTTTTTATCTTAATTCTTAAAAAATGATGAATTAAACGGTTTGGTGAAAGAGAATGGCAACAATTGCAATTAGTAGATGCAAAAACTATATTTATGAATTAAGTTAAAAATTCTGGCACTGACATGGCGTCAAATTTACAAATGGTTTTCGATGACATCATTCATAAGATAGTAATAATCAGGGCTTTAAGTTAACTACTCTAGAGTGTAAATAAAATCTGCCACCATTAGCCTAGTCAAATAAGGATACAACCTCGGAATGAAAGATAACAAGCTGAAATTTTGCAAAAATCTTTGTTTTGACATTCTAAAAGTAAGCTAAAAAGTCTCATATAATCTCGTGTCCGCGTCTCGAGATATTCAAGGTCAAAGGTCAAGAAAATCGGTTTTTTGCTTATATCTTGAAAACTGTGCATTTTATTAAAAAAATAAGTAGACAAAATTTCCTATAAAATACATATATTATCTTTAATTTTCTGACAAAGGGTTTAGGCGCTAGAGCGTGCTGAAGAAGGACAACTTTTTGACCTTCAGACCAAAACGAGAGAAACTTCATCTTTCACCCTCGATTTCTCAAAAACTATGCATTTTATCGAGAAAACATGTTACAAAATTGAAATAGGCAACATTTTCTACAAAATTGATAAATTAACTTTAATTTTCTGACGAAATTTTTAAGCGCTAAATAGCGCTAAAAAAGCTACTTTTTGACCTTTGAGCCAAAAGACTAGAGAAACCCCCTTTCCTACCCTCAATTACCCAAAAACTAGGCATTTTATTGAATAATACCAGCTACAAAATTAATGTAGATAACATTTTCTGCAAAATGCCTATATTAACTTTAATTAGTTTTTGGCCCTCTGGCCTAAAAGGGAGAAAAACCCACTAAAGATTTTTTCTTATATTTCAAATGATATTTGAAGCTATTACAAAACTTGTAGAGAATAAAATTATCTACAAATCTAGTCTTAATTAGTTACATTATTTACTTATTAATAAATATTAATTATAAATAAGAATGAATTATAAATAAATTTGATAATATTTTGTTAAATTATGTATAAATAATAACATATTGAAATGAGTTTTTATGTATTGTAATTACATTTTTATTTATCATAAGATTATCAAATCTATTATATTTTGTTTAAGTTAAATTATATGGCGATTATTACCTCTGATTATCAATAGCAGGCATACAGCTTACGTTTCCTCTTGTTCGTCGCCGTCTCCTTCTTCTGGTTACCCATATAAAATTTCCAGATCGTTATCATCCCCCTCGTTGTCCGTAATACTTGGCTCTAAAACCTCAAGAATCTCAGGTACATATTCACTTTCTTCATCAAGATCATTTGGATATGATAAATCGTTGAGACATGCTTGTCCGTTACACTTGCCACAAACTGAGGAGCATTGCAGCCCTACTTTTCTACATCCACAGTTCGCGCCCCAGCCTTTCTTGCAATTGCCGAAGATCGTACTGAGTAGTTCTTCTAGGGCTGAAGGTAATAATGTTGTTGTGGGTTCCAGGATCTCGTTTTGTATTATCCACCCCCGTTCTCTGGGTTCTAAATATTTCCCTAACCAAGTTTGGATCTGATAGTAGACACGATAAATATGCTGTCGAGCTGCTGCACTTGTTGGTGGAAGAGATGACCGGTTTATTGAGTCTTGTTGATTTAATGAATTGTGTGAACCTAAAATTATCAATACTATGTTCTGACTTTGGAGCATTATACATTGCTAAAAGAACACGTATTCCATTTTCAAATTATGTGTTTGGAGAGCAGTTGTCTTCCGGAAACAATTGAGCTGATTCGTGCAAATAGGAATGTAGTTTGAACATTTTTATAATTGTTAGTTTTCCTTTTTTAAACAGCGCAGATGTTGTGTCACATCCACTGATAGCGGGCAAAAATAAAATATATTCTTTAGGACGAGGATATTTGTCGAAGTTTTTTGACGAATACATTCGTGTCTCCACATTGCCTTTACCCATTTAAAAAAAAAGGTTTTTCGCTGATGTGACTGTGTTCGTCCTATTAAAATAACTAACAGATCAACATCTTCTCCAACTATGACGGCGGACTTTTGATGTTTCGATTCTTCAATGGCTGTTTCGATGATGAGGGTATCAGCATCATCTGTGGCTTGTTTTGTAGTGATGTTAACAGTTTTTAATTGCTCAATAAGCATTTCAATAAAGTTTTTTTATTGCACCGGTCCGATAAAAATTTTTACTGGCTGATTGGCACAATCATTGTCTCATCAAAACGAACTTCATAAGATGTTGAAACAGCAACAGTTCTTCTGAGTTGTTCCATTGCTTTTATATTTTTTACTGTTATCTGAATAACCGTCGAATACAACAACAATATTTGAACCAAAATGTATTTGCAAATATTTGATGTATTTCTGAAGAATAATTGAGAAAGTATCGTCTTTGCTCTATATGACGCGATGCAGAAGAAATCCACCATCGATAATGTAAGTCACATTATCTTCATCCAACTCAATATTAAGAGGTTCCATATTATTGTACAATTTTGCTTTTGTAGTTTTTCGCATGACGGCATTATCAAAAAGTGATGTTGGGTATGGACTTAATTCATACTGCAGGTATTCTTTGAGATTATGTTCAAGCTTTTTGTTTACTGTTATTCTTTGGAAGAGTAGCAATGGATCGATCCTTTTTGTTGACGATTACAATACTGAGTTCAATAGTCACCTTTGAAGGTAAACAATAGATAATCTCTTTACAGAAAAGGGGCCATTTTGATAGGCACAATATACAGCATGAAATCCACCAGATAATCTTATTGGAGTGTTTTACCTTGAAGGTAATCCCTACCATGAAGTAAAGTAGAAATTTTAATACCTCTGGTAATTTGAGAAGTTTATTGAACTGTTTAGAACTTTCTAACTAATTTGAACGTATGAGATGCCTCATACATATATACGAAAATAATATACGTAGGTATATCCAAGCACTTACACATTGTTCGAAAAATAAATACTTAATTCCTTTCCTACTTATAATATATATATATATATATATATATATATATATATATAATATAGACATTTTAGCTTACTTTTAGAATGTCAAAACAAAGATTTTTGCAAATTTTCAGCTTATCTTTTATTCCGAGGTTTACCTCTGTTTTCACCTAATTTGACTGGACTAAATGGCAATTTTTTCCTTCTTTTCTTAAAGCCATCTATAAAGACAGCTTTACTCCATGATTCTAGTTAGAAGCCCTTTCAGAATAATTATACGACTCAAATTGTTTATTAAAATATATAATTTCAGAATATTTTTCTGGTATGAATAAATATAATATTATTCTAAAAAACTAGTGATTGTTTTTTTTTTTGCCAGTTAACGGGTTAAAGGTGCCATGTAGAACAGATGTCAATGTCCTATATACGAAATTTAGGTAATCATATTTTTTTCGTATTGTGTCTGTTTAAATAAGTATAATGAAAGAAATTGATTGAAAGCTGAAGTACTTTTGCGATATGAAATTTGATTTGAGGTTTAATTATAGTGTATATAATTTTATGTTTATAGTGCAAAGCTACCATTCTATTCAAAATAAAATATACTTAAAGTTTTACAAAGAATGTACCTACATGTTAATGAAAAATTGTAATTTGCTTGTTAAATTTAAAATGTTTAGTATTAGTATAATTCTTTCTTTATACGGGTGATAACCTTTTAAATTAAAGTAATCATTATCAAATCTATATTGTTAGTGCAGTAGCACATATTTCTATTGTATTAAAGAATTATGTGTGGATATTGTAAAGTTCTAATAGTATATTAAAACAATAGGATCTACAAACAAAACAAAACCGTATTTTTCTTTCTAAAAACATCGATCATTTTTCTTAGAGTAAAATAGCATGAAAGTGTATCATCTCCAATTTCAAAAAATGTAAACATGTTCGTGTTAACGTTTTAATTAAGTAAAAAATTAATATAGAACTAAATGTGTTAACGTTTTTATTTAAGACATAAAAACCTTTGTTGCAGCATAATTCAAAGTTAAGATATTTAACGAATTTTTCAATGCAAACCTTTTTTAGTTTGCAATTTAAAAACATATCAATTCAAACAATTAAATATACTAACTCCACATGAGTGAAAATTTGACCGCGGACCTGGGACCTTCAGCGTAACGAAATGCTGCTCTGCCACTGAGCCACACTGGTCGATATCGTAGCCCGGCAATTTTTCACATTTATGCATGTTCGAATGAGTCACCGGCCAGCAATGACATAGCAAGGATGAATAAATAATTATGCATCGGTCAGTAAATTCATCGTTACGTTGAAGTACAAAGTTTCGAGTCCTGGCCCCGGTCAACTTTTCACTCAAGTTGAGTTAGTGTATTTAATTGTCTGAATTAATATGTTCTTAAATTACAAACTAAGAAAAGTTTGTATTCAAAAATTAAATTAACAAAAATTCGTTGTCTGAATTAATATGTTCATAAATTACAAATTAAAAAAGGTTTGTATTCAAAAATTAGTTTAACAAAAATCCGTTGTCTGAATTAATATGTTCTAAAATATAAGTACAATAATAAGATGAATTGTGTATATGTGCTTTAATATTTTTTTAATATTATTTGTATTTCGGCGTGCAATAAAAATGTCGAGTAATTTATAAGGAACTACATCTTTGCATTATGCATTTTTGCTAAAGTATATTATAATTTTCTTTATTACTTCATTATGTACATTATTTTTAAATTTGTTCAATTTTATGTAAAGCATTCGAATACTATAAACTATTACCGTTCTACTCCCGTTTACTTGTTACAGTTGCGGAAAAACATTTAAGTAAGGGGAAAGTAATTTATTGAATGGAGGCAGATAATTTCTTTCACAGAGCACGTATGTATATTAATCCAATTTTCTCAATATATGTGGAATCCATAGCGAAATTTGCTTAAAATACACAAATACACTTGAATTATTTTTAACAACGTGGGAAATTTGGGTAAATTTGCCATCACTAATGTCATGTTGATATATCTAAAAAGAGAGGTACTTTTATAACATTGGGATATTTTTACAGTTTACAGTAAAATGCTTTTACATCGCAAATAATAATCCTAATGCTTAAAATGCAAACAATTGTTACACATATTTTAGCAATATAGGAATTTTTGATAAATCATTAATAAATTATGTGATGCGTACATTATCGAAAAAGGCAGGTACTTTGAAACAAAATGGTGTACAATAGTTTGACAAATTGGGGTATGTGATAATTTTTGTATAGATGTGTAAATTTAATTAAAAAAAATTATTTTATTTATTTGAGAATTTGCTTAGCTATAGCATTTTTCCCCTTGTCGAATAACTAATCTAAGTTTAGATACTTACAAGATTATTTTAAAAAAGCTTTAAAATCGCTTCAATAGTTCTCGAGAAAAAGGCGCATCAGTATAACCTGTTTTAAATGTGATTTCGTAAATGTTGCCATCCCTTTAAATTTCTTCAAAAGCAAATTTTACGTTATAACATAACCAAAAGGATACACTAAAATTTCTATGACATCATTTAAGGAATGGCGATTATTTAAATAAAGTTTTATTTGAACATTTCATAACCATAATATTATAATGTAAAACCTACTTGGAAATTTCACTGAAATATACAATTATTATTTCAAACTGAAATCGTTAAACTGTCAATGTCGACCAAAAAAAAAAAAAAGACAATTTTTTTTTTTGTCAGCGTAATACAGTAATACGCATGCCATAACTTTACCAAAACTTCTTTCATTAGTTTTCTTAAAATTTCATATAAATTTTGGTTCTGAATATCTGGACTTTGAGACTAAGGGTTTTACTGTATTTTTTTCAATCATTTCGAAAGCAATCATGAAAACTGCTTGACTGCATGAAGATTTCTTAGATATTGCATGTTTGAAATGTAAACAGTAAACAGTTCATTACTTCATAAGTGTTCCCAGTTGCGCAGCAACTCCATCTCCTGTATATGAATAGTTTGGTAACACATCACAGAGCATCCATCAGTGTTGAATTCAGGAGATGGCTCGGGGGGGGGGCATCCTCCCCCGGAGCATTGAAATGTCTCCCCGGAAGTTTGAGATTTTATGCTTCAATGTCAAAAAGTGGAATTTCTCCCCGGGACTCTATAATGCCCCCCCCCCCCCCCCCGAGCCACATAAATTCCTACCGGAGAAAAGTGTCTGAATTTAGCACTGGGATCCATGGAAAAATCGGTCGTCGATGAAAGGTCGTCATCTCAAGAGACAGAAGACGAAATGAGTAAAAGAAGAGAAAAGTCTATTTAAGCGACTGATAGAAACGATCGACCAATCAAATCATAGAAAAGGCTAGAAAGGCGGGGCTTCGCTGACAATTGTTAGGAATGTCGAAAGTATATGAATTTGGGTAAAAATAGCTTAAAATTTAATAATTAAGAGAGAAAAATGATTTAAATAAATGTAAAAGAAGGATATAATAAGAATAAATATTTAAACTGTTTAATAAACGCGAAAAAATTACCGAAATCGAAATGCAAAGAATTAGCAAGAATGTGAAATGGTTGAAAAGTATAAAAATATTTTATTAATTAATAATATTTTATTACATATATTTTCTGATACTAGTAGAAATATTTTCCCTAAAATGTGTTACTTAAAATTATATGTGTTTTTGAAGTGTAAGATACCCTTTTTAATTTATCATATAATTAGTTTTTGTAGAAAGTGCATATTTATAACAATTTAAGGACTGTCTATCAAACATTTTTATTATAATGAAATCTAAAAATAGTAAAAACATCTTTAATACCATATTTTTAATATCAAACTTATAATTCATAGTTCTAAAATTATACATTGTAGCTTTCAGTGGGGCAAAGCAAAAATTATTAAGTAAGGCTTTTGGGCAGGAATATCGATGGTTGATTGGTTGATTTTAAGACAGCCGATTATCTACACAAGGAATATAGGCCCTGGGGAAGTGCCCTCCGTGGGGGTCTTTCCAAGGGATCCTAACCCGTATATACGGCAAGGTTCGAAGAAAACCACGGAAAACTCCGAACGGTTAGGTCGACGAGCGCGACAGGGGTTTGAACCCAGCACCTCCCGTCTACCAGCTTTTGAGAGCAGAACTTCTCAGCCACTGGTGGGGCGGAAGGACTAAAGGACTAAATCACCTGCAGGAGCACCAACCGTGAGGCAGATGTGATAAAATCTCCTGCAGAAGATCCCTACCTACATACAGCAAAACCTCTCCCCGGAACGGGCCCGGGATCAACGAACAATTAATGAATCATGTTCACAGAGCTATTGTAAATGCATACTGAATACACCAATGCAGGAAAATAAAATAAAAAGCAATAAATTAACAGGATTTAAGGACCAGAGTATAACCACAAGTCCATTAACATATACTAACTATAAATGTATAAATAAAAACAACTTTAAAGACCATTAAAGTTACAAAGGTCTAACTAGCCTATAATAAAACTAACTAAAACTAATGAAATTTTAACAGTACAGTAATACAGGGCCTTAAATATCAAAGAAAATTACATAAATAAATGTATTTTATAGAACTGCACACTGAGACAGCAACACAAGTAATGCAGAGTAGCAGAGTCAGTACCAGTTCTCATACCAGAATGTTAATTCTGGAAACCACAACACACACTTAAGGCACAAGTCAAAAACTGTATCCAGGAAGTCAAAAAAATTTTTTAACATATATTCGAAGTTACCAGAAATTAGTAAAATGATATAACTCAATTATAGGTTCTTAATACACAAATATAGAGCAATACCATATTCCATCACCACAGTAATGTATCCTCTAAAATAATTGTTTGATGATAGATAAACTGCCAATGAAGGGATCAACATATTTAAAAACACTGTTCATGATGCATATAGACTGGATATTTTAAAATAAGAGTTCATGATGAATCTTCTGATAAATAAACAAAATATCACTTATAATTCAAATCAGCAACTAAAGTCAGTGTTCAGGATAAAATAAGAGTTCATGATGAATTTTCCGATAATAAACAAATCAAGTATTCAAGTTAAAATAAGAGTTCATTATCAAACATCAGATAAATAAACAAAATATCACTTATAATTCTACTCAACAACTAAAATCAAGTGTTCAGGATACGTAACAGACAAGCAACTACCAATTGTAATAAACTTCAAGAAACAAGATCCTAAAATTTATACTTAATAAATGAAAACATTTTGTTCAGTTCATTATATATATCACATAATTTTCTATAGTTTTCTTTTTTTAAAAGAACACTTATCGTATTTTCACGTAGAGATTTGTTTCTATCAAAATTGAAGAAATATGGAATTAAAGGACAACGCCCAAAAAGATAGTGTGTCACGGATCCCAACTCGTCACAATCACATCTATCAGACGTTCTTTTTCTTATCTTCTTAAGGAACACCGGAAAACTTCCGTGCCCTGACAGAAAATACGTTATAATTTTACTGCTGCTGATGAAATCTCTGTTTACTTTATTCAAATAGCGATATGTGTCTCTGCCCTTTTCAGAAACATTCCAGTTTTGCTGCCATTCTTTTAGTAATTGTATCTTTATATAATTATCCATAATGGATCTTGGATATGGCATAGCCAAAGAAATATCTGCCTCTTGTATCTGTGTTGCAGCCTTTGCAAGTAAATCCGCCCGCTCGTTCCCAGCATGACCCACATGGGCTTTAATCCAAGTGAGCATAAAAATTTTATCAGGATATTCAAGCAAACTATTAAATATATCTAATATAACAGGATTAGATGGAACGATCCTGCTAAGTGCATGCAACGATGAAAGACTGTCGGTCATTAGTAAGATTTTATTGTATTCTGACTGTATAAACCAATTTACTGCTTCTCTAATTGCAACCAACTCAGCTTGATAAATAGAGTTTAATTTTCGCAAGTTAATTTTCTCATCGTAAACAAATTCATCTTTTATACAAATAGTAAATGCACAACCAGTACCCATTTCCATTCGAGATCCATCTGTATATGCCACAATCTCATTCTTCCTTTGATTCCCTATTCTCTGACATCGGGATCACTTGAAGGTTATTCAGATTATAATATTCTGGAAATTCGTAAGATTTGACCTTTGGCCAAATATCTGTACATGAAATTGTTACATCCTCCATAGTAACAGAAAGTTCATTCTGGAGTACCTTGGTCTTCATATTTCTGTATTTGAGATCCAATTCAATTGGCGGGATACCACATAAAATGCAAAGTACTTCTGTTGATACTGAGCGGTACGGCCTCATCACTGATAGTAAACCCAGACGTTGGCATGATGACAATCTTTTCAGTGCATTCACTCTTAAATCATCGTACCATACCTCATATCCATATGTTATTTGCTTCTCTATTATTGACAAGTACCATATTTTCAACAGAAATGAGGGAGTTCCAAGATCTCTACAATTTGTTTTGCTTAGATTCATGGTAAATGATGAAACTTTATATCTGACCGTATCCAAGTGGTCGATCCAATTGAATCTAGAGTCAACGACAAATCCGAGATACACTATATTTGTCTTTACTGGGACAGATATTCCGTTCAATTTGAAGATTGGCCTGCGGTTATCTAGAGTAAAACGGCCAAACAGCATCGTCTCGGATTTCTTAGCACTCAAAGTAAGTTTTAGGTCAGTACAAATTTTCATAAAAAATTCCAAATAGTGGTTCAATTTCTTTTCCAAACTCAACCGAGTGTCCGCGCCACCAAAAATAACGAAATCGTCTGCATAAGAAATAATATTCATATCCATAGAGCCATATATTTTCAGAATTCTATCCGCTACAATCAGCCACAGCAGTGGCCCCAAACAAGAACCCTGTGACCAACCCAATTACGTTGTAAACCATTTTATGCCATCAGTAGTTCTGAACCCTATTTCTCTCTCTGATATATAGCTCTTCAAAACTGATTTTAAATAGCCATCAATTGGCAGATTTTCAATGATTTCCGAAAGAATATCCCAAGACATTGCGTCGAACGCACCCTCAATATCCAAAGATATCATAGTACAATATTTATTACATGATAGTATATTACGTACAGTATGCCTCATCTGTTTCATTGCATACACCGTGCTTCTGCCTTCTCTAAATCCGAATTGTCGGTCATGAAGGTATCCAGAGCTTTCCAACTTCGTTACTATTCTCATTTTTAGCAGTCTCTCAAACACCTTCCCCATTATAGGTAACAATGTTATGGGTCTGTATAACCGAGGTAATTTAGAGTCTCTGTTCCTCTTCTTGAAAAATATAGCTAAACCTTTCTTCCAAATCTTTGGAAAGTACCCGAGATAGTAACATTTATTAAACAGATCAAGCATAATTTCTGAGTACCTATGACAAAGGTTTTTAACAATGAGTGCATCAAAATCATCAAAGCCTGGAGCCTTATTATTACCCTGCTTACTCAATGCAAAATTAAGCTCTCTTTTCGTAAATTTCACATAATTAGTAACATGATCCAACGGATATACTGCAACATGACTATGTATGTCTGTAGTAACCTTATCCACTTTATAATGCTCATTCATAAGCCTCTCTATCACCTCATCAAAGGTCTCGAACACTTCCGACTCTTCTAACGTGGTAAACACCAGATCTGTATGATGCAATGTTTTTTTAGTAATATATTTAAAGACACTTCCATAGGTATCAGCTGTTTTCGCACAAAAATCAAACCATGATTTCCTTTTTGCTTGTTTTAGCATTTTCTTATATTTAGCACGCGCTATCCCATAACTTGTTCTGTAATTATCGTGATCAGGAAACCTACTGGTACGTTTATACAGGACGTTGACTCTGTTTCTTTCTTTACGAAGTTCTGGAGTATACCAAGGAATAGTTGACCTATGAGAAAGTGAACCTCGTTTAAAGAATTTCTCTGTAATTGACAGCAGAGAGTCATAAAAACCTGCCATCCACTTATCCAGGTCATTTGATGAAACAGCTCGTTCTAAATCGCGCTGAAGATCCAAAATTATTTTCCCAAACTGCTTGTTGAACTTATAAAAGCTCTTATTTTTCGTTTTAAAACGTGTCAATAGTCTTTTAGCTGGATTATAAATCAAAACAAATCTAATGTATTTGTGTTCAGAATAGGCGAAATTATCAGTATCAACAGTCCATGAGGTAATATTTTCACAAATTTCTGTGCCACCAAGAGACAAATCCTGTCTACCTTTTTTCTTATCGAGTGTCCAGGTATAAGGTGAATCAGGGTCGTTCATTATAAACAAATTACTGGTTACCAAATGTACTAAAAATGACACAGTCCGTTCATCTTCTCTGGCCTATCCCATTGCCCTGATGTGCACATTGAAGTCTCCACCAAGTACCACTTTATCAAATTCTGGGAAACATGCCGACCCTTCATTGCAATCCTGATCAATGTCCGAAGATGGTGCCAAATACTGGGAGCCGATGATAATGAAGTTCTTATTCTTCAGACTTAAGTTTACAAATACAGAATTTTCAAAAGACATTGTACTAATCACTGTGTAATCTGAGTTAGTAAAAATTACAGCAGCATTTAATTTAATAGAAGTAAAAACAGACCAATTATCAGGAATACCACTAATTTTAGAATTAACCACGTAAGGGTCTTGACAGACAATACAATCAATTTGAAACCTAATAGAATACTCTGCAAGAGAATCATTAGCCTCTCCACAGTGATGAAGATTAATCTGAAGAAATCTCAAACCACCATCAAGAACATCCGAGGTGCCCTTAAAGACGAGGGGGCAGCAAGCTGCCCCTATACTCCTTGAAAGACGGACATGAAGGACTGTCGGCCCTATGTGCACAATCAGCACTGTTATCTGGGTAAATACCCTTGGGGGCGGAAGGACTGTCGAAACTTTTGACTTTCGTGGACTACATTTGAGGTAAAAAAATTGTCTTGGACTGCACTTCACGCGAACAATTTTGTCTCCGGCCGCGTTTATACTAATAAGAAAAATGTCTTCTAATTTTTTACTTTTCTATATGCATAAAAAGAAAGTATTAGAATCACGAAAAGTTTCAACTTCCGATTTTTGATGGATTTACATGTTCGAGAATGTCCTGAAAACGATTTAACTATATTTAGAAAATGCCCGCTTGTCAATCTGTATCAGTCTGTGTGCAACACAAATTTTGTGGCCGTTCTATCTCAAAAACTAATACACATAAATTAATCAAACTTCAGATTCATTTAAACCTTGACTTAAATTGGTGCTGTTTGGGTTTCTGGTGTATAATACTAGCCAATAAGAAGTGATGCTATGCTCTATTTTTTACGATTTCCTTGATAGCTATATCACAAGAACTAATGCACGGAATTTTATCAAACTTAATATTCTATTAGACTTTGACATAAATTAGTTGCTTATTAGGTTTTGGTATATAACACCCAACAGATTGTGCTAATACGCTGTGTATTTCACGATTGTCGTAATAGCTATAACTCAAGAAGTAACGAATGGAATTTTATCCAACTTCATAGATTTTGGCATAAAAAAATATTGAGTAGTTTTGGGTGTATGCGACCCAACAGTTGTTGCTTCTATGCTGTGTTTTTGATGAGTGTCACGTCACTATAACTTATGTAGTAACGAATGGCGTTTCATCATACCTTGACTTGATATAAACGGATGGTGATTAGGTTTGGTTGTATGCCACCCAACAGTTATCGCTTGTATGAGGTTTTTTTTTTTAATGATTTCTGCGATAGCTAGATCTCAAGCATTAATGCATGAAATTTCATCAAGCTGCATATTCTGTTGTTACCTTTGATATATGCTGATTCTATTTAAACAATTATGACTCTAAAGGGGGCACTGCTACATATTCTTGGGGAAAGATTCCTCAATTAATTGATGCAATGATGATGTCCACAATTAATTGATGCAATTTGACGAGCGGGGTTTGCAGTATTTTTAAGTTTATTGTTGTTACTCTCATACACTTTTTAACCACACTGTTACCACAATCGCTCATTTTGACGCTCATTTTTGCCTGTAGATCCGTTTATGGTATATTAGTTCTATGCTGTTTCGATGAACATTATAGCTGTATCTTATTTTCTATTGTATAGAAATGCCTCATATATTATATTTGAGTTTAACCCTTTCACTACTAAACCGCCCAAAACGTCCGACCAAGCAAACTGCGAGACCGACTGAACGCCTGAGAAAGAGGTGTTGCATTTTTACCCCCTAGAAAAAATCCAACTATTGTCCCAGAGTAGGGGATTATTGCAATCAACGAGTGGGGAGCTTTTTGTACTAGTGATCTTAGGGAGGTCTTACCTTCGAATATAGCTGCCTTCTTATCGTGTTGCTGGCAAAAGGCAGACAGAGGAATGGTGGCAGAAAACAACTTCCAGTATATTTCAGAATTCGGGCGTCTGCCGTATTTTAAATGCTATCCGGTTTTTATATTTCAGTATTCAAAAGGTTAATGGTTAAAATGTATATGTTGATATTACTTTTTAAATACCTAATAGGGTGCGCTGTTGTTCTGTTCTTGTAATTCAGTGATCACAGTAACTCCGTGTTAAATTTGAAAAAAATAAATATGATTTATATTCATAATTGTTGATGCTATTATGAATTAATATAGAAGAATGGTATAGTATAGAAGAAAGTTTTGGGTTTGCCACAGCATACTATTATTTAATAGGAATGCTTTTAAAACTATTGAATAGACGGGCCAAAATATTACATAGACATCTACATAGGCATTCAAAACATTTGCATTTAATCCTGAAATGGACTTTAAAATTTCATAAAAAGTAAATTTCTTCAAATATTCAAGCATATCTTATACTTATTTTCAGTTATTTATTAACCTTTAAAAACACGGACGGTTTTATACTAACAGAAAGGCACGGGCGGAGCACTTTATGTGCCGTAGAATTTTAAAGCCTAAATAACAACTTTTAAAAATATCCTTGTTTAATGTAATGCCCAGAAGTCGTATAAAAGTAGTAAACATTAAGTTGTTAAAAAAGACTAATTTAATGAGAATTAATATAACATGGACGATTTGTAGTAACATAAAGACACGGGCGGCGTACTTCATGTACCAACGCACATTTTAACGCGTAAGTATCAACTTTAGATGGTAAAAAAGCACAGCGTCTAATGTCTAGTAATAATGTAAAAGAAATGAACATCACATTTATTAAAAAAGTAATTTAATTAAGAAAGAAAATAGAATAAATTACACAAATACATAAGCGGCGCATTCCGTACGCGAATGGTGACTTACTAATAAAAATAACGAAAGAGAGCAGAAACAATTGCGAACTTCAACTTTAAACATTGGTTGAGGATTGGAGGCTCTTTGGAAAAAGAGTAAAGGAAGTGTAGATATTAATCACGTAATTCTTTAGAATTCACAACTGTGTTCTCACTGACTGCTTCACTCGGTGTTTATAGGTTTAAAGTGTGTTTATAGGTTTAAAGTTTGCGAGTTCTCATTGCTGCGACTTTAAACATGCTCATTCTGATCAAACAACTACAAACTAGTCTTTATCAAAATTATTCAGATTACAAGTCTTTTCCATTAGACCTATACACTAATTAAAAAAATGATATGTTTATTTATCCAGCATCTGCTATACGCCCTTCAAAATCAGCGAAATTATGTTTCAGTCAGGCATACTCAATTTGGCACACACAAGTAAAATAATGCATCAGACGAATTTTTTCAACAATAAATGTATATTCCCTTCAACTTGCAACAATATTTTCAATGTAATGTATTATGAAACTCATATATTTAAATGAGTGCATTACAATTCCAACGAAACAATTAATACTTAGCGGGCCACACTAACACCAGCATAGGTCAACTGTGACCCGCGGGCCGTGGGTTTCGACACTGTGTAAGATTTTCTCAATATTTGGACATTTTATCTTCTTTGATTTTAATAGCAGTATTTGTAGTTGTTTATAAATAGGAAGCGTTAAAATACCTGATTTTCGACTACTTGAAATTTAAAATGTTAAACAATGTAATTAAGATAATTAAATAAGATTTTGGAAGAACATGTTTCAATATTTATACAATAACATGTAATTAATTACTTTGTTTTTCTATCTATATACAATTTTAAAAAATATAAAAAACTTTCATATTTATATATTTCATTCCAAAACTGATAGAAAATTGGAAATTTACTCTTACAGTGTAGTATTATAGTATTTGAAGAAAGGTATTTGAAAATCCACTTTAGAGAGTAATCCACATTTATTTTTAGAGCAATAACAATGGCATCGATTTCTAGAAAAAATCAGTTGCTTATCTAAAAGGAAAATTTCGAGGATCTTAAATTTAATCTAAGAATATCCTTTTATGTTTTTGATTGAACATTATACGTTTTCAAACTCAATGATAAGCCTTTCAATGTGAAACGAATAGTGCCCATCAAATACCGTTTCAAAGGACATGCATGCATTTAACGAATTATTATTTTTTTTAACTTTTAATATAAGAAACAAAATTACCTTAAGTTGAAATTTATTATACATTTTTATATATTATACAGACAATAATAATTGATATTGAACATAAAAAAAATATTTTTACGCTTACAGAAATATATATATTTATTGATTTTGTGACTTTGGATAATCAAATCAATGCAAATTCTAAAATAATTGCGTATAGAATGCCTTTTAATTCATTACACATAAAAAATCATGATTTTTAAAGGAAAAGGCGGGATACTACCCCGATTTGGATTTTTTGATTATTTAATTTTTATTTCATATTTTATGACTTTTTAATTTTTTTTCATGTTTTGCAGCGTTTTTTGTTTCAAATGACGTCACAAATTGCTCATCGGAAGTCAGTTATAATTAGTAGCTCAGAGGATTGTAGGACAGTTGTGATCGGCGGATAAAAAGGTCACCAGCTGATTGCATTTGAAACAGCGATTAGTTAGCTTTCCGTGATTTATTTTGTGTGATTTTTAGAGTTTTTTCATGTACGTAACGTTATTTATTTATTTGATTTCAGAAATTGGGAACGATAACTTACTGTATTTGTATATTAAAAAAAAAGAAAAGAAAAGCGTCATTTTCTATCCGTTTCAAAAGTCAATGTTAATTCCTAATGTTAAATGTCGTTGGTTTAATTTTAAGGGGGGAGGAGAGTGTCCGGTTGTAATTTAAATATCACGTTAATGCTTTGATGGATACTCTCTCCTCCACTCCGGACTCCCAAATCAGAACATTTATTATTAGTCCGATTCAAACGAAAACTTTTCTAGCATTCTTCTCAAGTACCTCAGGTACTAAATAAACTTCGGTATCATTTTTTCAGCCCTTGGTTGCCACTATATCTGAACATTAATGGCCATGGGGGAGGGGGGGCTATTTTCTAGGGTTCTACACTCTTAAAAGTGTACCTCTTATTTAAAAGGCACAAGCACCTTGTGCCTTCTATTATTTTAATATAAGAGGCACGTAGACAATGTGCCTCTGATTAGGAGAAAAACGTTAGAGGCACATTGAAATGGAAGGCAGCGATAACAGAGCGAAATGTCTCAGAGGCACCACGTTAGCCTATAACAGATTTGTGCCTTTAAAAAAAAAACCCAGTCAAGTTTCAGCGGCACGCTGATAAACGGACATGCGCAATACCCGTTTACCCGTCATGCATTGGGATCAGTGGAAGCGAAGCAGTGGCCGCCATTGTCAATAAACCTGTGAACAAGACGAAGCAAATAATGAGTCTGGAATAAGTAAGTAGTATATTTAGTATTAGTACTTAGTATTCTTTTCTGTGAATGTTATAATATAAAACATTATTCTTTATACATTTAGACACTCAGGATTAGGGACGGGGCAACGACAAATAATTCGTCAATCTCTTAGTTATTCAAGTTCTATCATACTATTTTCAAAGATTTACGGGGAATGCGGCACTTATACCCTGCACTAGAACTCGTATAATATGAGTCTTACCCTGCATTGCGTACATCCATGTATATGTATATATTATGTATGTGTATCTCTCAGCCAATCTTTGTTTTTATGTTCATATAAATAGTACTTAATAAGTAATAAAATGAATAATACATTCTGTAAACATATATAGTATTTCCAAGACCATAATCAGATATTTTTTTCTCGTGTTTGTGTGTGTATGGAGGGGGTAAGGGGGTACCTTGTAGATGTTAAGCTACAGTGCTTTTCTTTTAAATAAAAATATAATATGAATTGATCCTTTCCAACTGTTTTTGAAGGAGGGGGCAGGTAGGCACTCACTTGGCGACAGCCTTGAATACTTTCTACATTTTATAAAGTTTCACAAATCACAATGTTGCTTCCCATTTTGCACTCTAAAACATTATTTGTATATTTCAAGTAAAAGTTCCTTAAAAAATATTATTTGTGTAAAAAAAATATAATTTAATTTAGATAGTGTTTTTTAAAATTAAAAAAAAGGGGGGGGATGTATGTTTGTTGTAATATTATAAGCTTAAAATTCTGAAATTTTTTTAGTGGATCTCAATGGGATCAGGAGTTATCAAATAGAAGCTAAAACATATCCATTTATGGAGGGGGGGGGGATACCTTGTAGATGTTAAGCTACAGTGCCTTTCTTTTAAATAAAAGTATAATATGAATTGATCCTTCCCAACTGTTTTTGAAGAAGGGGGCAGATAGGCATTCACTTGGCGACAGCCTTGAATACTTTCTACATTTTATAAAGTTTCACAAATCACAATGTTGATTCCCATTTTGCACTCTAAAACATTATTTGTATATTTCAAGTAAAAGTTCCTTAAAAAATATTATTTGTGTAAAAAAAAAGAAAAGGGGGGATGTATGTTTGTTGTAATATTATAAGCTTAAAATTCTGAAATTTTTTGAGTGGATCTCAATGGGATCAGGAGAAGCTAAAACATTGCCATTTAAATAACAATCTAACTCTATCTATTTTGTTATTTATTTATTATTTGCATGGTAATCTTCAGCTTTTATTTCATAATCCTTGATCCGATTGAGATCCCACTCTAAAAATTTCATATTTTTAAGTTTATAATATTACAACAAACATAATGTTAAAAAAAAAAAACCCCACTATCTAAAGAATTTTAAATTAAAAGAAAATTAGTAATATATATTTTTAGAACTAAGCATACTCAACTTGCATATCAAATTAAACCTTATAAACCCGTCTTTAAAATGGGGGGAGGGGGGGGGGTCATAAAATTCTGTATGTTTGATAGAACTTGAGAAATTAAAAATTGAAAAATTTCAATCAAATTTTCTGCAAGTCAAAAAATGATGATTTTCCAAAATTTAAATAATTCATGGTATGAAAAGTTAATTCAATAAAAATATATTCTCATTTATATCATCAGGTAGAATATTGAAATTTGTTAGTTGATTTGGCATGGAGACCCAAATATTATGTTTTTTACCTATGTGTTTTTTGGGTAAAAAATTATAGTTTTTCAAAAGATGGTAAAAAACACCAAGTAATAAATATCTGCCACCTCTGACTTAGCCACATATTGCCATTGAGTATTTCTTAATGTCAGTGATTGAGGAAAAACTATATTTTGTAGCAAACTATTCTTAAACCACCTTATTTTAACTGCGGTAGCCGACATTACCGATTGATGTTCTATTACTTCAGTGGCGCCTGTATCATTTTTCATGTTTTTAATGTTTGTCTTATTTGTTTTTAATAAAGCTTTTATGCCTTTTTATGTATAAAATAAATTGATATGTTGTCAAGGTTCTTTATTGAACCACAGAACTGACTTAGGCCACATGGACACACATTTTAATATTTATTTCAAATTTATACTCGGGGTGAGAAAATTTTCTATTAAAGTATTCTGCCTTAGACAAAATTTAATCAATGCCTTTGGATGCCATACTGGGAAATCTTTCTGCAGTAGACAGAATTTACTGTAAAGATATAAATTTAATATAAAATATAATTAAATCACAGTCTGTGCCTCTTATAATGGTGGCACATGCAAGTGCCACCATTATAAGAGGCACAGAATCTATTTTTAAATAAGAGGCACTTGAATATATAAATTCAACGGCACACTGTGCCTCTTAATTTCAAAGGCCCTTAACGCTGTGCCTCTGAATCCCAAAGGCACTATGTGCCTCTTAATTTCAAAGGCACCGCATGCCTCTTAATATTCAGAGGCACAAAAATTCCGAATGTACCTCTTAAATCAGAGGCACAGTTTTAAGAGTGTATGGACCCAATTTCAACAACAATTAGTTCATTCAACTTAACACGAACTGATTAAGATATAGAAAACGAATTAAGATACATATTTGGCACCCGCTGGCAGTAGAACGTTGAACTAAAAGATTTTGCAGTGAGTGCACAGCACGCCTCCTATACGGTGTCGTACGCATAGGGGACACATGCCGGAATTTTATTTACAACATAGTGTGTCCTCTAGCGGTGAGAAGTGGAACTAAAAATTTTGCGTTTAATATTGGTTCGATTCAAATAAAGGAACCGATTTCAACGAGAATTGATTTATTCAACTTTACATGAACTAATTAATGTATAGATAACTCATTAAGACATGGATTTAGTGCTCCCTGGCGGTGGAAAATGGAACTAAAAAATTTTTAGCGCGTGCATAGCACGCCTTCTATACTGTGCCATGAGCAGTAGAGACACGTGCCGGAGTTTCGTTCGGAAAGAGGTTTGTTTAGAACAAAGTGCTCCCCCTGGCGGTGGAAAATGTAACTAAAACATTTTGCATTTATTACTGGTTCGATTCAAATGAAATCTTTTCGAACATTCTTCCGAGGTTTCCCAGGAACTAAATAAATTTCGGTATCATTTTTTCAACTTAATATGAACTAATTAAGATATATATAACTAATTAACAGATAGATTTGGTACCACCTGACAGTGAAAAGTGAAACTAACAGATTTTCCGCGCGTGCACAGCTCACCTTCTATACGATGCCGTAAGTGGGGACGAGTGCCGGAGTTTCGTTCGAAAAGAGGTTTGTTAGAACAGAGTGCGCCCCCTGGCGGTGGAAAATGTAACTAAAACATTTTGCATTTTATACTGGTTCGATACAAATGAAAACGTTTCGAACACCTGGTGGTGGAAACTGGAACTAAAAGATTTTGAAACGCGTGTACCGTACGGTACCGTAGGCAGCGGGGACACGTGTCTTAAATTCGTTTAGAACACAATGCGCCTGGCGGTGGAACTAAAAGATTTTTCCTCGCGTGCGCCGAAAATGGCTATTTTTATTGTTACCGCATAAGAAATTTACCGATTTGATAATCTCAGACAACGAGATATTCTCAATTTAACTCATCCTCGAGTATTAAAAAAACTATTCGAGGTATCATTTTGAAACTTGTAGTCGATACGTAGTTTATTTTTCTGATTCAGAAAATACAACTTTTGTAAAAATCGGACTGTAACTGATTTTCACCAAAAACTGACTCGCTTTGAATCAAGTGATCGAGACATTTGAAGGGGTGGTATTGAATCTACTTCTGCTTCGGTGTCCATCTCTCTATTTAATTTCGGAAAGACGAAAGAGTTACCAGAGGAACGGACTGGTGCAGCGATTTTTAGAGTGATTTAGCATTTCCTATTATTTTTTGACGGGACCGGGCAATGCCGAGCGGATCAGCTAGTACCACAATATAATAATAACAATGCGGAAGTAATATAGTGTTAAAGCATATTATTTTTATCTATTTGAGACTTATGATATATCTTCAATGCAAAATAAATTAAAACAACCTATGTAACAATCTATAACAACATACTTGTGAAAGAAACCTGTTAGCTTAAGGCATTTATGTAACATTATGCCTCATGTAAAATTTATTGAATTTTTTTTATCAATATTTACACTAGTTCTTTTTCTATACAATTTTTCAGAAAATGTCACAGCCTTCTATATACATTTTATTCAAAGACTAGATAAACTAGTCAGATGTGCCAATCCCAAAACTTTCTTCTATCTCATACATAGGCGATTTTTTTCTCAATTATACCTTTTAGAATTAAAAAGAACTATATCATAGCAGCGCCACCTGTTATATGATTTACACGAAAACCTAATCAGCACCAACTTATGTCAAGGTCTAACAGAATATGGAGTTTGATGAATTTGCGTACATTAGTTCTTGAGACAGAGCTACTGCGAAAATAGTGAAAAATGCCGCATAGCAGCGCCACTTGTTGGGCGATTTACATCAAAACCTAATCAGCAACAACTTATGTGAACGTCTAACTGAATCTGATGTTTTATTAAATTCCATGCAATAGTTCTTCAGATAGAACTATTGCATAAATCCTAAAAAATACAGCACAGCAGCGCCACCTGTTTGGCAATTTAAACCAAAAGCCAATCAGCACTAATTTATATAAAGGTCTAACTAAAACTAAAGTTTGATAAATTCCGTGCATTAGTTCTTGAGAGATAGTGCCCACAAAATTTTCATCACAGACAGACATTTTCTAAAAACATTCAAATCGTGTTCAGGAATATCTAAAATGTATAAATCCGTCGAAAACCGGAAGTTGAAATTTTTCACGAATCCAACAATTTTTTTAATATAAATGCTGGACGATTACACCATGAAATATTACAACATTAATGAAGTGAGTATAAAACATCTCGTATTTTTACTGAATGGTGTATACAAATTAAAAATATTATACATACATTAATATTAAAAATATCGACGTTTCGACCACCATCTATGGTCATCTTCAGGAAAAGTTATAAATTCTGAAAAGCAATATAAGAAAATTTTCCTGAAGATGACTATAGATAGTGGTCGAAACGTCGATATTTTTAATATTAATGTATGTATAAAATTTTTAATTTGTATACACCATTCAGTAAAAATATATGATGTTTTATACTCACTTCTTTAATGTTGCAATACTTTTTTCTTGTAAACATAGAAGAAGTTTAAATTTTAAATAGAATCCTTTTCAATGTAGTGTTATGTGTATTAAAAAGTTATTTATAAATGCGAGGTAGAAGGAAATCCAAATTTCTTTTTAGAAGAAAAACTATGACGTCGTTTGTAGAAAGAAATCAGTTCATTATTTAAAATGAAAATTTCCAGACTCCTAAATTTAATATAGAAATATCCTTTTATGTTTTAGATCGAACATCTTAAGTTATCAAACTCAATGTCAAGCCTTTCAATAGCGCCCATCAAATATAGTTTCAAAGGACGCGAATGTATTTCACTAGTAAATTGAATTTTAAAAAGCTTCTTTCATAAGAAACGGATTCAGATTAATTTGAAATGTACTATACATTTTTATATACGTTACGCAAAATAATAATTGATGTTGAATATGAAAAATAGTTTTACTCTTTTAGAGAAAGATATATATATTTATATATATATTCTTTTTTGTGATTTTCGATAATGAAATCAGTACAAATTCTTATATGCTTGCGTAAAGAATTCGCTACTCCCCCACCCAAAAACAACAACAATAACAAAAAGGATATAATTTCTAAAATTATAAAATTCCCGGAATAAGTCTGTTTGCATCCGTTTACCTTGTTTGTAATTTTTCCTATTTTTGTGACAGATTTGTTTTCTGGAAAAACCGGCTATGGTACTTGCTTTATAATCTGGTTTCCGAACATTTCGTAAGGAATTTGTGATTTGATCTACTATAATCCGATTTGCAGATTCATTTATCCTAAATAAAAATTTCCACAGATTAAAACTAGAAAAATGCAATTATATCAGCTAAAATGTGCTTCGAAGCAATATCAATAATAAGTAAATTATTTAGAAGATTGGGTGAAAATTATAGCATTTAAAACAAAATGAACTTTGTTTTTTTTTTTTTACAGGAAAGATGATTACCTGAAATTTTACAAATATACTGTTGAATGGTAATACTTTGTATATTTGAAATTACAGAACATGAAATTTTTTAACTTGAATATAGGATTTCTGTAAAAATCTTCTTTTTATAAATGTTTCCATATTCTTTGCGTTGTTGCATTTTGGATATTTTCGAAAATAGCAAAAATTAATCATAAGTGCAGAGTTCTGATTGGTCAGTCTGGTTCCTAAAATAGCGACAAATATATACCGCTTTGTATATTTTTACTTTTGTGATTATGTTGTTGATTTTAAATTGTTGAAATTGATCCCGCATCTTAGAGGGTAACTTCATCAGGGTGCAGTGTTTCAATGTAATACATGTATGTGTTTTGTGTTGATTTTATGTGTAAATAATTACAGTTTAAAATATAGTGTGTGATTTTTTGCTACATGTTATATTAAATAGTGTGACGTATGGTGGGGGCAGTCTGTTCTATTGGTGACGTTTCTCCAATGAAAACGAACCGACGAAGTTACTAAACACATTTGCTCACTAATATATATTTTTTAAATCCTGCATAAATTTATTAATACTAATACAGAAAGAATTTTTTTATTTCGAATACATTAATGCTTTAATAAAAATATATGTAAGCAAAAAAAGAAAAAAAAAAGGTTTTTCTATATAATTGCTCGAAATTTTTGTTTTAATAACAAAGGATTAAGCCTATGATAACACCTGATATTTTACACATTATTCAGAACTTCCTTATTAGAATTTATAATGTATATATGGGTAATGAAATGCACGAAATCAAGAATGTTTCTGACAATTTCGAATGTACTACTTTAAAATTTTATAAAAGACTCATAAAATATAAAATGGTTATTATTTTTTTTTTTAACATGCATCGTAAAATCGCAAAGTACTGCAATATAAATGCCTTTCTACAAGTTATACATTTCTGATTCTTTACGAAGTTTCATTAGATTCGTCCAATAATATTTCGTATTCTCTGCAGATCTGGTTAATTAGAATTTATGTTCTAATTAGGAAGCGGTGGAGAAATCGTTCTTCTTGTCATTATCTGAAATCTCCAATGGCATTATTTTCAAGAAAAAATCTCTATTCATTGTTTCCGATATATTCCTCGATATACAAGATTAAGTAAATTCTGAAATCCGATAATTATTGACCAGATATATCCAATGCTTTTGCTTTTATTTGAAATAATTGCCTTGCCATTTAGGAGACCATTTAAGAAAATCTATCCAAGATTTTGAACAAAAGATAAATAAAAATGATTAATTAGTTTTTCTATTTAAAGTAATCATTTAAAGCATATTTTTAATAAACATTAATTATTTCATGAGTAGCAGTCGTAATAGTGATATGTCTAATTATCATTATAAAGTATATAGAGGAGGAGATAAACAAGCAGACATATTAACGAACACTTAGTTAAAAAAGCTAAACTGTAACGCTTTCTAAGCTACCAAACTGATATTTCAGTGTGTATCAAATATTCCAATCTCATTCACTGAAATGTATTTTAAAACACAACGTTGCATTCAGAAAATAATTAAAAAGTCGGTCAATTACGAGCATAACTCGCGCTCAAAAGCTTCCCTACATTAAATTTACTAATTACTATTTATTAATTAATAAAATCCTACTACCCCTAACTTTTTCATAATTTTAGTTTCAATAGATTCGGAAATAGGAGGAGAGAATATATATTTTCCAGTATACTTTCTACGATATCTCTGAAAATATAACACCTAAAATTAAAGTAAATATATTTTTGAGTTTTCTGTAACAAGATCTTTCGAATGATACCCTACACGATATATAGAAAGCATTTTTTTAAAGTAACATAATTAACACTAGAACGGCGGTATGAGTCATTTTGACCCCTGAGCACTTTTGTCCGTTGATTACTTTTGTTTGGTTGGAAGGAATTTTTTTAATTTTTTTGACTTTACCTAAATAGATAACAAGTATTTAAAAAAAATAAATCTGCATTCTAGATTTGTTAGTTTTTAAAATATTGGACAATATTGAATATATATATATAAAATATATATAATATATATATATATGAAATATTGATAAAAAATATTAATTTATAAATTGTGTTTTATTTTAGTTAGTATCATTTTTAATTTGTGAGACCAATCAATTTTTATATCAAATTAATGAGTTATTTGAGTAGTTGTAGTATGATCCAATTGATCGTCCTGTAGGCGTTACATTTACAGTACTTGAAAAATTCAATAAATTATCAAGTAATATTAAATATAAAGTAAATATAAATTATGAAATACACATAAATTACATATTTTTCCGATGTATGGCATTTAAAATTGTTTTATCATTGTTATTTCAGTAGTTCCATCGAGGGGTCAAAATGACTCCTTCCTGCCGTTCCAGTAGGAACGGCCGAATAGATTTTTCGCCGTTTTAGTGTTAATATCTCGACTACTTACAATTAATTTTTTCGAAAATTATTATCAAATATCATTGGATGATTCTGCGTCGATAGATACCTCAAATCCCCGTCAACTCTCCCGATGACCGACCGAAAAGTAAAGTTTATGTGTCACAGAAAAATGCGTTTTTTAAAAAAAACTATGTTACCCAGGGAAATCTCTACAGTTTTCATGCAAGATTTATATGAACTCATACTACCCCTAATTTTTTCCTAATTTTAGTTTCAGTAGATTCGGAAATAGAGGGGTGGGGGGGCATATTTTTGCAGTGTATTTTCGACAATATCTCTGAAAATATAATACCTAAAATTAAAACAAATATATTTATGAGTTAGATATTACAAGATCTTGCACACGATACCCCACATGATACACAAAAATAAAACCTTTTTTTCAAGTTACTTAATTAGCCCCTTAAATTGTTCTTAAACATATTTGTGAATGGCTAATAATCTGTAAAATTTGGGTGTAAAAAGGTTTTATAACTTTCCCAAGTTTCAACTTTCCACGTCCCATGGTTTACGAGAAAAAGGACTCTGACAGACGGACAGGCAGACTCAGGAGTGATCTTATAATAGTTCCGTTTTTCCTTTTTAAGTGCTAAACCCTAAAAATATACTTGGGAGTCTATGCAAAAGAACTATAATTACAAATTAGTTTTGTCAAGAGGAAATATTCTGTTATTTGCTTCAATATCTCAGGTAGTTATAAAACTTTGCGTATTAACAAACTTTACAAAACAACGAAAACTAGCAATAATTACATGTGTGTCACTGCAAACGATCTACATAATTTATTAACAAACTCATCCAAAGATACCTGTAAGATAAATTCATTGTCCTAATTATCCTTGAATCGGGAACTAAGAAATCCGGACGTTAACATGACGACAGGTTTTGCATGTTTAACACACTTCAAAAGCCAATGGCACACTGCTAGGAGAACGCTAAGGGATTTAGTTAATATGTTGCTAAGGGATGTAGTTAAGTAAGTTTTTAAAGAAGTCAACTTAAAAGAGGCGAAAAAAAGTACTGAATGTAGATGAGGAAAAACAATTGTATATTCTTCTGGAATGGTATGCCTATTACATAATTCTACACTAAATTACTATAATAACTTTAAGATTGGTTAAACCATTAAAAAAAAAAAAAAGAAATATTTTCTTCAATTTCGCGAATTCTTATTTTTGCACACTGACATTCTAATTTTTCTTTTATGAAAGTTAATAAAATTTTAAAAATATATGCATTTTTTTATCATATACATGTTAAAACAAAAAAATAAAGAGGAATTTGAAAGAAAATTACATTAAATAATACGCAAAATATTTGGAGACTTTTAACTATACCGATATTTTGATTTAATTATGGTAATTTGCAAATATTCAGGTTATATACTAAAATTAAAAATGTTTCAAATTTACAAAAATGCATTTTTGTGTTCAGAATTTTTAATTTTATGATGTGCGCGTTATTTATCATTTTCCTTTCATGTATTAACCATATAAGTGATTGAATTTATAAAAATTTTATTAATGGATATCAAGTTTTAAATCATTAGTACAACATAAAAAAGGATTTGTATAAAATAAGTTTGTCATATTGTTTAAATTTTAGGAGTTACAATGCTGCCATGTTTATGATCGTATCGACGGATTCTAAAGTTTTCAAAATCTGGTTTTAAATGTACAGTTTGTTTTTGTGCATAGGAAGAGCAACGAAAAAACCGTATGCTATTCTCCTTCGATTTATATAAGTCATTACTCTAAGTGATACATTAGTCCCGTTTTCACCATATTACTATAGGAAGGATACCTTTAGAAAAAATCTTGATGGAAAAGTTACCAGAATTATCGTTTTTGTAACAACGAATACTTGAAAAAATTGCACAGCCTCTCCTCCTAGACAACGACTGTTTCGAACACGCGAACATCGGCCCAAGCTTCTCATTTTCTGGCCAGCTTGTTAACAGCTAAGCTGAATGGTCCCTGTATTTATAAGGAACTATTTGAAAAAAATGTTTTTTTTTAACTTTTCTTATTATAAGATTACATATTTAAAAAGTTCATTAAGTGCAAGATTTAAATGATTATTTTTTTCTGCCATGGTAGACATACACTTGAAAAATTTACCGATTGGACTTCAAAAATTGTAGCTCCTACTTAAAAAACAAAACAAACACAGAGTGTTTCTAAGAAAGCAAACTTAGAGCAACAAAATAAACAAAATTGAGTTTTATATTAAAAAATGTTAATGTTTCTTTAATACAGTGTTTGCTGTTTAAAAAAAGAAAATTATTTATTTTTAATAGCTTTCTTTTCGAAAAATAACCACTCGAAGAATTCTGCCCTAAGTCAAATAATCCATCGTAATAACTTTTTTATTGATTTAACTTCCTCGCCTAGGAAAATTATTCTATTAATATTTACAATGCGTTTACTCATTCCAAGATTTTATTAAAATTTGTTGTTTATTTAATTTTTTTTATAAAAAATTGAATTGCATTATTGTATATATATCTATTGCATTATTGTATATTGTATAAACAAAATTATTCCTTTTTAATGAACTATTTTTTTAATTACCATTTAACTTTTAGAAACATATTTAATATTTAAAGGACTTTTTTTTATTCATGTTTTATGCTTGTTTGTAGCAATATATCTTTACAAGATACACCATGGTATACTTAGTTATTAGACTTAGGCATACTACAAGATTGTCAAAATTATGTACAGGACTTAGATCAGCGGTTCTTATATTTGGGAGTTTCTGGACCCTTTGATGTTATGGAAACTTTGCCAGACCCTCCCTCGTTTTCTCCTTGCAATATTTTACGCAATTCCAAAGAAAAAAAATTTCCTACGTACACTGGCCTCCAAAAGTTAAGGTACAACCGTTTTTTTGCGTCTAATTTGCAAATGAATGAATATAGAAACAACAAATTTGGTGGAAATTTGCACTAAACTGTTATTTATTAAATGCGACATAGAAATTTACTTAAGTTAAACGTATAAATGAAATTACAACAAAAAAGCACTCATGGTGGAAAATTCCTTTCTTGGAGAAATTAGTACATCGCAGTATTATGCAGTAAAATGTGACACAAACATTAGAAAACTGGTTCTAATACGGAATATGTCCACCACGGACTTGAATGCATTGGCGGCATCGACTTTCCATGCTCTCAATTAAATTGTTGGACACCGAGATAGGTAACGCTGACCAGACTTGGAGTAAGCCTTGTTCCAGCTCATTAAATGACCTTGGAGGAGGACTTAAAGCCGCAACCTGTCTTCCAAGATAGTCACAAAGATGTTTTATCGGATTCAAGTCTGGAGAGTGACCTGGCCATTCCATTCTCTCCAAACCGTGATCCTCACTATAATTCTCAACAACCACAGCTCGGTGTGGTCTCGCATTATCATCCATTAGAATGAAATCATTGTCAATAGCACCGGCATATGGGCTCACATATGAATCAAGGATCTCATCCCGATATCTTGCACCAGTCACAGTTCCTCCATGGAACACATGCAGGTCAGTGTGGCCTCCGAGTGAGATCCCTGCCGAAACCATGCTTCCACCGTTTCTGTACCTGTGTGTTTCGACAGTGTTTGATTGATGGTATCGAGTGCATTGTTCTCTCCAGATCAGAAGACATCCTGAATCACACTCCAGTGTGAATCTGGACTCGTCTGTGAAGAGTAAAGAAGCCCACTGTTGTCTAGTCCAGGAAATATGTTCTCTTGCCCAACATAAGCGGGCCCTTCTCTGTCGCCTGTTGAAGGGGACACACACAACTGGTCGCCTTGCATAGAGAGCTGCATTGTGAAGACATCTTCGCACCATAGTAGCGGAGATTCTTCTCCGTGATGCTGAAAAGTGGTCTGCAATGAGTTGCGGCATCGTAGTGCGTCTTCTCCTTCGGGCCGAAAGAGCTAGAAACTGGTCTTCTGCAGATGTTGTAACACTTGGGCGGCCTGGAACGTGTCTTCTGGACACAGAATCTTCGGATTCATACTGATCCCAGAGTCGTTTGACTACACTGTGAGACACATTGAGCCGTTTAGCAGTATCGGCCTGTGAAAACCTCATTTTCATCCATCCTACCGCCTGCCACCTTAATGAATCGGGCAAATGACTTCTTCTAGACATTTCTAGACTCTACTGGCTGTTGTGAACAAAACTGACAACAATAGTTCGAATACAACAAAACTTACACGTGAAATTACGAAAGCTTCGTAATTGCATATTTTTCTCTCATTCACAAATACCTATTCTTTTCTATAAAATAAAAGTTTTAGCTGCAATTTTTGCGTAATTTTTTTAAAGCTTATTATTGTCATTCATATAAACTATGAAATTTAATCTGACTGCCATTTTTTGTCTTGCGAGCTTCGAAAAACATGTTGTACCTTAACTTTTGGAGGCCAGTGTACATTATCCATCATATTTTAGTCTTCTCTAAATATTTCATTCATATAAATGATGCTAGATATCAGAAAAAGCAGTAGTTCTCCCTTTTCTGAATTGTTTAATTTGTTACATATATCTGAATACAAAAATATTTAAATTAAAATACTGAATAATCATAGCACTAAAACAATTCATACACATTGATGTCTGTAGTAGAGTATATCTATATTATCCTCTACCTTCAGTTAAACAGAATGGTTATATATTTTTAATTCTCAATGTCTTAGCTCCCGAGGGCTAGGCAGTGACGATACAAAAATAAATAGCAACATGAAACTGTGTTATATTTGTCATTTTCAAGTGTTATTAAAAACTGTAAGATTTCTATTTTAACAAACTGTAATATTTTCTTTAAGTTATTAAAATTTAATATTACGCTATATAATTTCGCAAAATTTTAACTGAAACACGTACCAAAAAGAAGCACTTTTAATACCAGATTTTATTTACAAACCACGGTCATTAAAATAAATAAATGGACGTTTAAACATACTTCATTTTCCTTCATTTGTGGATGACTATATTGCAGTAAGTTTCATGATTTAGCCTTTTCATGATTTAAGTATTTTTAAATGAATTTTAAAAAAATATTGTGCATTTAAAATTAATTAAAAATGGATTACAAAGGGCAAATGATGCTGAATTTTTTAATATCTTACACATATTACTCAATCACGAATGGAACCTCATATGAAGTTTAGAAGATAAACAAATATATAAATAGCCATTAAACAGTTGTATGCGATATTTTAAATTTTGGATACACAGTGTGCGAAATAATTATGGCCCTTTTGCTAATTTTAAGCAAACACAAAAAACATAGTTAGGGGAAGGTGGCCTAAAATGATCTAACGGGCAAAACGATCCACATATATTTTCTTCCAGACAGGTCGCGCTTTCTACAGGGTAGCACATAAACTAGTTGGGATAAGTGAAGAAGAAGCAATGGCGATATTCAAGCGATCGCAGTATTACGCGTCTGAATAGAATTTGAAAAATTGGTTTTTATAACAGCTCTTATAAGGTAAGCAGTAACTTTCATATTTATTTAGATATACAGTCTTTCATGCACAGAAACATGACTTGGTTTACATAATGGAGTACGTTTTCAGATGTGAATTATACCTATGCATTGTCATAATTACTTTTATATCCTTTATTTTGCCGACAAAAAACAATTTACAGTTATTTTTAAATGAAGGATCATTTTGCCCTTTGGTGAGGGTGAAATGATCCTTTGGACACTTTTTAAAAAATCTATTTTTTTCAGTACTTAATTTGGGTTTTAAATATTATTAAAATATGTTTATAATGCAAAATATAGTGTAAAACATACTAACAATGGGCCAAAGTTTTATTTAAACATGTTATTTTACACAAGTTTTTTCCTTAAGGGGATCATTTTAGGCCACCTTCCCCTACAATGTAATAAATATATGTGGAAAATAAAAGATTACACTCCACATTATATACAATGAGCAGTCAAATCTCATATTTTGAAAACATAGGCTTATACAGGCATTGTACATGTTTAAATGATACATAAATTGCAAAATAATTATGGCCTCTTTTAGTTTAAATTTCCTATATATTAATTGTTCAAACAAGAAATCTTTAATATTTGGTTCACCCGTCTTTAGGATTGCATAAAGCTTCTATTCGTCACGGCAAGCTTTCATGTAAGTATTGAATATATTTCATATCAATAGAATTCCATGCTTCCAGCATAGCCGTTTTCAAATTGTTCTTGGACATAAAATGTCGGCCATTTGCATAAACTTTTCTTGCAATTATATACCAAAAATTCTCTATTATATTTAAATAAGGGGATTTTGTTGGCAAAGGTTCTACAAGTTTCAATTTGTTCGACTTGAACTAATCCTTGGACGTCTTGAATGAATGTTGCAGTTGTCCTACTTAGAGATCAAATTTTCTTCAGCCATTGATTTCTATTGCGAGGAAACTGCTTACTTAGCATGTTCAGATAATCAGAACTGTTATTTTTTTTTATATAGGAATTCAATATTGATATTTTCCTTCCATCCTATTGAGTCCCGTATATTTATGTCTAGTGGAAAACACTTAAGATTATGTTTTATTATCCTTCGAATAGTTGTGCATACCATTTGTACCATCCAGTTTAAACTTTTTTCTCATCAAGAGAAAATAACTTTTCGCTATTCAGTGCTCCAACTCATATGGCTGCTAGCGAATTCTTTCCGATATGCCTTTTCAATTGAATACAGCCAAACAGCCATTGAATACAGCACATTTGATTGAATAAGGCAATAATTATTTCACTTCGAAAATCCGAATTTCATTGATAAGCTTTCACAGCGCATGCCCAAGTACTTCTATAGCCACCAATGAATGCTTGTTTATTTTGCATGTCACAAAGGCGGAAATGGCACATGATTTTCTTTTGTCATTATTATATATCGGTTAAAATTTTGAGAGGCCATAATTATTTCGCGCACTGTATTTAGTCATCGTTGAAAGGAAAACAACATTTCTGAAACCATTCTTGATTAAACCCCAGAAAAATTTATTTTTAGAAAAGTGATTTTCTTTTAAAATAGAAACAAGTTTGTCACAGGCGAATTTTTGAAAACAAACAGCTCTGATATCTATTGCTACATTTCGCAAGCATTGTTGAACTTCGTATGAGCTTTGCAAGTAATAAAGGTGTAAAACTAAACGTTTTCGAAGAAGTAAACACAGATCTCTGAGGACAAATGATTCAGGCTGGTTATAAAAAGGTTTGATAATGGCAGTTGTTGAAATGTACGTTGTATAAATTTTCTGTCACTTACCTCACAAATATCACTAAACTCCATAACAAAACATCACGTCAGGATGTAGAGCTTAAGTCATATGGTAGACCTCCCTGCTTTGTTGAATTTGAATTTGATATTGCTCACGTAAAAATGTTCAACAGACTGGAAAATTCTCACAAAATTATTTAAGCAATTAAGTAAAGTCTGTGTCAAAAATACACCCCATTTTAACTCTGTCGCAAAACATCGTGTAAAAATGTAACTAGTAACAAACGATTAATATTAAAGTTTACTACTTATTGTTTTTACTAAAATTTTCCTTAGTTGTCGTCTACACATAGAAATTCTTATAAATGTTAAAATTTTCAATCGAAACACCTAATTTTGACATCATACTTACAGTATGCGGTAAAACCTACGAATACTTATCGTTAAGTCATTTTCTTCAAGTGATATGAAAGAAAATTCGCACCCGCAAATTCCAGATGACGAAATAATTGGTCACTGTAACTTCGAAGTAGAGTCAAAGTAATGTTCCTTGAAGGTAAAAAAAATGATTTTCAAAAAAATATATTTTTTCAAGAAAAATATGAATCTAACTCATTAATTATTTTTAACAGAAATCCATTTCTAGAAGGTTTACATAAAGGAAACTAAAATTACAACTCATCCTGACAAGCAGTTTTTGATTTATGATTAAAAAGTATCCACATTTAAATCTATTTTTCAACGATAAAAAATAAATTAAACAATAGGATTTCGAAATTTAAAATCTTCATAATTCCTAAACTAATGAATTCCCTTTTGGTTTACGAAGGTAAAATTTATCGAAAAATTCAAATTTGATGTAAAAATTATATTTTAGTATTAAAATTTTTCAAATTTGCTACAATTTCTATATGTAAACGCCCCCTATTCAAAATTTAAGCATATAATTAATAAATAGATATTATTACTAATTTGTTAATACCAGACATAATTTATACGATGATTTGTGACAGAATAGGTTTAGGGTATCCTTTTTATTTCTTTTTACAATAACTGTACGTTTTAATTTGTTAAGCAAACTTTAAGCTATAAATTTTATCACGTCTGCGTGACGGGGTTGAATACACGTAATACATAAAACAATTTTTTTAACAAGTAAAATAATAGTTATAAGTGAAGACTCTTCCGTAATCCTAAACGACAACTCAAAATTTTACATTTGGGCCAGAACTTTTGTGTTAGATATGGGTGAAAATCCTTCTTTTTAAGTTAATTAATTTATGATGGATGTGCTGCAAATAGTATTTTTTTCACTTAAGTAATTCACCATTCAACCAAACACCATTCAACGAAAGAGTCAAACAACCAAGAAACGACAATCTTCAAATGACAGTGACAAAACACTGAAGAATATCAACAATCGGTAATGACAAAAAGCATCACTTTGAATGATGGTACAAACCACGATCAAGCGACAGCTCCAACTAAGGTAAAAACTCCAGCATCTCACATCCACACAGCAAGACTTGCTACACTGTGCAGTGCCGAATCGACTCATCTAAAAATTAATTGGCAACCGCCCAACTAAGGAAAAGAAAACTAAGCAACAAGATGCACTGCAGTCATGAAGTTGGAGTCATGTTAAATAGATTTCCGCCATACGGAGATCAGGCGAATTCTCGTCCCGTTGCCAAGCCGTTAAGCTGGGCAAAGACCCGGCAGATAGGAGCCTGTTCAGCGGTCTGAAAAAATGATTCGTGAATTTAGAGATGTGATTCTCAAACGACAAAAACAAAAGCATTGTAATCAATTCGTTTTTATTGTTATTTAGTTTTATTTCACTTAATAATTAACAAGAACCAAAGTAAAGAGCTTACAAATAGTTTAAAATATATAAAAAATCATGATAAGAAATTTTTAATCAATTTACAAGATGTATGTTGTAATTTGTAAATTTAATGGATATGTTTCATGTTGATAAAATAAATCTTCGAAGTCTATGCCGCTGTTTAATCTGCTATACAAGAAGAATTACACGCTTGAATGATGTTTCTTTTTATTTCAGGTCGACAACGACACATGCATTTCTCGCTATATGAGATATCGAAAAAGTGAACTAGAATAACCCAAGAAAAAATAGATCTTTGACAATATGAAAGACACATTTTTTTAAACTGAAATGTGTTTTGAAAGGTGGTTCAATTTCTTCTAGCGTTCAATCGTGGGTAGAACTTTATTTTGCACATCCAGATGTTAAATTAAATTTCAGATTTACGAAAAAGTTTGAGGATTTTATGCGAAATGCATAAATGAAGTACTTCCTTATATATAATTTTGTAGTTCCAAATGTTATGGTGGGAAGGAATAACTGAATTTACAGAATTGACAGTCATTTTTAAAAATTCCACTTGAATTATAAGAAGGAATATGAAAATATATATTTCTATTCTTAAAATTTCAGGAAAAAAAATTAGTTATTGGCACTGTGGTAATATAACTTATTTAATGATATTACAAAAATACAACCTTATGTAACTTTATAAAAAATATATCATTAATGTATAAATTTATAATATAACAAACTTTTTTTTTCATTTATCAGTGAAATAAGGTAAACAATTTATTTCAGTCTTTTACTCCAAATAAATAGATAACATGTGAAAATAAATCTAAAATATGTTTGTAAAATGTTTTTTTATATATGAGCACCTGGGATACGAATTGTATTAACGAGTTCTAAATACTTATACCTTTAATGTATACATGTATCAAAATCCAAACGGTACCTTCTTTCGCTCTGTATGATATACATAGAGGTACATTGTGAAAAACATGTAAATATGTAAAAATAGTCGTGTTTGCAGAACAGAATAAAGAAATCTGTTTTAGAATTACAGCAGTCATAAATCTATATTAATAAAAGAAAGTTTCGATTTCTGTGTGTGTGTGTGTGTGTTTGTCTGTCTGCGATGGTTAGCAAAATCTAGCCCACCTAGAAGTCTGTAAATTTAGGTGTGGATAATCCAAGGTCTGACCATGTGCACCTGTGTCTCAGAATTTTAATACTTTGATAATTACCCAAGATATTAATTAGATTCTCATTAACCATCGCTTCTAAAATGACATCTTTCAAATCAAAATGGCGAAAGAAACGAACAGGCGCATTGGATTTGCAAACAGAAATGAACGAATTTGAAATTATTTTACTAATTACCGAATTTTAAGAAAACTAATTGAGATATCAATTTGAAAATTTCTGAGCATATGTAAAAAAAAAATTCTGCACGTGACTATGTGATTTCTGAAAAAATCGGTCGGTAATTTTTCTTAATTTATGCAAAAAACTGCCAAAAATCTGCCGGCGCCAGTGAAAACAATCCGAGAAAGTTTCAGACAGGGATTTGCTTTCATTAAAAACTGAACTACAAAGAGATCTGTTTCTCTGGCCGATCCCTCCATTTAGTTTGTGAAAATAAAAGGAAATAATTGCCCAATTTTACTAATGAACAAAAATTTAGGTAATTAATTAAGATATAGATTTGAAATTGAGTTCGGGAAGGGGTGTCATCTGCCGGCTATTTTAGCTTAGCGTCTTCGTTATGTTCTAATTATCAGAAAAATGTAATTCTTTTTTTAATGATCGCGTTAATGTAGGTGACGGTGGTTCTCTTGAACAAATTATTCATTATATTTGCGGGTATGGGGAGGGAGAGGGTTAACGCCTTTCTCTGAGATTGTAATTATCTCGGGCCCGGGCAATGCCGGTCGGGTTAGCTAGTATTACATAATATTGAATAGATAAAGCAAACAACAAACTAATGTTATACTAAAAATGTTTTTAAAGAAATTTCCATGTTTATAATTGAAAGGGTCAAAATCTTATCCCCTTACTCCTTTATCTTGTAATTTGTAAATTTAATGATACATTCCTTTTATTCTATCTTATATATATATATATATATATATATATATATATATATATATATATATATATATATATATATATTTCTTCTTATTCCAGGTAGACAGATATACATTTATTTCCCTAGACGTAAAATATCGAGACAAGGAAATGGAATAACGGAAGAAGACATCTATCTCCGGAAATACTGATACGTATTGTGAATACCAACTTAAATATATATTTTTAAATATGGTTCGATTTCTTTTAGCGTTCAATCGTGAATTAAACTTTATTTTGCACTCCTAGACGATAAATTAAATTTCGGTGTTCAGAAGAAGGTTGAGAAAACTGCGAAATGAATAAATGCAATTATTTTTTAAATATTTTTTTGTACTTCGGAATTGAAATGTTAGGAATACTAAATTTCCAGAATTGCCACTGATTGTTAAAATTCTAGTTGATATATGAGAAAGAATAAGAAAATGTGTAATTCTGTAAATTCAATAAAATAAAGAAGAGAATAATTTAGTCCATGTCCTTTTCAATAGTAAAAATTATTTACATGCATTTTTGTAACGTTACATATATTAAACAAAAAAACAATGTTATATTAAAAATCTTTTTAAATAAATTTATATGTTTATCATTGAAAGGGTCATAATCTTATCTCCTTAGTACTTTATCTTGCATTTTGAAAATTTAATGATAGGGGAATTTATATATATATATATATATATCTTCTATATCCTAAAATGATCCCCTTAAGGAAAAAAAGCTTGTGTAAAATAACATAACCGTTTAAATAAAACTTTGGCCCTTTGCTAGTATATTTTATACTATATTTTGCATTATAAACCTTTTTTAATAATATTTTAAACCCAAATTGAGTAATGAAAAAAATTGATTTTTTAAAAAGTGTCCAAAGGATTATTTTACGATCACCAGAGGGCAAAAAAGGTACTTCATTTAAAAATAATTGTAAATTGTTTTTAATCGTCAAAATAAAGGATATAAAAGTAATTATAACAATTACATAAGTGTAATCCACATCTAAAAACATACTCCATTAATTAAACCAAGTCATATTTCTATAACGGGAAAGTTAGTGCTTACCTTATGACAGATGTTATAAAACCCGATTTTTCAAATAATTCTATTCAGACACGTAATACTGCGATCGTTTGAATACCGCCATTGCTTCTTCTTCACTTATCGCAACTAGTTTATGTGTTACTCTGTAAATAGTGCGAAATGTCTGGAAGAAAACATATGTGGATCATTTTGCCCGTCAGGATCATTTTAAGCCACCTTCCCATACATTGTTTTCTTCTGTCTTTAAATAAACATATATTTATTCTTATTCAGGTAGAGAGATAAACATTTATTTCCCAAGGCGTGAAATATCGATACATGGAAATGAAATAACGAAAGAAGGCATCTATCTCCGGAAATACTAATACGTATTGTGAATACAACTTGATTTTTTTTTTTATATGATTCGATTTATTTTAGAGTTCAGTCGTGAATGAAACTTTATTTTGCACCTCCAGATGGTAAATTAAATTTCAGAGTTACGAAGAAGGTTGATAAAAATGTGTGAAATGAATAAATGAAGTACTTTTTTGAATAAATTTCTGTCCTTCGGAAATAACATGGTGATGATATTAAATTTCCAGAATCGCCACTGATTGTTAAAAATTCTAGTTGATTTATCAGAAGGAATAAGAAAATATATAATTCTGTTCTTATAATAAATTTGTTCAATAAGATAAACAAGGGAATAATTTAGTTCTTGCCCTTTTTAACTGTAAAAGTTATTTTCATGCATACACAAGAAACGAAAAATCTTCTTTAAAATTTATTGCTTTGTTAGAAACAGTCAAAAGGAAAATTTACTATGCCACACCACGTTAATTAATTTCTTGTAATTTTTAATCTACAATTTTAAATTCCGAAATTGTCACTAATTTATAAAACATCAAGCAGATTTGTCAGAAAACATACAATTTTACACAATTCTGTTTTGGTGTTAAATATTTCAAGGAAAATATATCGATTAATTCCGTTCATTTGAAAAATTAAAAAATATTTTACACATTTTTCCCATTTTTCGAATTGCTATGCCAAAAACGCTAAACTGAAATCAAAATCCGTTTATTATTTTTTTATTGTAGCATTAAATACTGCCGATAATTATCTTACCAATTATGTACAACGTTGATTAATTCTAAAGTGAAATTTAAATATATATATACCTTATATATATATATATATATATATATATACTTACCCACAAGGAACGTGACACAACACAAAATAATTTATTTTGCATATTATTCCACTAATAGGTCTGGCTTGTGTGTCTTAGTACAGTAAAAGCGTCATTACTGCAGTTATCTGTAAAACTGCTAGATTACGCTATATGGCACTTTACCACCAATGAAGGTAGGCGAAATTGTGAAGGGGATAATTTACTTAATCCTCTGGATCTCTTCTACGTCTTGATTCTCAGGGGTTTTACCCTCATATTTACGTTCTTACTACTGAATCCAAAGATAACTGCAATAATTTTAAGTTACAGTAGAAAAATGCAAATTTTATTTTGCCTCTCCTGTGAAACATTGTATTTTTGACTTACGACAATTTTCTTGCCAGTGATCGATATGTCCTTGAAACTCGATGTGCTTAAAAGGTGATGCTTCAATTACTAAAACAATCACCAAAAACACATTATACAGACAAGCAAATGACGAATCGTACACAAGAGCCATAGCGTATGTTAAATCAGGAAAATGCTTGCGAATACGAAAACTAGTCGTTGGGGGCCACCGTAACACTTACCCATCATGGATATGCATAATATATAATATAAAAATAAAATATGTGTAAGCTATTTATAACATGCATTATAATTCGAATAAAATCGTGGCTTGATGACGTCATAAACTTTAAATGCTCTATTACTGAATTGCGTAAAAGAAACATCCTTATAACTACAAAATTGATAATCATATTAACTAACGGTTTACTGCGTCGGATTAAGCATCTTTTTGCATATTAAAATATATCTTTGAATTGAAATTTGAATGAAATACAGGGTCACAAAAATAGAAGAGTGTGGCAAATAGGATTACAAATATCTGGGCAACTAATTATCCGATCGACTTCATTCTTTATACAAAATTTGTTTTTTTTATTGTCGTTTATATTCACTCCTTAAAATAAACAATTTCGAAAATTTTTATGTACCTTTTATCAGAACGAATATTTCGAGAGTCCGAAAAAAATGGTTCCGGAAAATCGAGGTTTCTGAAATTCAATCAGCTTCTTCCCATTATTACATACTAAATACATACCGAATTTCAAGTCTTTACCTCTATTTGTTCGGGAGACAGAGCGTTTACAGACACACACAGACAGATGGACGGCAAATTTTTTTCTCTAAAAATATGTTTTTCGGAATCTCCAATGTCTGAAACGTGTAAATCCGTCAAACATTTTTTTTTCGATTTTTAGAACGATTACAAGATTTACCCACTTTACGTATGATGGTTAAGTAATAAACATGCTTCAGAAGATATTACGATCAATTTCTTGTGGTATGAGCAGGGCTTGACAAATACGGTTGCCAGGTAGACACTGGCGACCAAATATTTTTATCTGGCGATCAAGTTATTTAATCTAATGGATTTTTGTTGTTTCTTTTTTGTACAAAAATTAACCTAAGCTTTCTTGAAATGAGCACAAATGCCATCCTCCCCCCTTTCTCCATATTAAAAAATAAACTTTGAAACTATATTCACACAAAACTTTTGTTTTTAATTTGGCAAAAATAAGTTCATCAAATGTAAATTTTAAAATTATCAAATCAGAATCATTTGAGACTTCAACAGAAAAATAGGCGAAAACTTGTTTTCCTGCTTCACTATTTCGTCGATGCGCTCGCTCCTCAGCAGATATAGATTTTGTAGCATTCAACTATTAATGACGAGGAAGAAGGGGGTGGTAAATATTTTTTACTGAGCTACTAGAATTTTTTTCTGGCTACCAGATTTTATAAAATTTGTAAAGCCCTGGGTATGAGACATATTATGATGAGGCAGCATATTTTAAGTTCGGAAGTATTTTTTGGGATGGAAATGCGCCTTTATTTTTTCTATATATGTCTCCCTAGCAAGACCCATATTTGGTCCAATGAAAACACTCCCTTTGCGGTTGTCAGAAAAATCGCAAAGTAAATCCTTACACTGCAAAACAGAGAAAAAAAGTAGCTATTTTTAAATAAAATCATTATTAATTCGAGAGTAATTTAAATATATAGTATATGTGTTTTTTTAAATATATAGTATATGTGTTTTCAATTTTTACACTTAAATTCTAAAAATATTTAATTTCTTACTAATCTTTCTATTATTTTTACTCAGTGAGCTTTCACTTATATGCGATTGAAGATATATGTTAAAAACAAGGCCGGCGCATAATTAAAAGCAGCCCATAAAAGAAAAACTCTTATGTCTTAATTTTTTAGAAACGTGCAAATTACATAAAAAGCAGAAATCAAGGTTTTTAGACCCTAAGATTATGCATGATAAATTGTTTAGTGATAAGACTGTAATAGTATCTTTAAAAAAAATAACATTTAGCTTTTATTTCAATTATATATATTAAAAATCCCAACATTAAATTTTTTTACTCAAAAGAAATATTATTATTTTTTTGTACTGATTGTTTATACAACAACACTCGCAGAAAAACTGTAAATTTATGAGCGTTTGCCCTTCAATTTTCACGGGCAACAGCCTTATTTGATGAAAAACGGTCTGATCCAATAAATAAGCGGCCTTATCCCTTAGATACTTAGAAAATCAAGAACAATCCACATATTCTTACAGTTCTAGCCCATATGTTAGCAAAAATACGGTACGACCCCATACATTGTCCTCCGCTAGGTTGTAACGCGTATTTGCAGAAAGCATCCAAATAAGAACAAGAATTATCAGCAAAAACTTCTTTTAGCGATCATTTTTAGTGATAAAATCTTAAAAAATTAATCTTTTGTTTACCAAGAATAATATACCCTTCATTTTACTCGTGTTTCGAAATTTTTAACCCGCCAAATAAAGCGATTCTCTGATCATTATCTAACGTGCTACGGAACAGTAAGTAAAGTGTTATTGTGTTTTAAAATGCATTATATCCTGTGCATTATAATGCTGTATTACTTTGTCCCGTAAAATTACGGGCTGCACAAAATGATGGGCATGGATTTATTTTATTTTATTTTATTTTTTTTTTTTTTTTTTTTTTTACGGGGTATGACTGGAATCTCTGCTGCCGGCCTCTGCCCATAATTTTACAGCAATTTTTTTCTGTGTGAACACGTTCAAGTTCATTAAAATGCATGATTGTATTTGATAATACTTCAACATTCTAATAGTTGTAACGCGTATTTGCAGAAAGCATCTAAATAAGAACAAGAATTATCAGCAAAAACTTCTTTTAGCGATCATTTTTAGTGATAAAATCTTAAAAAATTAATCTTTTGTTTACCAAGAATAATATACCCTTCATTTTACTCGTGTTTCGAAATTTTTAACCCGCCAAATAAAGCGATTCTCTGATCATTATCTAACGTGCTACGGAACAGTAAGTAAAGTGTTATTGTGTTTTAAAATGCATTATATCCTGTGCATTATAATGCTGTATTACATTGTCCCGTAAAATTACGGGCTGCACAAAATGATGGGCATGGATTTATTTTATTTTATTTTATTTTTTTATTTTTTTTTTTTTTTTTTACGGGGTATGACTGGAATCTCTGCTGACGGCCTCTGCCCATAATTTTACAGCAATTTTTTTCTGTGTGAACACGTTCAAGTTCATTAAAATGCATGATTGTATTTGATAATACTTCAACATTCTAATAGTTGTAACGCGTATTTGCAGAAAGCATCTAAATAAGAACAAGAATTATCAGCAAAAACTTCTTTTAGCGATCATTTTTAGTGATAAAATCTTTAAAAATTAATCTTTTGTTCACCAAGAATAACTCTATAACTTTTGCCAGTGTTCAAATATATTCACATAACGGACGGAGGTGGCTCAGAGATGTGCTTATGACAGAAATATAAACCGCTATTTTCTTATTTTTCATTAAAAAGAATACATATGACTCATAACTGCAGTAATAAAAGTTATATTAATATATTGTACTTCATAAAAATCAATATTAAATTTAAAATATGTTACTCATTTAGTTTATTATTTCAAAGAAGTAAAGTCGCATTTAATTGAGTTTTTTTGTCAAACACAAATATAGCAGTAAACAGTAATTAAAGTACTGTACTACAACAGTACAGTAAGTATTGTAAACAGTAGCTGATTACAAACAATAATCAATCAAATTACTAAATGAAAAAAAGGGATAATTTTAGCGAAAGTATTTTATGAATATTTGATCACGATACAAAAAGTTTTATAAAGTTTTATAAACATTCTTTGAAGAAAAATATGTATTTATTCTTTTTTCAGAAATACATGCAAATGATTATAAATAAAAAAATAATAAACTAATGGTCACTTGCGAGGCTTTTGCACTGCAATATTAATAATATTTGTTAATACATTTGTTTCATTAATTTTTAATTAACTGGAATTTTTAATCAAACAATGTGTTTTAACGAAATGTGAGTGTACTATGTCAAAACCCTCTCTAAAATCATTTCGCATGATACCTCATTTATCATTGTGTGTTTTGTATGTGCGTAGAGAAAGGGATTCAAATATCATAAACAGTTTAAGTTAAACCTCGTTTACGTGAAAACGCTTAACATGAATTTCTTTAAACATGAATTGAAAACTTTCCCACCGTCAAAGTGAATACAAAATTTGTGTTCTATTATTTTAACTTGAACATAGTTTACATGAATGCCCTCTTAAGATGAACTCATTTCCAATCATCAGCTCAAAATTTATCCGTATAACAAGAACAGAAATTCTATTTCATGAAAGAAATCCCACCCATTAGTTTTTATTGCAGTGGGATTTTCTTTGTTTTCAGGCGTAATGGTATGGGAAAAAATTAATATATGATAAAATTGGAAGTTGATAAACATACGTTAGACTTTCTATATGATTTTTTAAAAAGGCTAATTATGTACCAGGGAACGCAGATGATAAAATAAATACAAGTTTTGGGGTACATAACATTGTTCCATTGCTAACATGAATTTCTGATAACATGAATAATTTTACCTCTCCCCTAGGAATTAATGTTAACGAGGTTCCACTGTATAGGATTATTACAGTCTGTTTGGCATTCAGATCCTAAAACAAATTCAACTTTTTCAATGTATTTTAGCGAAATACATCTTGTTTTATTTTTAGTGAACATTTTCCGTGAAAGAAATAGTGCAAGTGCTTAGAGGAAAGGTCGTATAAAAAAAGTCTGTCCATTTTTAGTTTTGGAAAGCTTCGAAATTTCATTGAAATTCAAAGTATCATAGTTGGATGAGTTTTGATCGAAGAAGAAGAGCATTTCTACTCTTTTAATTGTCAGGACATAGAGAAAATGTTTCTCATTATAACTTATAAAACCCAGAAGCCGTATTAAATTTAAAAAGTGTAACTTTTTGAAAATTAATGGCAAGAGTATTTGAACAACATTATCTTAAATCCTACCTTATTTTGAATACTTTTGCATTCCCTAGGTATTTCGAATAGATTAAAAATTAAGGCGAATTGATATAGCTTTCATATAGCAAATTGTAAGTATAAGATATAGTATAGTATAACTACTAGTAGAACAATATACTATACTATAGTCTGGTATATTATAGTATTGTATAGTAGAATTATAGCATGTAGTATAGTTAACATTTAGTAAATTTTCTTTTGCTCTCGTGATTAAAAAAAAATAAAATTTATTCTTTTCAAATTCTTTAAAATTATTAAACCCTAAAGGTAAATCCCAGTTTTGATTTTATTTTTACATTAGTGTGTTATAAAATTATATTAAACAGGGGGGGGGGCATATTCTGATGATAAAAATTATTTTTTAACCTACATTCATATCTTATTTTAAATCTGCAATGTATTTAATGTACATCATTTAATTATTACAATTTATATTTGAATAATTATCTGATGAAAATTATATTTTTTTCATCAGAAAGGCAAACTGTTTATATTTTTATTTAGCAAAGTATTACCATCTTTTTGGAACACACCCTGTATAGCATCTCAGCGCCTATAATCAAGACAGTGGAATTGGGCACTGCAGACCATGATCCTTCACGAATTGTAAAGCTGCGGAGTCTAGTTTTCTTAACTCTAGTAAATTTAATTATCACTTATCTGCAGACAAACATTCACAGATATTTTATTTTCATTAGAATAGTGCTATACATTCGAAATAAAAATGAAAAACTTTTCTGAATGAAAAAAAAAATACAAGTAAAAATATCTTTATAAAACATAAGACTTAATACTCATCAAACATTTGCTTCCAACGTAAATTTCGTTTAATTAAATATGAGTTTAAAACTACATATATAAACAAACCTCGACGTTTCGGTTATTCTTTATAACCATCATCAGGAGAAAACTTTCATAAATATGAACAGCAAAAAATTAAATATATGTTACGTGATTAAGTCCAATGTTCTATCCGACAAGACGCTAAAATAACGGAATTTACAACAACAAATTCAAAATAAGCCAGGTGGATGATTGTTTAACCGTTTTTGAAGTAGATCTCTACATTCCGAAAAGCTTAATTATTCATTAACAGACGTTAGTGATGATGATGTAGGGAAATTCTTGTTCCAGACCTGTTAAATAACTGGCTTAGAAAATGTTGGTTTTCTTGCATAAGAAAAATTCTGATGATAATCGCAAAGTATGCCAGTTAAAGGAAGATCGCATAAAAATCATGTAAGATATTTTTTTAATGTGAAGTATTATCTTTTTAAGTGTTATCCTTTATTCTAATTCGCATAAGAATCATCTTTTAAAATTTAATTAGAATATCTGATACAACACTGCACTCTTGTATAAAAAAAAAAAGAAAGAATTCAACTGATATTTTTACTTACCTCTCGTCTTGAAATACTTTTCCTGCTTGAATCAAAACTTACACAAATGCATGTCTTGATACTTAACGTTTTACTATTTAAATTTAGTAGCGAAACAATCAAAGAAAAATAATATAAACGTATTACAATTGAGAAAAATTATAGCGAAAGTTATTGTTAAAAACTGAATGATTATTAAAAATGTATTCGGCAAACTTTCACTGACCCAGAGATAAGTAAAGATTCATTATCATTACCTTATCGGCACATAAACACAGATATTTCATGGGCATAATAAAAAATGGCAAATATTTAAAACTAAACAAAAAATACAAGGATACTGAAGTAAAACTATATACACTGTAGAACGTTTTGGAGTGCTTTTTTAAGTAGAACCGTGCATGCGCTCGTGCTTATTAACAGTTCATTACAATAAACAGGAGTTCGTGATCAAGTAGCGAAATATTTGTTACGTGACATGTTTAAATAACTGGTTTCGAAATTTAAACTTTTATTTCTTACTTAAGATAAGGAAATTTTTGATGAAAATTACAACGTGTGCTAGTCAGAAAGGAAATGATGAGCAAGCGGAAATAATTCAATCAATCTATTTTCAATACATTAATTCGCACTGAATGTTTAATCATTTAAACTAGAAGAAGTATAAAACATCTTTTTGAACTTAAGATATCCGATTATCTTTCGAAGAAGACCTTTTTGTAAAATATTGTGTGCATTCTTTTCTTATATTACTTACTCATCATATGTAGTATAGGGTAAGTTTTGTCATCGTTTTGAAAATCGAAAAAAATTTTTGACGGATTTACACGTTTCAGACACTGGAGGTTCCGAAAAACATATTTTTAGAAAAAAAAAATTGCCGTCCGTCTGTGTGTCTGTAAACGCTCTATCTCCCGAAAAAAATGAGATAGAGACTTGCAATTTGGTATGTACTTAGTATGTAATAATGGGAAGAAGCCTATTTCATTGCAATAATCTCGATTAACCGGAACTATTTTTTTCGGACTCTCGAAATATTCGTTCTGATAAAAGGTTTATAAAAAATTTCGAAATTGTTTATTTTAAGAAATGAATATAAAAGACAATAAAAAAACAAATTTTGCATAAAGCATGAAGTTGATCGGATCATTAATTGCCGAGATATTTGGAATCCTATTTCCACACTCTTCGATTTTTCATGACCCTGTATTTCATCCAAATTTCACTTTAAAGATATTGTTATGAATTTTGTATATATCTGTAAATATTCCATTTGTTTAAATTTATTTTATTTTATTATTGTGAAAATTGCAGTATTATTAATGTATTTCCTATTGAGCATCATGTAACTCAATGCTAAAGGCCTCAGATGGTTTGCAAGGAAAACAACCTTACACCCTCATCTTTATAATGGAAGTCTATGGTAAAATCGCCAAGGAATGGGTTTATCGCCAAGTTGGCGATGGTTTTGGCGACTTATTTTTGTCGCCAAATTTGGCGATATATCGCCAAATGTTGCCAAGTTGGCGACTTTTTGTGCAACCACCCCCCCTTATACCTGTACATTGGGATCCTTTCTCGCTTTGGTTCTCTATCGAAAGTTAAAGCACTTTCTGGTAATTTCTAGCATCTGAAAGCTCTGGAATAATCTGGAAAGATCTCTGAAACCGAAATGCCGACAGTTAATATCTCAGCAAATATGAGGCATATCGTTCCGATTTTTTCACATTAGTCTTATGTCTCCGGTCTCTGTAAAGGATCTGTAAGGACCGGTCTGTAAGGACCTCCATCAGTTCGGTTCAGTTAGTTGTCTGTCAACTGCGATTGAAGTCATACGAGAGGCTTTGCATTGAGAACTGTGTTACTCGGATCGATTTTGTCGGTGATACGTCGTATTGAACGCATTGTTTCTGTGTGAAATCTTGCTGCGCTTTTATTGGATTTGAAGATTACTGAATATCTTGTAATTTTCAGAAGATATTTGTGATCGTATTGCACTGTTTATAGTGAATAAAGCCTTTTTATTGTTCTTATATATTGGCATCAGTCCTTTCGAACCCCGAGCTCACAACAATATATTTTAATTGGAAATTTGACGCTTAATCAGATGCAATAAACCGCTAGTTATAAGGATTATTATTTTTGGAGTTATAAGGAAAAACCTCTTTCAAGCAATTCAGTAATCAATCCTTTAAAGTTTATGACGTCATCAAGCCACGATTTTATTTGAATTGCAATGCATTTTATAAGTAGTTTACACATTTTTATTTTAATATTTTACATTATGCATATCAATGATGGGTAAGTATTACGGTGGCTACCAACGACTAGTTTATTTTAGCGTATAATGTTGTGAATGCTGATAAAAAACCTTTATGTATATATATATATATATATATATATATATGTATGAATGTGTAATGTATATAATGTATTAATGTACACATATATATGTGTGTGTAATGTATATAATGTATACATATATATAATGTATATAATGTATATTATGTATACACACATACGTACATACGTAATATATTATATTATATATCCTTATATATTATTTCTCCTGTCAACATCCCTTTTACTCAGAAAATATGAAACGCAGAACAACGAATGAGATACCATATGAAAGGTTTTAGAACCGGCTTCTGACATAGCCCACTTAACAATTCGTTAAAATATGTTTTTGATTAAAATTTGCTGAAATTAAAAAATTAAATCGGCATTGTTTTCATGAAAGAAATTAAAGGTTTACCTGAAATTATTGTTGCCAAAAAAATAAAATACCACATTATATGATGCTCAGCAATTATTATAAAAAACACCGCACGGGTTTATTTTATACTTATAATTAAAAAGCGAAACTGAAATTGAAATGTTTAGATTTATATTTCTAAGTCCCTTGGTTTTCCCGAAGCGGATGACGTCATCCTCTAATGCAGTCAAAATACGATTGTTAATTTTTTTTTTTCTCGCGCGTGACTTTAGCAATCTTGGATCAGTTTTTAGTCTAACTTTGATGGAATAAATTAGATGATATTCTGGCTTGACTAACAACTAAATGTTGTTTGCAGATATTTTTATCCTTGCTTTTTCTTTAGATGTTTAAACCTGCATCTAATAAATATTACATATTGATAAAAAATGGTACTTCTCTATTATCCCGTCGACCACTTTTCATAACAAAAAACTATCGCCAAATAAACGGGATAACGTTGCCATTTGAATATAAAAAAATAAATAAAATATAAGAATTTAAGGACACAATAGTTATTTTAATGAATAAAATAACTACTAAATCAGTAAAACATAATGAAAAATACACGCAAATGTCGAAAGTAATACCACTAGATGACGTAACAACTCGAATAATGATTCTGACATCAAGTAAATGGGAATGCATTTTTGGCGTTTAATCTTACAGTTTGGCGGTAGTTTTTTGTTATGAAAAGCTGTCGACGGGTTAATCGAGATGTACCTAAAAAATATTAGATTTCAGTGCGAAATCTTCGCACGGACCCTCGGTAATATATATTATTTCTCCTGTCAACATCCCTTTTTCTAAGAAAATATGAAACGCAGAACAACGAATGAGATACCATATGAAAGGTTTTTGAACCGGCTTCTGACATACTACACTTAATTTTTTTAAACATGTTTTTCGAGTAAAAATTGCTGTTAATTAAAAATTAAATCGACATTGATTTCATAAATGAAATGAAAGGTTTTCTGAAATCAGTGTTGCCACAGAAATAAAATACTGCATTATCGTATAACGTCATCCTCTAATGCAATTAAAATATGATTGTTAATTTATTTCTTGCGCGTGCTTTTTGAAAAAATATAGAGCTTTTAATCAGGTTTTTAATTTAATTTTTAAGTGTGCGTCACCTATTGTTTATTTTTTTTCTTTGTTTAATCATGGGTGTTTATATATACTGTATCGGAATCGGAGCACCAGTAGATTACGTAATTTAAGTATTAACTTCCAAATATACATTTCATTAGGATTTACAAAAATTGTAAATATTTATTTTTTATTATTTCATTAAGCTGTTAATATGCCAGCGAAGTCTGATGTCACTTAAATGGCTGCTGGACCACAAAGTTTGAACGCCTCATGTTTAAGTTCCCATAGACTTTCAAAAAAAGTGGTGTACCAAATATTGATTTACGTATTTAAGACATTTCTTTAACAGTTTTGCAAAATCTGAGGAAATGCTTTCGGCACAGATGTCATATACGCACCATATTGGCGCCATTTTCCCCCCGCTAATTTGGCGAAAACTTTGTTTATTTACTTTTGTTTGTTTACTTTGTTTATTTACTTTATTTCGTATTTTAATTCTATAAATTATTGTTATTATGTATATCCACATTTATTTATATCAAACTATTATTTATTTATTTGTATTTCCTTTTTTAAAATAATAGAAGCTATTCCATTTATTACGTTATTTTACTTTTACTAGGGGGCTCTGCCCCCTACGAGCTACGCACGCCAACCCCCGTTCTGACACCACAAACTATAAAAACACTCTGATTTGATCAACCTTAAAACGATTGCGGAAGACTGAATTATAATTAAACGACCTGCTGTAATCGGCTGCTATAATCGGCCTTGTGTAATCGGCTGCTCGCTGTAATATCTGCTATAATCGGGTTTCCATTCATTTTCCTTTGACCAAGGGATTTTAAAGCCGAATCAACTGCTGTCGAGACAGCTAACAACTGTTGATAAAATAAGGTTAATTAAACATTTGAAAATCAACTTGTGCCAAATGTTTAAGTAAGCAATGTCATTGCATCGGGAAATTTTATAATGATGCTAATATAAAATTGGATATTAATCCATTATACCGACTCCCACTTTCTATAAAAGAAAAGAACTGTCGCCAAAATATAGAATTTAAAGCCAAAAGTGCATATCTGTGGCGTCGCATTCAATTGATACCAGATGCGTTACGCGTGGTAGTTACGTCATCGAGTGATCTTTAATTCAACGTTTATCTGTATTTTTAATTATATTTTACCAATTTATTAGTTATTTCGTTGATTTAAACGTATTTATTAAACGTAAAAATATAGCTTTTAATTGAAGGGAAATATTATTAATTACGCTGTTTTAAAATTTGCAATAATAGATAAAATATTTTGTCGAAATAAATCAATCTTACTCTACTTAATGCTTTGAAAACGCGGAATAATTTAATTATTTATCTTTTTAATATTCACGCGCAAGTATATTTTTTATTCCGTCATTTTCTACATTTATTGCTTTTAACACGTGATCATTTAATTATTATTTTAAAGTTTTATTTCTGTTTTTAATAGTCTCGTGTAAATACATTTCTTAATTGAAAGGGAATATTATTACGCGCGCTATTTTACAAATTGGCAACGGTTCAAATAATGGAATTTGTGAAATATGAAATAAATCTTCGTCAAAATAATGAAATTTTTGAATACAAAATTGAAATATAACCTCAAAAAATGAGTCAAATTGAAAATATAATTGCAGTCTGCACACCCCAACCTTGTCAATTATATCCTTACAAATTATGGTTAAATTCCTGTGCATAGTTTTCGTTTCTATAAAACTTTTATAAGAAAATTATTTTGACCAACTTTAATATTAAATATCTCTTAAAATAATTCTTCGATTTAAAAACTGTCTACTTCAGCGTGTTTATCGAACATTTCTTTATAAAACCACCAATTTTTAAATTTTTATTTGCAATAGTTTTCTGGATATTAGTCCAGAAAGACTTCAAGGTACAAAATCTTAATTGACAGCGGCGGCCGCGGCGGTGGTTACTTTTTTTTAATATGGAGAGATATTGAAATAAAATATCACATGCTATTATTGTATGCTATTTGTAACTAATATTCAAAAACAAAATTTTCGCCAAATTGGCGGGGAAAAAAATCGTGCCAATGTGGTGAGTATATGACATCTGTGCCATGCTGGCATATAAATTCCCCAAACGTCTTATTCAGTGTTTAATTTTTTTCATAATTCCTTTTTTTTCCAGTATAGGGGTCTTGGCAACCTAGAGAAATAACCTTGGCGGGATAAGAAAATTTGGCAATATATTTTCTGGCAATTTATTCGCACAAGCAATCATTATATATATATTATTTTATTTGTCAACATCCTTTTTTCTATGCACATACAAAACATACAACGATGAATGAGGTATTCGAAAAGTTTTTGAACACGTTTCTGAGAAAACGCGGTGATTTAATTAAAAAAAAAAATCAGTTAATTAAAAATTAGCGCTAAAACGTACCAGGAAATAATCTTAAAGATTGCAGTGCGAAAGCTTCGCACGGGTCCTTCTAGTATATATATATCTACAAAAACAACTTTTCAAAAGTAAAAAAAAAGCCAAGCGTAAAAAAAAAAAAAAAAAAGTTGTGGCTAAAAAATGGTGTGATATCAAATTTCCAAGCTATTATATTACTTTTTTAACTTTTTTCCATTAAATAAGTTATCATATATATAAGTCGAGTGCCTACGTATATGTTAATAGAAATCGTTTTCTCCTGTACTAAATACATCCTAACGAGTTTCTGAAAATTCATTTTTTTTCAAATTATGCATGATGGGCTTAGCGGCCATCTTTGCATATTATTCACAAAATTCTAAGCATCCAAATCCGTAGTTAAAATCCGAAGTTCAAAATTGTTATTTAAGCAAATATTTTAAGCGTTTCATTTATAGATTTGTATGATCTGAAAATTGTGTCTTAAGATAATGATGACTTATCTTAAAGATTCATCTTATGATTTATTTTTTACAGTAATTAATAATTTCAAACTAGTAAAAATCAATTTCTCAAAATATCAGTCTTATCTAATTTATCTGTCCGTAGTTAAAATCTGAAGTTCGAAATTGTTATAAACATATTACATTGCAAACATATTACGCTTTTACTTTAGAAATTTGGGTGCTTAGAAATATGAAAAGATGGCCGCCAAGCCCATCATGCATAATTTGAAAAAAATTGAATTTTCAGAAACTCGTTAGGATGTATTTAGTACAGGAGAAAACGAGTTCTATTAACATATACGTAGGCACTCGACTTATATATATGATAACTTATTTAATGGAAAAAAGTTAAAAAAGTAATATAATAGCTTGGAAATTTGATATCACACCATTTTTTAGCCACAACTTTTTTTTTTTTTTTTTTTTTTACGCTTGGCTTTTTTTTTACTTTTGAAAAGTTGTTTTTGTAGATATCATTTCTTTTTTTTAAAACAGAATAAACATAATTTAAATAATCTAAACATGAGAAATAATTTAAAATTACATTTTACTTTCAGTCATTGTTTAAAAGGTTAACTAGAAATACCAGTAGATTTTTAAATTAAACTAATAACAACATACTAAATGTGGCTTGTTATAATACTTGTTATCCCCCGTTAAAAAATATCACTGACTTATCGATGAAATGAATAAAAATGCAATACGTACATAGCGTGTCAGCGCTGCATTTGAAATAAAACGTGATATCACGCTCTTTTATTATTAGCACTAGCTGGCTTCGCCCGCTAGCGGACCCCTAATTTATATCGGGGACTCGAATCTTGTAAAACCTCGAATAAGATAAACCTCGAACCGAACGAACCTCCGACCTGGTTCTCCGCTGTCTTCGGCACCGGATAATCCCTTAATTTGCACATCGAATAGTATAAACCTCTAACCAAACTAACTTCCGACACGGGTCCCCGCTGCCTTCGGCACCGTATAGCAGTCGTGCTGCGCACGCTCAAGTTCCATCTTCCACCACCAGGTAGCACAATCTGTTCTGTATGAACCTCGGGCACTGAAATCGTTAAGGCTATAGATGTCGAGTCGAATGAACTGTACCCCGTCGTGATCTAGCCCATAGAACCAGAGATAGAAAAGTGCCCCCTGGTGGTGAAAAAACGAACTAAAATCGGAAAGCTCTACTGATGTCGAGTCGAATGAGCCATACCCCGTCGTGATCCGACTCGTAGGAACAGATATAGGAAAGCATCCCCTGGTGGTGAAAGCTAATCGCGCTTGGGGGGCAAAAGAGGGGATGAACACCGGAGACGCATAATAGGATTAAGCGGTCACAGACCTTTCCAACGATGTATCACATGAGGGGTATGTGCAAAATTTAGAAAATACCCCCCCCCCCCCTGCATATTATGATTAAGCGTTCACAGACTTTTCCAACGATATATCACATGAGAGATGTCGGCAAAATTTAGAAAAGTGCCCCCTTTGGGTGGGAGGGCTGAAAGTGGGAGGATGGACCCCGAAGATACATAATATGAATAGCGGAACAATTTTTAGAATTTCTGAAAGCTGATTTTTATTTATTTATTTATTTATTTATCTATTTTTTATTTTTTGTTTATTATTATTTTATTTTTTTTGCGTTGCCCTGTGCATGTTTGGAATTTCTTAGCAATTTCTTAGATTTACCTTATTTTATTCAATTAAACATTGTACTGTTACAATAAATTTAAATGGAAACTTCACTTCTAAAACAAAAATAATTTAACAACTGGATTGCATTAATTTATAGGAAAACTAGCAAGCTACGCCCGCTGCGCCCACTGCGCTGGTCGGCTTCTACAAATGAACACTGAATCAAATGAAATATATCGTTTAATTTGACCTTGTATTTGAAAGCAATCTGTATATTTACGTGGAATATCCTTCCACATTACTGAAAAATGACGCGATTGCGCTATTATATTTTCTAATGTGCAGTCAAAATTTTAGCTGTTAAGGACAAACTCTTTTATTTGGTCATTTACAGTTAGGGTTTGCTAAACAATGATAAAACTATATGCAATATACTAAAACCATCACTAAAAATTATCGAAATAACAATGCAAACAAATTAACTAACAAAATCCATTCAGAAGAAGTTTTTATAAAGGCTAATCTTTGATAATCTGATTATTGAACTTTTCCACATAATTCTAAAACAACAAAACGATATAAAATATACTAAAACAATCCTTACAAATTATCTACTTAACAATGCAAGTCGCAAAAAATACGCCCAGTAAAAACTATCAAAAAGGCTAATATTTCGGAATCGGGTTCACTTGACTATATAACCTTCACACATAACTGTTGGACTAAGCAACGTAGGACAATATATAGTACATTAACACCATTTCTGAAATAGCATCTAACTAACAATACAATTCTCATCAAAATCCGTTCAGTAGAACTTTTTTAGAAGGCTAATCTTTCATAATCGGAATCAAATATTGAAAAGGCTAATATTTGATAAAAAAAATGGTCACCCGATTTTCGAATTTCCCCCTATATTTCTAGAACTAAGCAACGTTATATAATAAAACGTTCCCTAGAAAATTATTTAACAGTATAGGTTCCATCGAAATACATTCGGCAAAATCTTTTAAAAAGGCTAATCTTTCATAATCGGATTGATCTGATTATAGAACTTCCCAGAATAATTATATAGCTAAGCTACGTAGAACGATATGTTATACATTAAAACCTTCCCTTAAAAATTATCTTAGCTTAAGTTCTACGAAAATGCATTCAGCAGAACTCGAGTTATAAGCAGCCGGAACGAAATTTCATATATGTAGAAGTAAACAGAAGTATATTGCCATTAATATAGTTTGCATTTGAATAAAAAAAGGTACTTTTCGGTTAGCCGGGCACCAGTGATATATGAACACACACACACACACACACACACATATATATATATATATATATATATATATATATATGTATATACATGTATTTGTGTAGATATATGTGTATATATGTGTGTGTATATATATATATATCACTGGCGCCCGGCTAACCAAAAAGTACCAAAAAAAAAAAAATACTGCGAAAATGCAGTCGTACACTTGAAAAAAAAACACCTTTTGGACTAAAATCTCTCATCAAAACTGTTTTTCTTTTTTTCTTTTCTTTCTTTTTAAAAATAAAATAAAATTAGTAACAGTTTTCTCTTTTATTTTTCCAGATGTATAGCCATTTCAATTCTTTCTGCAACAAAAAAAGACACTTTTTGGCTTAAAATCAAATTGTTTGGGGTCAAAAGTAAAATCAAAATCGCCAAAAACAAAAGATAAATCGCCAAATTTGTTTCAATAGAAATCTTGCCCCTTGAATAATGTTTTAAGCATTATGAACATTTCTAATCATGTTTAAATTAAATATTTTCGTTTTATAATATTCTCTCATCAAAACTCTTTTTTTTTCTTTCTTTCTTTCTTTTTTTTTTTTTTTTAAATAAAATTAGTAACAGTTTTTCTTTTATTTTTCGAGATGTATAGCCTTTTCATTTCTTTCTGCAACAGTAATGATCGCCAAAAAATTAGCAATGGTAACCTTTTCGGCCAAAATAACAGAACTTTCTATCATAATTCGATAGCTATTATACGTAAAACGTTGTGTTACATACTAAAACCTTCCCTGAAAAATTATCTCTCGAACAGTGCAAGTTCCATCAAATTCCATTCAGCAGATCTCGAGTTATAAAGGAACGGAACGAAATTTCCGTTTGTGTTTTATATATATAGCGAGGCTAACGAAAAAGACAGGCTACCGCGGTGCGTTCCACTTATCTTTTTTTTACAGACCGCTAGAGTGACGTGATGCTCTTTTCGTACACCTGCATTGGAGGATTCGAGCCTCACGTGAATCCCGCGGTCTGTAAAAAAAGATACGCGTAAAGCACCGCGGTAGCCTTTCTTTTTCGCTAGCCTCGTATATATAGTAGATGACGTGAAAGGTATTCCTGCGAACGAAATGCCTGTCCTTTACCGTGTTTTTTTTATTTTTAGAAATAAATGAATCACATTTAATTCATTTCAAAATTTTTGTTTACGTTTGGAAAGAAATTTTAAATGGCGATAACTCTTAATGTATACATTTTAGAAGGTACATCTTCCCTCAAAAACTAATTTATTTTTAAAGATCTTTCCAAAAACGTAAATTATATATTTAAAATATTTTTAAAGCATAAACACTACGTCTGATTACTTTATTTTACAATATTTAAAAGAACACGCATTTTATCAGACAATTAAATACACTAAACAAACATGAGTGAAAAATTGACCTGGGCCTGGACTCGAACCTGGGATCTTATGCATACCATGCCGACGCTCTGCGACTGAGCTACCCAGATCCATATTCGTAACCGGCAATTTCTCATACTTATTCATGTTAGAAACAATCATCTGCCACAGTTTGCAGTCATATTTAATTATTTGATAAAATATGTATTCTTATAATTGTGAAGTTCTATTTAAAAAAAAATATCTTCAGAAGAAAATGGCTGACTTGCAGATGAAATTTGATGTGGTTATATTATAACCTGTAACTGATTTGTGCTATTTTAATACAGATGGTACATGGTCGTTGGCGGGTTTTATCTCTGTTTTGGCATAATTTTTTAATCGCCAAGTTAATTAACAGTTTTTTGCGAATTAAGGATAGAAAATAATATTTTTTTACCCTGAATTTTATAAAAGCACATAGATTACGTAATTACTTGTCCAAAAATGCAATCCTTTTTTTATTCTGCCGAATATTAAGGTCTGTAGGTTGTTTGAAAAAAAAAGTTTGACGAAGAAAAAAGTGATCATTTTAAGTAACTCGACGTTTTTTAAAAAAATCTATATCTCTGTTTATAAATCACTTATGAAGATGTGTTTGGTCTTAAATTGAAGAAATTCTTCATTAGATTCTTCTAGTTTTCGTTTTTTATTTTGGCGACGCTTGGTTTATTATATATCTGATATTTTAATCTGGCATGTTTTGTCGATTTAACATTGCGAAGTTGATTCCTGTAAATAAGCAGTAGCGGTCTAGTTCAGTTCTTGGCGTTGTTTGTGTGGCGTTTTTTTTTTTTTTTAAGCTTGGCTTGGCAGAGCGACCGCCCTGCTTGATATTGCTAAAAGTGCACACAACAAAGCATTAAAATGGCATTTAAGCATCGCAACGAGAGTTTTTCAAACTTTATTTATATAATGGTGCATTGGAACCTATAGTTGAAAATTCGAGGCACTGGCAATATAATTTAACTTTCACGACACATTTAAATAATGGGGATTAAAAAACACAAGAAACAAATATTCCTTTTAAATTTATTTATCAACTCAAATAAAATGCTTTGGCACAGAAGGAAAAAAAAAGGAAAAGGAAAGAAATAATTTATTATAATTTGTTGCAAAAATGTAATAAATTGAAGAGCGCTTGCCAACCCCCCGGCCAGACCACGCTGACTCAAAAATACGCTAATTGGCTCTGTTTTAAAAAGGTTACTTTTTTACGAAGATTGAATGCCATTATCTTGACCAGTGGCGATCTTCTTTAATCGGGTTGTCATTCATTTCTCTGGACTGGGGGAAATTTACTCCAGACCGCAATCACTGCAATCGCGACGACTGACGCCTTATTTCGTGATTGATTAAGTAAAATCTATCACACTTTCCAAAAATAGCTTGTATAAATGGATAAGTAAAAACTGTTGCTGCTTCCCGGACTTTTATAATAATGTCTAGAATATTAAATTACTGGCATTTAAAGAAATATTTTACTTTTATAATAAATGACACAAGAAAAATATTTAAAATAGTACAATTATTTAAGAAGAAATAATTACATTTTTTTTTACACTTTTTGAAACATCTTAATAATGTATTAATTCATATTATGTAAGAAAAACACAATGAATTTTATTTTTATTAAATTACTGTTATGTATACGCAAACTTTATATTTCTACAAGAAGTATAGCATACTTTAAAAAGAAACTAAAGTACTGAAATCGAAAAAAAAAATAGTTAAAAATATTATAGTTATTTAATTTAGTTTTTTCTTTCTTTCTTCCTTTTTTCTTTTTCTTTTTCTTTTTTTTTTTTTTTTTTTTTTTTTTTTTTGGTACCAAAATTTTATTTAAGAAATGAGTACAGACGGCAATCTTACTTTATATTATATTTCTAAATTATGTAACTAATAATTCTCAACTATGCTTATTATGTTTTCTCAATAAATACATTAAAAAAAATATTTTTTGCTTTTTATTGTTGGGGTGGGGGGGGGGGGGGGGGTATATTCTTCACTGGCGAATAGAATGTTTTACTGGCTACCATATTTTATGAAATTTGTAAAGCCCTGTATATACATATATACTTCTATAGATATATGAATAATTTTAATAATTCACAACAATTTAATAATATCTTTTAATAATTCATAACTCTAATCAGAATACCATAATCAAGGAGCAAATATTTCTGACGTGACTTGACAAAAAACTTATTTATGACTTGAAATTCAAACTTATTTATGAGTTTAGGAAATTTTGATAAAAAATACAAACTGCTTTAATATATATATATATATATATATATATATACCTACATACATATCTAAATGGCGGATATGTATCTAAATATATAATGAAAATAACAGTATTTTAAATGAATATTTAATCAGCTTTAGACGACGATGTTTTAATTCTAAATTTAAATGGAATGAAAGCAAATTTTCATTTTAACTACTACCCCCAAAATCTGGAATTGAAACCATCCTCCAACAACAATTAAGATGATAATTATTTAGATGTTAATTTAAAAATTTAAAATAAAAAGCTTATTACTAAAGTATACGATAGAAAAGAAGATTTTAACTTTACAACGACTGCAATGCTATATTTTAAATCAAATGTTCATATTTCAATTTTCAGAAACATATTCATAAACGGTTTAATCCATTTAAACATACTGATCTCTAATATCTAACATTGAAAGATGAAATAATTAACTGGTACGAAACTGCATTGCGACAGGGTAATCCAATGTATTTGGTCAGACATATGGCACTTGATTTCGCAAGAACATGCAGTAATCAAAGTGAACTGAGACCTCTATTCGAAATAGACAGTTTGGGGACTGTGGATGGTGAGCGGTTCCCTGTTGAAGGTGTCGAGATTTTTTGAATCAGTTTAAACTTGTTTAATTTGAATTATTGTTTCCGCTCCATTCATTTTCTGGTTTGGACAGGTAAATTTGGGACTGTTGTATGCATTTTAACAGTTTTAACCCTGCAAGCCGCGCAGCCTGTCTCCTGGGTTGGTTTGTTCATTTATTTAGTATTTTATTTTGTTACTTCTGTTGTTTTTGGTTAAGTTTTAGTGGTTACGTTATAATTTTTCTTTGAATTACTTATCTCATATATATTTTTTTTATATTATATTCTCGTTTATACATCAAAAGTTTAATTTTATGGTTTAAATTTTGTGATACATTTTAAGTTTAATTTGGAATTTTTCAACTATATTATATGAAACAAATTTTAATTTTGTCGCCGTTGGCTTCATCAATTCTATAATTCTGTTTATTTCCCGTTATTCTAAATTATTTTCTCGTTCTAGTATTTAGATTGTCAAAATCTCGCATAGCTAAAAATTCTATATTCTAAATTCATTCTCTTAAAAAAATGGCGTTAGATGCTGTTCTGTTAAAATTACATACTTTTTATTCAATTAAGATAACGCATCCTAAAATTTAATTATTTTAAAATATCACTTTCCCAGCTAAATATTTTAATTTTCTCGAAAAAACAACCTATATATTTTCATTTTTATTTCCCTATGTTTTCTGGCAAAAAAGTATTCTTTTCTGAAAATATAAAAGCTAATCTCAGTTTCAATGTAAAATTTTATCTTCACATTCTGCCCAGACCCAGTAAAACCTACGTATTATTTTTTAATTTCTTATTTGTTCGAAAGAATCAGGTTTTTTTCCGGAGCAAGCCTAGAATAGCATTCCCGCGCTTTTTCAGTCTAAAGTTTTAATCTCCTTCAAATCATAGCGCCAAAAAATAGAGTTCCGTGGGGTTTCGTGGTACTATTGGTCGAAAGACTGTTTTGACGGCTCTGTATTCGTGAGTGTTCGAGAAGGGTTATGTCAGATTTTGGTTGACAGCTGCTGTGTAGAACTATTGTTATGTGATATCTTTTTGTGTGCTTATCTACTGTGTACTGTAAGCTTTAAACTAACATTCCTTTCGGAATCCATCTGGAATCTTAATCCGAGTAGGTGAGTGACATGATATGGGTTGAAAGAATGTTTAGTACAGTGGAATGAGTTTTTCTATTGTCATTCAAAGTTCATAGATAAGACAGACAAAGAGCTTCACCCATTCTCTAAGATGAAAGATACATCATAAAGTGATTACGTTCTTTCAAGTGGACGAATCCATGCGGACAGAGGAACGAACCCCGTTTACGAAGTGTGGTCTCGTGGGGGCAGCAGAGAGGGAGATTAGTTTTAACGTGGGAGTGAAACGTGTAGGTTGTTCCAAGGGAAGCTCTGGTACACGTGCGTTGAGGTAGATCTCTTGGAGTGGAGAGATAATGTATTAGTGAGATTAATAGTAATATCTGGTAACTCTGAGTTAATTAACGTAGCATGAGAGAGGTATCGAGAAGCTTAATAGTACACAGAACGTATTTTCTGTATTTTATTTAATGTTGAACTGGATCAGCTATATCCGCGTTTTTAAGTGTAAATAGTGTCTTGTTATTTGTAAATATTGTGTAAATAAATTGTTCGTTTAAGTTTAATTGAAAGAGTTCGTCATGCGGGTTTTCCCGCCTTGAGCGCATATTTGTTCCTGGGAGCATGATGTAAGCGGAGGTCCGGCGCGTGGCTCGCGACCATGGAATAAAAATCCCCGTAGCCGCCGATAGAATCTACGACGCTGCTTAGTAACATCTTGTGTCTACTTCGAGTATTTAATTTAATTCACGAAGCCTCTCTTGGTACTGAAAGTCATTCTGCATGGAATTATTATGTGAACTAGTAAAAGCATAGCCTCAGAATTTTTCCGGATTTTAATAAAATGTAGATTGGAATCAACTGCCTTATTATTTTTCTTCAGTCAGCACACCATGAATTGGAAATATCGACGATACGACTGCAAATTCCTATGTGGGAACCTCTGGCCTTTATAGTGTGATTTACAAAAAATACGTTGATTCCGTGGAAACGTCTCATATATATATTATGAATATGCAGAAAGGTTCAATAAATATGTTTTATAAATACCGATTTTTGCTGAATGTTTAATTATTACTGTGGAAGTCATATATATATAAATATATATATACATATCTTTCCAAGCTAAATTTAATATCATACATAATGCTTAATTTATTTCATAAAAGAAAACTGTAAATTTCAATTGATATTTTTACTTAACTCGTTGTTATTTTCATTTCGATGCTGATTGAAAACTTAAAAAAAATATTTTTTATCAAATCATTTATAATTGTAATTTTTTCAAAAAATTCATATAAAACTTTTTTTTCGCTAAAACTGCAATTGTTGAAAAATAAAATATCTATGTTTTCGTGTTCTAAATGGTATGTTCTGAATTCTAAAGCAGCAACCGTTTTTTCTCTTTCTTAAAAAGGTTAAAATTGACAACAAAAACAAAAATTTTTAAGCGAGTTATGTTCTGTGAAATATATAAGGTGAAGCATTATAAAAAGTATTTGAGCAACTAACTGCGAAAAAAAAAAAAAAAAAGTTGAGATTTATGTGCATTTTTGGTACAAAATGAAAATTATTTCCCTACGCAAAGTTGTACTTTATAAAAACTTTAATATACAGCTTAATACGGTGTTCATTCCCCCCCCCCTTAATATATATATATATATATATATACAGGGTGATTATAAAAAAACTATCCCGATATATGAGCCCCTAACTGTTATACCGTTCACAGAAACTGAATGAAATTTTGGTTTAAAGTATTTTGAGGTATGCGCTCGAGAATCATGTGAAAAACAACAGTTAAATTCTAACAGTTACGGTTACAGTCACAAAATTTTGAAAATTTCAAATGGCAACACCTACTTTTTTTTATTGGAATGTGATCTTCATAGTGAAAAACCATAAAATGCGTTGGAACGGTACCTGTAGCACGAAAATAGCCGGCGCTAGACAGACTAAGAAGGATAGTGAAAACAACCTATAAGGATAGAGAAGCAACAGGAAACAAAACATTTTAATGTGTTTCATACATTTTCCATTTCACACACGACGACACTTTACAGATGGTGGATAGCACTGAACAATAAAATGTTTTATTTTCTGTTGTTTCTCTGTCTTTTATTGATTGTTTTCACTTTTCTTCTTAGTCTGTCTAGCGCCGGCGATTTTTGTGCTACAGGTACCGTTCCAATGCTTTTTCTGGTTTTTCACTAAGAAGATCACATTCCAATAAAAAAGTAGGTGTTGCCATTTGAAATTTTTGAAATTTGTCACTGTAACCCTAACTGTTAGAAGTTAACCGTTGTTTTCCACATGATTCTTAAGCGCATACCTCAAAATACTTTAAAGCAAAATTTCTTTCAGTTTCTGTGAATGGTATGACAGTTAGGGCTCATATATCGGGATAGTTTTTTTTATAATCACCCTGTATATATATATACAGTAATTTGTAAAGCAGGGCTTTAGAAATTTGATAAAATTTGGTAGCCAGCGAAAATTTCTAGTCGCCAGTAAAATATATTTACTCATCCCACCTCTCCCAAAATTGATTTTAAAAAAACACAAAAGTTTTTTATCAATTATTTGAGATAAAATAATAACAACCTTGTTTAGAATTATTATTTATACGGTTCAGAATACTAAACTACACTAGTATTAATATAGTATTATGTTATATACTTAAAATTTTCCTTAAGTTTTATAAATTTACTTTAAATCAAATACTTATAATCACTTATATGTTATTATTATTTTTTAATAAATGTGACAGATTAATCAGTTTTAATTCTAAACACAAAATTCTGATTTAAAGATTTACAAAAAAAACATTGAGCATTCTCCAGCATTGTATCATATTTTAGATGTCACACTGGATTGACACTATATTTTACCCTGTTTAGTTGAAATCTCTCCCCACCTCCCTCAAAATTTTGATCATGTTACATGTTAGCTGGCTAGAGAAGAAAAGAATGGCGTTTTCTGTGCATGAGATGGAAAATGCCTTTTAAACTTGGTACTTCCATTCATTAAAAGTACGCGAGAAGAGGAAGATCGCTGATTGCCGCGCAAGAGAGGCAAGGTAAAAAGCGTTTGTGCTCATTTCTTAAGTCAATTTTTGTACCAAAAACCCCCGCCATATTAAACAACTTAGTCGCCAGATCAAAAAACTTGGTGGCCAGTGGCGACCTGGTGACCACATTTGTCAAGCCCTGGTTAAAAGTAATAGAAAAGTTTCACAAAAATCCTAGAACATCATTCGGCATGTATTTTCATAAAACTGAAAATTCCACTTGCCTAGCTCACATGAAAATGAATATAAGAATATCATTAAAAATATTAAACTATACATTCTAAATACAGTCATATCGTCCATCTTTAATATTTTTTTATTTAGTAATACTATCTCATTGCATGTATTTCTACTTAGAAGTGAAAGAAAGACTTTTTAAACAATGTATTATTTTTTAACGCATGTTTGCTCATATATTTTGAACGGATATTCTGATTTTCATAATTTGTTTGTTCGAAAGAACTCGTTCTTGTGCTTGTCCCACTACAAATTTTATTACACCCAAATGTGTATCTTTGTGTGTTTATCATTTGACATCTAAATATTCTAAAACTGGCAAAGGAATTTGGTTATGTTGTTACTGTACAAAATATTACATCCAGTTTCAAAATATTCCAGAAAATCGTATGCTGATTTCTTACAAAAAAACATAAAAAAAACATTTTTTTAAAAAAGAAAAAACATTTTATCAGTAATTGAGTAATTCATATTAAATAATATGCAAATTAAAATATCCAACTCTTCCAAACACACTAAGTCAGTTCGTACATTTAGAATAAATCACTTTACGTCCATAAATGTATCCTGAAAAATATTCAAGACTATATAAGTCAATATCCGCTACGCATGCATGCATGGAATTCTGTGTTGAAGAAAATAGAAGAAGAACAAAAATGCTGTATTTGAGTACTGAAATAGAGTATTTCCATTTCTTTATGCTGAACTCGAATAAAAAACTTTAAGTAAGACACATATTCGTGTAATTAAATCAAAATAGTACAACTTTCCCTTATGTATGCAAAGTAATAAAATATGAAAAATGTTCTAAAAAATCATACCTTTGCCAATAAAGTTAAAAAAATGATCATCATTGTATAATATTTATTACAAAATATTTACTCAAATATATCGTACGTTTATCATTCAAATAAATTTGTTTCAGATACAGACATTTTAAGAAATTTTGGAGCTTTACAATCCGCATTAAGTATTTTTTATTTTCAAACGAATCAATTTACATCCCAACATTTATCCAGAAAAAGATTTAAAACAGTCTTTGAAGTCAATATCTGTATGGAATTCTCTATTGAAGAAAATGGAGGAAGAAAAGAAAAAACTCACTTTTGCAAAATTTGTATATTTTATTTGAGTATTGAAATAGAGTATTCCCATTTCCCCTTCATGCTAAAGTTGAATAAAAAAACTTTAAGAATAAAGCATATTCCTGTAGTGAAATTAAACTAGTACAACCTTCTATTGTATAACTAAGAAATGAAATATGAAAAATGTTCTAAAAAATCACACTTTTACAAATAAATTTAAAAAAGGATAATTATGGTATAATATTTATTACAAAATATTTTATGAAATATATCATACGTTTGTCATTCAAATATTTATGTTTCATAACAAACAATTTAAGACAATTTGGAGCTTTACCATACGCATTAGGTATTTTTTAATTTTTAAACGAATCACTTTACGTCCATACAATTATCTAGAAAAAGATTTAAGACTGTCTTTGAAGACCATATCTGCAAAATATGCATGTATGGAATTCTCTATTGAAAAGAATGAGAAAAGAAATAAAGGCTTATTTTTGCAAAATTTCATATTTTTTATTTGGGTTTAGATCAGTTTCAACTGACGTCACACCCTAGAAACTACCTTAACAACCTGGTAGTCCTTTCGTTTTCCATTGGTTGTTGTCAATTTTGATTGGTTGAGCGATAATACAGGGTGACGAATTGACGATTTTGATTGGTTGGATACAAACTGAAGGTTTGTGATCACGTTATTGAAACTGATCTATTGAAATAGCTTGTCCCATATTATTTATGCTAAACTCGCATACGAAACTTAAGAAGAATAAAAATGTTCAAAAAAATTTCTCGAATAAAGTACAAACATGAAATAAAAACAAAATAATACCCTTTTCTTTTTTATACGAAGAAAGAAAATATGAAGGTTTAAAAATATTGCACAGATTCAAAGTGTTGTGCTGTATTTTTTTTACAAAATATTTACCCAAATACATCGTTGTCAGTTACCTAAATAATTATGTTTCTTATTAAACAATTTAAGACAATTCCAATTCTATCGTACTCATGAAGTTTTCTATTTTTTTAATTTTTAAATAATTCAATTTGCATTCATAAATTTATCCAAAAAAAGATTCAAAACAATTTTTGAAGTCAATATCTGCTAAGCATGCTTGCATAGAATTCCCTATTGAAGAAAATGGAAGAAAGAAAAAAAGAGGCTTTCTCTTGCAAATGTTCTATTCAATTGACTTTAATCATCGGAAAAATTCTTCTTTTTGTAATCTGAAAATAATATAAAATCTGTTTTATCATTTTCCAATCTTATAAGCTTATGGGACAAACGCCCTTCGAGAATTTATCTCTTCATCGCACCGAATGTAAAAAACTTTTCTTTATACAATATATTTTAAACTGACTGTACATAGTGGATTACTTCTGTGCAGGAATAGAGTTATTTTATTGAAATATAAAAGTATATTAAAGCACTCCCTTTGATAACTCGACATCGATTGCCAAATAAAAATTTTCTAGATTTATTAGAATACTGTGTTAAGTAACTTCACCCCCGATCTATTTTTGCATATATATAACATATCTAATAAAATTAAATTAAATAACGCATTTTCAGGATAAATTAAATTAACAATGTAAAGAGGTACTTTATGTTAATTCTATTAAGGCTCTTCTTAAATAAAAACTTGTTACCCTTCTGAAACAATTTATGATTCATTTGCTTTGTTTACAAACGTATCAAATTGGTAGGTGCTCATAGTAACCCATTCATTGCCAAAACTATGTGGGCGGAGTCTTCGATATTTTTACTGAAATTTGTTTCCCACCGAAAATTCTAAAAGATAATATTTGGTAACTTTAATAGCAAAGATTTTGTAAATAAATGAAGTATTGTTTAACATATTAAAATAGTGGTGGCTAGGCAGGTTTTTTTTTTAATCATATACTTTTATTTTGAATGTTGACAACCTCAAGTATACTCGTGGTTGGCAGTGAATGGATTAAGAAACGATGTAATCGAATTATTTTTTTCATTTTTTAAGTAAAAGCAGAAGATTTTTTAGAAAATGCTGTCAAATTTTGTGTTTTGAACCAAATTTTCGAGCGTGTCACTGCAGGAAAAGAAAAAGATTCCGTCCTGAGACAACAATCGCTTATAATTTCAAATAAAATTACTTGTCAAAAAAAAAAAAAAAAAAAAAAAAAAGAAAGAAAAAAAAAGAAAAAAGAAAAAGAAAAAAGAAAACTTCTGGTTACAAATACTTCAATGATCATTCTTGCAGGTAGTTTAAAAAACTTTTTCGTTTAAAATCTGTCAGTGTTTAGAAAGTTTCGCGTTGTTGAGTGAGTAAAAGTGTTTTTTGAGAGCCGTCTTGCGGCTGTTCTGCAATCCAAATTGGCTATTTTCTGGTTCATTTTTTAAAATAAATTTTTCTTCGCAAACGTATTAAATTGGAAGGTGCACTTTTTAAGAAACTGTGTAACCGAACTGTGTTTCGGTAACGGCGGAAGATCTGTCAGAAATCGCTGTCCAATTATGTGTTTTCAAGCAAGTTCCTTCATGTCACAGCACAGGAAATGAAAACAACTGCTGACCTAAGACAATAATCCCTCTAACTCAAAATGTAATTTATATATCCGGAAATGAAAAAAAAAAACCGTTCGATTATAAATTATTTCATCAATCCTGCCTGAAAGTATCGTACTTGTATGTTTAAAAAGAAGTCATAAATTGCGTAAGAAACTTTCGCGTTGCTGAGCAGTGAAAATATTTCTTTCAGGACAACCTTAATCCTTTGTGACTCAACAAGTCCGATTGGAAAAATATTTACTCAGATGTTTAGAATACATCATTTTATGCATGTAAAAATTGATAGAAAATATTGGAACATAAAAAAAATTACTGACTAAAAGATACTTTTGTCACATCTGCAATAAACAGAAAATTACATACGTCTCATAAATATTGTCAATTTTCTAATACAAAATTTTAAAATATACGAATTTACCTTTGTAAAAAATCACTTTTTGGACGTCTCCAACTTTTTGAATTTTACGAAGTTTATTTTAGAGATAACGATGCGAAACTGATTTAATTTGATTTCGAAGGAATGATGCTTTGAGACCTATAGCTACAAAGGCTGTTGTCTCGAATGATCCATATATATATTTTTATTCACAGAAACACATACATGATTTCAACAATTGCAGAAATATTCTTAGACGAGATAGCACAATCAAATTTACAAAGCCAGAGAGAGGTACAACCGGCAGCTCCACAAAGTGCCTGCGATGGAGCTGACGGGAGTCGAACCCGCCGGCCTGATTCCTAGACTCTCAAGCAATTAGCGGAATGGTGTCTTAATCACTCGGCCACTAAGGCACCGTTACGAAACTGCTAAAATGATAAATAAAAATGTTGCATGAAAAATTAACTCAATGTCGCCGTCTGTTTAGAATTATAACAAATATTTCTATTAACTACTGTTTCGCGAGATAGCAGCAATAAATAAAATCGTCTTTAAAGAAAACTGTATAAGTAACGTTGGATTTTGGGTATTTTGCACATGCGTGTACCTTTTTTCTGGCAAAAAAGTCAAAATTTTAAAACAAACTCAAAATGGAATTTTTAATTTTTTAATAGCAAAAAAAGGAAGAAATCGTCGTAGGAGACAAATATAAGCTTACAACGTACGATAGGCCTAAAAAACGTACAAAGTACGACGAAAACGTACAACCTGGCAAGCCTAGGGAGTCCGCAAACTTTTATGAAATATTGTTACGTGTCTCTAAAATGTTGTAAAAAAAAAAAAAAAAAAAATCCAACCCACATTACATCACTTTCTCTTAAAAAGTAAAGTAGTCGAACTCTTTTTTTCCTTAAAACAATATCCCTCATATAGAGGGCATTAATCACTATTTGTATTCGTTTATTCAACCTCCTCCCTAACTTTGTAATCGTTATTAGCGTTTCAGATTGCATAATTAATTGCCCATTTTATTTTAATATGTAAACACCTGCAGTGCTGCACTGTATACAACTCGAGCCTGTTTGTGAAGTTCATTTCGACTAATGCAGTTTTGTTGGGATTAAAGGAAAATTAATATTTAAGCAGATACAACTTTTTAAAGATAAGAAAAGAATGATAGATTATCTCATGAAATCATTAAATAACGAAAAGAATAATGATGGTATTCACGAAAATAAGCACTTCCTGAATGTGACTGACATCTGAGCATTGAAATTGCAGAAGATTTTGCTATATGCACAATACAGAGTTGTGGTGACTTCAATATTTGGATTTCAAATAATAGTCATTGTAATAATTAAAACAATAATAAATAAATAAAACATTCGTATCGTATGTATAAAAAAAGGCCAAGATATTAATATAAAACATCCATGATAACGCACACGTTCATACAGAGAGATACGAAAGATTAATACGTATCCGAAAGGAACCGGGCTTCCAGGCTGTGCACTTGAAAGAAGGTGATAACACAAATTTTAAGAAAAACACAACATTTGTTGCAATAATAAAGGAAATGGCAGTAGAAGGGGTGGATTTAATACAGACGATCAAGAACACGTTCAATGTTACGAAAACCTGAGAGGGGAAATCCTCCCCCCCCCCCCAAACACTTTGGCCTTACTATTTGTTCTGCAGGAACCGAAGAAAGTCACTTTAGCAGGTAATAACGTTATAAAATAAAACCCATGGATTTTAATGACCCTGTACTCGTAATAGAAAGTTCATGGTCTTACCAAACTGATGTAAACTCATAACCATGCATTCTATGAGGACTGCTAGTCAAAAGCTCGGCTTGAAATTACATGTGGCTCAATGCCACGATAGAACTCTCAGAACCAAGTGCTGGATGCGTTCAAAACAAAAACTCTGTTACCCGAAAGAGTATGCGTTCAAAATCCATCTATTCCATCTTCTCCTTCATCCATCGTACTTTATATAGTAACTTCACAACCATTGTTACCCAGTTAACATATTATTGGAAATATCACCATGAAAATCATAATTTGCGAAATTTAAATACATGACAGAATAGTATCACTCCCGCACACAAAATCTCAAAATTCACTAGGCGACTAAAGTACCCTTAGATTACAGTAGCTATCCACTCTGCTACAAACTCTAACACGGTAATTTTGACCTCGATGTAATTATCCTTGTTTTTGTGTGTTTTCTTGAATCAGATGTCGTTATGTTTCAGTCTTTGAGATACGAATTTTCACTAGTGAACTTTGGTTTACCTTAAATAGTCATCTGGCAAGTTTTCACCATCTACATTTACATAAGTGATTCTCTTTACGTAGAATGTCGATTAACGAAATAAATTTACGTGCTATGCTTGAAAACATTTTCATGAAAACTTAATTTTTTCCCAAATTCCTCTTTCATTTCAGGTAGAATTGTAGATTACAAACAGGGTCTTCGAAAAGAGGAGAGTTGTGTGAGGCAATTGATACATTTTTTTAATTTGCCAAAAGCGCAAAATAGTTAACAAACTATGGCTTCCGTATTTTTTAAATAAACAATGAAACATATAAAAACGGAATCACTAAGTAAAACGAATGCAATTATTGACAGTTTTCCGGTTTAGAAGTTAAAATTATACAGCATTACTTTCATTGGGGTCGTGAAAGTGTTACGTCTAAGACAGATTTATGTTATAGACTAGTACCGCTTCACAGATTTTATTGCAATACATTTCTGGTTAAACAGAGACAGTGTGCAAACGCCTATAATTGACTTGGTAATTTTATTGTTTCCTCACCACCCCTTCCAACAATAGGTCATAGTAATGGCTCTGATTAAAATATAAAAAAATTGGTTAATAGTTTTGATTAAAAGTTAACAAAATTAAATTCATCTATCAAAAATTTTGCGCAGTTAAAACAGAAAAGAAATGGAAACAAAAGCAATTAATATATTTAATGTAGATTCGTTCGATTTGGAAAACAGAAAATTGTTAGTATATGACATTTCGCGGTGATTATTTAGGAAATACAAATTTTTCACTATTACACACTTTAGCATCTCTGTGAGGACCAAGATGTTCATTATACAATAAGTACCAAAGCTGTTGAATCTTAAATTTCGCTTCTGAAACGTTTAAAAATCAAAAAGCTCCTAAAAATGGCACATTCAACGAAAACGGAATATATGGGAGTTCTTTTTATTCCTACTTAAGTGTTATAAAGAAATATGTATTAGCAAGTGCAAAAGTTCCCAGATTGAAAAAGTTAAGAAAAAAGTGTAAAAAGATTCTGCACACAATCCGAGCGTATTTCGTGCTTATGATTCTGCATACAAAATGCAAAGTGAATTGTATACAAAAAGTGCATAAAATGTACTATGCACAAAAAATGCACTAATCGAAATGTGCACAAAAAGTGCATAAAACAGTTTATACACGTTTTGTACATAATTCATATTCTTAATATGCTCAGATTGTGTGCACTTTTTAAAAATCTGCAGAAATTATGCAAACCTAAATCTGCAAAAAATGTGTATAAATTTTACAGATATTGTGAACAAATAGAATATGCTAAATAAATAATAAGTGCATAAATTTTCAAAAAATATATAAATTTTACTGGTCATTCACTTACAAAATGTATATTATATAATTAAAATGTACACATTAAAATTACAACAGATTTTGAAAGTATCAGTTTATAGATAACAAGAAAGAAAAATCAAGCGGTTAGAATAGATTATCATTTGTAACATTTAGATGAACAAAAATACAGAAATTAATAATAAAAACTTTTCGCGATTAAAAAAAAATAACTCTATAATTTCTCAACATAATAAAATGTATTTTATTTACCGTGTTATGAAAAAAAAAACAGAATGAAGAAACATTAGTTATTGCATTACAAATTGATCTAATCTTATAAATTTACAACATTTTCTCACAATGCCCTTAAATATAATCAGATTTTTTTTCTCTTATTAAGGTATATTCATTTTAATAAGTTAATTAAGTATAGTATACTAATTACGAAAGCAGATTTCTTTATATAATAATATTAATTAAATAAGATTAACTCATTCTTACGAAGCATGGGTTTCAATTCTTGACTAGCATACTCTTGTTACAATGCTAAAGTAAATTGTGTTAATTAAGAAAACAAACTTCTTACTCAAACATTTTAATTTTAACGAATACAAGCGTCTGAGTAAAGTCTTTGTTTAGATTCATTAGATGTGAGGTTAATTAAAGGTGACATTGCACGCAGAAAATAAACGAGAATGTGCAAAGTTTTTAGTCTAGCGTATTTAAGAAGGAAAATACAAACTATATATTGTGTAAATAGAAGATATTTTTTAGTGCCTTTGTTGTGCATTTAATCATTTTTTATTACCATTCGGGGAACTAACGTTGTTAATTGTAATCAAACTATAAAAATATTTTATAATAAAAAACACTAACAAATTTTTTTATACATCTGAATTTTTATGTTTCAAATTGAACTTAAATGCTTAAATTGTTTTATTAGATTTCATAGCTAAAATTAATTAAAATAATAACATTATGAGAAAAAAGAAAAGCTTAATTATACTTTAAATAATTTACAAAATGAATAAGTGTAAATAAATTTAGCATAGCGTAAAAAAAGTAATATTTATATGAAGTAGAAAATAAATGTGATATAACGTGCGAAAAACAGTCTAGTTGAACATAGTATAGCATAAAGTAGTATAATTTATTAGCATTACAGTATAAACTATTAGACTATGCCAAAAACGTGTTTAAAGAGTTGCAGTTTACCATTATTAAATACAAAAACATTCAGTAGCAAATATTTCTGTGCGGAAAATAGTTGCAACCTTGCAACTTTAAAAATTGTCTTCAATTAAAAGAGCGATAACTGTATGCATAAAAGGATACAAAATCATATAAACGAAAATAGAAAAAGGTGAGATTTTTACTCTTTAAACAGCTGTCTTCTATTTTTTGTTTCCAAACTCAGATTTAATTGATAGTGGACAGATCTATTTTTAGAGTAATTATGTTTTAAGAAATGTACTAGAAAATGTACAAGATATTTTAAGAAAAAATAGAAATAGAAAATAATCCGAGTTTTATGAACATTTTAGTGGATACGAACGGAAGTCCTCAGGTTTTCACAGAGATTTAGCAAATAAACAAACTTTAGCTAAAATATTCGTTTAAAATTACCTCAATTTCTTATAGTGGTTTGAAATTCATTCGCCATGAAGTTGTTCTCAAAACGAAACGATAACTCATTCTAAACCAGTCAATAGAAAAATACGTTTAAAGAAAACCATTGTTATGTGCAATATGAAAAGCAACAGGCATGTTTCATATTAATTAAAACTGTAAAATTCAAATTATTAGCGGTTGTTACGCTTTATTCGCTACATTGTCAGACTGAATTATTTTGTGTGCTTTACAACTAAAATATCTTCAAAAACATTTTATTATGTATCAACAGGGTATTATTACATAACAGTGAATGATTATTAGATTGTCGTACATTCGTTACGATTTATTCGCTACATTGTCAGACTGAATTATTTTGTGTGCTTTACAACGAAAATATCTTCAAAAACATTTTATTATGTATCAACAGGGTATTATTACATAACAGTGAATGATTATTAGATTGTCGTACTTTCGTTAGGATTTATTCGCTACATTGTCAGACTGAATTATTTTGTGTGCTTTACAACTAAAATAGCTTCAAAAACATTTTATTATGTATCAACAGGGTATTATTACATAACAGTGAATGATTATTAGATTGTCGTACATTCGTTACGATTTATTCGCTACATTGTCAGACTGAATTATTTTGTGTGCTTTACAACTAAAATATCTTCAAAAACATTTTATTATGTATCAACAGGGTATTATTACATAACAGTGAATGATTATTAGATTGTCGTACTTTCGTTAGGATTTATTCGCTACATTGTCAGACTGAATTATTTTGTGTGCTTTACAACTAAAATAGCTTCAAAAAGATTTTATTATGTATGAACAGGGTATTATTATATAACAGTGGATAATTATTAAATTGTCGTATATTCGTTACGATTTATTCGCTACATTGTCAGACTGAATTATTTTGTGTGCTTTACAACTAAAATATCTTCAAAAACATTTTATTATGTATCAACAGGGTAATTTTATATAACAGTGGATATTTATTATATTCGTCTACATATGATTACAATGAAGTTTTGGGCATCTTTCAAAATCTTATAAACAACGGTTAAATAGTTTTATTCCTTAAAAAGTTATAAAATTAAATGTACAACCTGGAAATTTATTTTTCAATATCAAAATACATCAGAATAATAATAATAAAAAAACATTTAACATGCAACAGGGAAGCCACTTCATGTAGTAGACTAGTACGGGTGACCGAACATTGTCATCATGTAAACTGAACAATATATTTTCATTTTAATTTAGATACATGTTGATGAAAAGTTGCTGAATATAATTTTACAATTAATGCAAGTATTAAATGGATGTTCATTTAGAATAGATGTAGTTGCGTATTATACCATCTTGATATACAGTTATTTGTGGGTAAATTAAAATAAATAAGATGTACAATGATCAAACTAAACAGAAAAAGGAGTAAAGAAGACTACATATTTTAAAATAGAAGTTCTCTAAACAGAAACTTCATAGACTATTCTAACATCTCCTGAAAATTATTAAATTAGCTCTCACTTTTTTAAAAATTAGAAATCAACAGATATGGAGCATATTTTAAGCACCACAAATTTTGAACTAATTGAGATATGTAAAAACAGTTATTTCAAAGTAAATTTCTTACGTTGAGAGAGAAAATCACCAAATAGAATCATGACATGCTACTATAACATCTCACGTAATACATTGCATTAGCCATTTTTTAAATCCCATTACTTAAATAATATACCATCTTCTTTTATGCACAAATTCAGACGTATTGTACAATACTTTTTTAACTAACTAAACAATAGGAAAATGGTTTCAAGAACTTTAAATCTACTTACAATTTTCTATCAATAGTATACAAACTGTCTCCAAATTATAAGTACAAATATTTAAGGAAGATAGAACTATACTAACCAAGCACAAATAACCATATATACATAGTGGTAACTGGAACAGTAAAACTCTACAAAGCGATTTGTCATTTAGCAAATGACTGCTATAATAGTTTTTTTTTATTTGAAGAACACGGCACAGGAAAAGGCGGATAATAACAAAAAAGCTTTATTTGGATTAACTGAAAAGGTCATTCCATGGAGCGAGTACAATACTGCATTCTTTAAAGAAATTTACATATAACTGATAAATAATATTTCTTTTTTAAAAGTCTTTCCTAAAGGATTGTCGTACTTTCAGGACAAATTTTAAAAGAAATATGAACCAACTAGTCAGTTAACCCATTGACTCAAGACTAATTACTATTCACAAGCGTTGTATTTTTTTCAGCTGAGTCAAAAGTGTCCAGGTTGGAAGTCGTACCTATAATCTGTGGATTACATTGCCAATACTCTACCACTTGAGTAACCTGGGCGACAATTCAGCCGACACAATTCATTCATATAACCTTTCGGGAAGGACATCTGGTCTGCCATGAAGTAGCTCAACAAAAAAAATTAAAAAAACAGTTAAAGTGCTCCAATAAATGAGTGATGCGTATTTACAATTTTTAGTTATTTTCAACTCAGTCATACTGACTGGTATTTCTTTTTCTCCAATCAGTCAGTTATAAAGATTTTTGTTTCAAATCTGCTTGTTGAGTGCCCAGTGATAAGTTGCCAAGTGTTGTTTCGTTTGACCTTATTTAAATTGTAATCTTTTCCCGTTATTCATTTCGCACAGGTTTCCCTGCATTCACTTCACACGGCACGATTGAAATGTTGTTTTGTTGTGTCATTGGGATGTTTTATTGGGCTTTGTTTTATAATTATGGAAATTTTGGAATTACCGAGAACACACCAATTAGCTGTAAATATTTTTCAAGAGAAAGGTATTTTGCAAACGAATTCCATGCATCGAGAGATGTTTTGTCGTTTTAATGGGCGCGTAGCGCTCATACATCGGTAAGTGGTCTGCCACATATACATCGGTACGTGATTGGGATTTTAACGAATTTCATACATTTTAGAGACCAACAAATTTCATGCTTCCAGTGATGTTCTTTTTTGTTTAATGGGCGCGTAGCGCTCATTTATGTGTTAGAGAGTGGTGTTTTAACGAATATGGTATATTTAAACATTGCTGCAGAAAATGTTTCATGCATTTTTTTTTTTTTTTTTTTTTTTTTTTTTATAGAAAATTTAGAGAAATATTGGTTGGCGAGATTTTAGCGCTGAGTGGTGCTTGATTAGCAGAAAAGTACTAGATTTTTTTTCCACAATCAGTAACATTCTGTTGAAAATAATAAAAAAGGACGATTTTGCAAACGATTCCTTGATTCATGCGGGACAATTTCGATAAGTACTCAAACCATTGAATGAGGGTTCACAATTGTGAGAGCCAAACTCAAATGAATTTTTATGAAAAAAATTAGATAAAAATCCGAGAATATATTTGTCGAAAGTCGCGACAAATACACAAAGGTCATTGTGGTGGTTGGATGATAGTTCCATTTTTTATACAGTGGAATCTTGTTAATATTCCAAATAATATATATTTGGGCTTGTGATCAAAATAATAAAGTGAGTACATATATTGTCATGGCCGCAAAAGACCACTTCGACATGACATTAAAACACAGAATTATTAAATAATTATTCATGCAAATTTATAATCAAGAACAATGAAGATAAAAGTACAAAATTGTTACCTGCAGTCATCTGAAAGAAATAAGATAAAGAGCAAGTGAAAGAATTTGCACTGCAAATTTTCATCTTTGAATAAAATCTTTATTCATAAAGAGATTTTCTTCTAAAAAATATTACTAAATGGATGATCCTTTTTATAGCTCCATTTTTTTAGCACAAATAATCGATACTTTTTTTTTAACCTTCCCTCAGGGAGTTCGGAGGCAACCATGTTAAAAAAATATATTTTCTACGACTTATCATCAACCGAACATAGAACGTAGCATTATTTGAAACAGAACAAAATTAATTATCCGCATACAGGACCAGTAGGATCTCAAATAAGAACCACTCATCGCATCTCCATTGTGGAACTGTAAAAACCTTTGCCGTACTTAGAAGATATTGTATAGGCCGTCAACTATCACATTCTAAAAAAAGAAATATTTTCTTCATATCGTACATTAGATGTACGCTTTTTGTACATTTTTCACAGCAGCAAGCCAAGCGATCACCTTACACTCTTATGGCAAACGTCTCAGTGTCTGTGTGTGTGCGCACAGCTTCAGCACTGACTGGGAACGGAGGGGAGGGGGTGCCAAAAATTGAAAAAAACGCCATTCGGCAGAGATAAAAAGAAAAAGAAAACTGCCCAGTTAAACTGAGGGCATTGAGCTCACAGGCTATTCACACTAATTGTATATTAACTCTTATTTCAAAGAATTTGAAATAAGAGAAAAATAAAGAAATCAACAATATATTAAGGGGGGGGGTCATCCCCCCGTTACCCCCCCTCATAGTTAACTAATGAACCCCTTAAACTAATCAGGGAAGTCTCTAATTACAATGAATATATATACAAAATTTGAAGAAAATCGGATAATTCTGCATGAAAAACCCATTTATCTAAATTAAGGGGGGATTAGCCCCCCCCCCGTTCCCCCCCTTTATACTTAACCAATCAACCCCGAAAACTAATCAGGGAAGCGTCTTAACCCAATGAACCTATAAACAAATTTTGAAGCATGCGATAATTCTGCGATTCTGCTTAAATGCGATAATTCTGCATGAAAAACCCATTTATATAAATTAAGGGGGATTAGCCCCCCCGTTCCCCCCTTTACTTAACGAATCAATCCCGAAAACTAATCAGGGAAGCGCCTTAACAGAGTGAACCTATAAACAAAATTTGAAGGAAAACAGAATAATTCTGCATGAAAAACCCATTTATATAAATTAAGGGGGGATTAGCCCCCCATTCCCCCCCTTTATACTTAACCAATCAATCCCGAAAACTAATCAGGGAAGCGTCTTAACCCAATGAACGATAAAAAAAATTTGAAGAAAATTGGATAATTCTGCATGAAAAACCCATTTATCTAAATTAAGGAGGGATTAGCCCCCCCCGTTCCCCCCTTTATACTTAACCAATCAATCCCGAAAACTAATCAGGGAAGCGCCTTAACACAGTGAACCCATAAACAAAATTTGAAGGAAAACGGAATAATTCTGCATGAAAAACCCATTTATATAAATTAAGGGGGATTAGCCCCCCCCATTCCCCCCATTTATACTTAACCAATCAATTCTGAAAACTAATCAGGGAAGCGTCTTAACCCAATGAACCTATAAACAAAACTTGAAGGAAAACGGAATAATTCTGCATGAAAAACCCATTTATATAAATTAAGGGGGATTAGCCCCCCCCCCATTCCCCCCCCTTTATACTTAACCAATCAATCCCGAAAACTAATCAGGGAAGCGTCTTAACCCAATGCACCTATAAACAAAATTTGAAGAAAATCGGATAATTCTGCATGAAAAACCCATTTATCTAAATTAAGGAGGGATTAGCCCCCCCGTTCCCCACTTTATACTTAACCAATCAATCCCGAAAACTAATCAGGGAAGCGCCTTAACACAGTGAACCCATAAACAAAATTTGAAGGAAAACGGAATAATTCTGCATGAAAAACCCATTTATATAAATTAAGGGGGATTAGCCCCCCCCCCATTCCCCCCCTTTATACTTAACCAATCAATCACGAAAACTAATCAGGGAAGCGTCTTAACCCAATGAACCTATAAACAAAATTTGAAGAAAATCGGATAATTCTGCATGAAAAACCCATTTATCTAAATTAAGGGGAGATTAGCCCCCCCCCCCTTTATACTTAACCAATCAATCCCGAAAACTAATCAGGGAAACGTCTTAACCCAATGAACCTATAAACAAATTTTGAAGCAAATGGGATAATTCTGCATGAAAAACGCATTTATATAAATTAAGGGGGGATTATCCCCCCCGTTACCACTCTTTATACTTAACCAATCAATCCCGAAAACTAATCAGGGAAGCGCCTTAACACAGTGAACCTATAAACAAAATTTGAAGGAAAACGGAATAATTCTGCATGAAAAACCCATTTATATAAATTAAGGGGGATCAGCCCCCCCCGTTCCTCCCCCCTTTATACTTAACCAATCAATCCCGAAAACTAATCAGGGAAGCGTCTTAACCCAATGCACCTGTAAACAAATTTTGAAGCAAATGGGACAATTCTGCATGAAAAATCCATTTATATAAATTAAGGGGAGATTACCCCCCCCCTTTATACTTAACCAATCAATCCCGAAAACTAATCAGGGAAACGTCTTAACCCAATGAACCTATAAACAAAATTTGAAGGAAAACGGAATAATTCTGCATGAAAAACCCATTTATATAAATTAAGGGGGATCAGCCCCCCCCGTCCCCCCCCCTTTATACTTAACCAATCAATCCCGAAAACTAATCAGGGAAGCGTCTTAACCCAATGAACCTATAAACAAAATTTGAAGAAAATCGGATAATTCTGCATGAAAAACCCATTTATCTAAATTAAGGGGAGATTAGCCCCCCCCCCCTTTATACTTAACCAATCAATCCCGAAAACTAATCAGGGAAACGTCTTAACCCAATGAACCTATAAACAAATTTTGAAGCAAATGGGATAATTCTGCATGAAAAACGCATTTATATAAATTAAGGGGGGATTATCCCCCCCGTTACCACTCTTTATACTTAACCAATCAATCCCGAAAACTAATCAGGGAAGCGCCTTAACACAGTGAACCTATAAACAAAATTTGAAGGAAAACGGAATAATTCTGCATGAAAAACCCATTTATATAAATTAAGGGGGATCAGCCCCCCCCCCCGTTCCCCCCCCTTTATACTTAACCAATCAATCCCGAAAACTAATCAGGGAAGCGTCTTAACCCAATGCACCTGTAAACAAATTTTGAAGCAAATGGGACAATTCTGCATGAAAAATCCATTTATATAAATTAAGGGGGGGGGGATTAGCCCCCCCCCGTTCCCCCCCTTTATACTTAACCAATCAATACCGAAAACTAATCAGGTAAGCGCCTTAACACAGTGAACCTATAAACAAAATGTGAAGGAAAACTGAATAATTCTGCATGAAAAACCCATTTATATAAATTTAGGGGGGGGGATTAGCCACCCCCGTCCCCCCCCCCTTTATACTTAACCAATCAATCCCGAAAACTAATCAGGGAAGCGCCTTAACACAGTGAACCTATAAACAAAATTTGAAGGTAAACGGATATTTCTATGAAGAGTTATCGCGTTACGTACATACATACATACGTACGTACATACAGAACCGTCGGGCACATAAGCTCTCAGGCTTTGATAGCCTGTGAGCTAAAAAACTCATCAAATTTGTGAAGGAAGGGACAAGTTAAGAATTAATTGGAAACTAAACATCAGATTTATATTTTTAATAAAAAGAAAACTGCCCAGTTAAACTGAGGGCATTGAGCTCACAGGCTATTCACACTAATTGTATATTATACTCTTATTTCAAAGAATTTGAAATAAGCCCCTTGAAAAATAAAGAAATCGACAATATATTAAGGGGGGTTACCCCCCCGTTACCCCCTCATAGTTAACTAATGAACCCCTTAAACTAATCAGGAGAGGCTCTTATTACAATGAATATATATACAAAATTTGAAGAAAATCGGATAATGCTGCATGAAAAAACCATTTATCTAAATTAAAGGGGATTAGCCCCCCCCCCCCCTTCCCCCTTTATATTTAACCAATAAACCCCAAAACTATTCAGAGAAGCGCATTATCACAATGAACCTATATACAAAATTTGAAGCAAATGGGATAATTCTGCATGAAAAACCCATTTATATAAATTAAGGGGGGGGATTAGCCCCCCGTTCCCCCCTTTTATACTTAATCAGTCAATCTCAAAAACTAATCAGGTAAGCGTCTTAACCCAATTAACCTATAAACAAATTTTGAAGTAAATGGGATAATTCTGCATGAAAAACCCATTTATATAAAATAAGGGGGATTAGCCCCCCCCGTTCCCCCCTTTTATACTTAATCAGTCAATGCCGAAAACTAATCAGGGAAGCGTCTTAACCCAATGTACTTATAAACAAATTTTGAAGCAAATGAGATAATTCTGCATGAAAAACCCATTTATATAAATTAAGGGGGGGGGATTAGCCCCCGTCCCCCCCCCCTTTATACTCAACCAATCAATCCCGAAAACTAATCAAGGAAGCGCCTTAACACAGTGAACCTATAAACAAAATTTGAAGGAAAAAGGAATAATTCTGCAGGGAAAACCCATTTATATAAATTAAGGGGGGGGACTAGCCCCCCCCGTTCCCCCCCCCTTTACACTTAACCAATCAATCCCAAAAACTAATCAGGGAAGCGCCTTAACGCAGTGAACCTATAAACAAAATTTGAAGGAAAACGGAATAATTTTGCATGAAAAACCCATTTATATAAATTAAGGGGGGGGGGATTACCCCCCCCCCCATTCCCCCTTTATACTTAACCAATCAATCCCGAAAACTAATCAGGGAAGCGCCTTAACACAGTGAACCTATAAACAAAATTTGAAGGAAAATTGAATAATTCTGTATTAAAACCCCATTTATATAAATTAGGGGGGGATTAGCCCCTCCTGTTCCCCCCTTTATATTTAACCAATCAATCCCGAAAACTAATCAGGGAAGCGCCTTAACACAGTCAACCTATAAACAAAATTTGAAAGAAAACGGAATAATTCTGTATTAAAACCCTATTTATATAAATTAGGGGGGGATTAGCCCCCCCTGTTCCCCCCTTTATATTTAACCAATCAATCCCGAAAACTAATCAGGGAAGCGCCTTAACACAGTCAACCTATAAACAAAATTTGAAGGAAATCGGATATTTCTATGAAGAGTTATCGCGTTACGTACGTACATACGTACATACATACATACATACATACATACATACATACATACATACATACAGAACCGGCGGGCACATAAGCTCTCAGGCTTTGATAGCCTGTGAGCTAAAAATACATATTAAAAACATTTGAATCTGATTGGCGAGGGGCGGAGCTTAGAACAGGAAGTGAGCATAGGCAAAGAATGTTATCGAAGCATCTAGTAAAATCCAATTCCGGAAATGCAGAGGTAACAATCACTATCATTTTTTTTAAAAGCGAAATGTTATGCAAGAAAGAAAAGTTTTCAGGGGAAGATTTAAAAAGGAAAGAATTAAAATAATTTTGAATGTGAATTTTAAAATTAAATGAATAAGGACTAATAAAATATTTCTTAAATTGAATTAAAATATGGCAGTGGTTGAAAGAACCACAACATATACTCCGGCCTCCCCAAGAGAAAATATTGGTGAGATGGAGAAATTTAACAATTTTGACATCGAGTCAGTATTTTCTCACCTATATACAATATACATATAACTTGACATAATGAGAAACAAAATAAAAATAATAATAATAATAATAAATTTACATTCTTCTGGCAAAAAATACACAAAGTCCTTCGAAATATAGTTGCTAACAGTCCAAAAAAATAAAGAGTCTTTCAAAACAAAGATGCTGAAAGTCCAAAAAGTAAATACAGTCTTTCAAAATAAAGTTGCTGAAAGTTCATTGACTGATATGTGAAATAGCAAATACAATACTATAAAGTAAGTTCAGTAGCAAAAAGTGAACAAAGCCTTTTGAAATAAAGCTGCCAAAATCCATTCACTGATATGTGAAATCGCAAATACAACACTATAAAGTAAGTTCAGCATATACTAAAAGAGTAAAAAAGGTTGTAATATTGTACACAAAAACAAATAATATTATATGATACAAATTGGTAATCATACTAATAATGGCTTTCCTAATTCAGTATAGCATAACGTTAGCAATAAAACATTTCCATTTTGGAAAAGAAATAGCAACAATAAGACCTTTGAATCACAACTGTATTTCTAGTCAGAGTCGATGAACTATATTTCAATTTTTGCATTAACATTTTTATTAGAACAATGCTTATATAAATTCAATAAATTACTCATTTGAGAATTTTTCCATAACAAAAATTCAAAATGTAAGCAAAAGGTCAAGAGAGAATATTTAGACTCTCATTGAAAAGAAATATATATATATATAGCACTTTCTAAGAAATCAACTTTTCTTAGTTGAACAACTCTAATACAACAACAATAATACTTTCAAAGTAAATAATGGCAAAGAGAGGATATTTAAGCTCTCAGAAAAGTACATAAATAAATGTATGATTCTACCACATAAATTTAATAATATTGACCTTGTAAAAAAATATCACACAACATATCTATACAAAAATATCCTGAATGCTTATTGAATGTTTAATTCGAATTTTTAAACATTTTTAAGAATAAACATGTAATTTTAATTTTTTACATATAAAATACATAAGTATTTTATTTAAATGTAATGACTTAAAACAAACTTTGGATCCAAGGCATATAATTTGCATATGCATAAACATTTTCTTCAATTTGTGGGTTTTCAAACACCTATAGAGCTTAATGTATTACCAACCCTTTTACATAATACACCAACAATAATAATATTAGAAGTATTAGCATGCATACTCTTTAGATGTTAAACAGAGGTTAGATGTTAGGGCATGCAAGAAGTAACATTTGTATTATTCTAAAAGTCACAATAGGGAAAGTGATGACATATGTACTCATATTATACCTTATATCAATAACAATTTACTTTTTAAGTTAAATTACCTTATCAAAATAATTTAATCAATGACATTTCATCTCCAACTATAATATTGAATTATAAGTTTTAAAAATAATTACAATTTAAATCAAATACTGAATTTTAGAGTTTTAAGCTATCAGCAGATTTCATATTAAACATAAATTCCAAAGACGAATATGGTTTTGAAGAAATATTTTAGTGAGAAACATAGTTAACAGGAGAAACCAAAATAAGATTTACATACTTTTACAGGATGACAATTCCATTGTGTCAAGGCGAAGGTGACTTAAAAAAAATAAAATACATAAATGCTGCCTGCAGCTTTGGTAGAAGAAAACAAATAAACAGTCAGTCTTCACATTTGACAATCCAATCGAGCTAGCATAGAAAAAATTTTTACAATGGTAAAGGCATCCTAAAAAAATAAGATTAAGTTACACTTTATACTGTTTATGATTGCGAGGGCGAAGATCATAATGCTTTGTGCTTTGAGTAGACTTGTTTAGAACTGTAGTGTTACTACCAGATGTTTGTGAAGGCACTGAACTAAGTGAATGCGGAGATGTTTGCTGGCACTTTGAAGAGGTGTGAATTGGAGGAGATGTATTGTTATTAGTGTGAGAGCAAGAAGAATCACAATCAGCAGTATGAGCACGAATATGCCGTTTCACAGGAGAAGATGCACTATCAACAGCTGGTTGATCATGTGTTGCACTTCTAGATGAATCCGCAGGATGAAGCAATGCTTCATTTCTTTTCTGGAGTTTCAAGATTCTGTTAGTATGAATTAACATAGGTGATGCTTGATCATTGTTGCAATCTTGAATTTGAATAAGTACAGGTGAAATTATTTTCTTTATCATATAAGGTCCTTGTACTTTTTTGTTAAATACACTGGGAAATTTTACATAAACAATATCATCAACTTTGATATTAGCAAATTTTAATTTTTCCCTTGATTTTTGATACATTTTTTGTCTAGAAGACTCGTTATTTTTGTAAGCTTGATAGTATACTTTTTCAATAACATCCATTAATTTGTGAATTTCATATGCAGTGTTAAGAATTTTCCAGGAAGAATGGGTTTTATAATTAGCATAAATATCATTCACCTCCCTTCCAAAATGAAGCAGATTTGGAGTGAATTTTGTTGCTGGATGAGGTGTAGCGTTATATATTGACTGGTGGATTTTTAAAGCAGTTGGAACATCAAATCCTTGGGAAGCCATTGTATTCACAGATGACTTTATTTGAGTGTTACATCTCTCACTCAATCCATTAGCCTGTGGATGCGCTACTGTACTGTGCTCTAGTTTTATGCCAAGTTTTCTGTTGAAATAAGAAAACATATCACTCGTAAACTGGGAACCATGATCAGTAAGAGATAACTCAGGTTTTCCATGAGTAGAAATGTAATGCAACAGAGCTTTAGTAACCGACTCAGCATGAATGCTATTCAAGGCATATAATTCAAGATGACGAAGAAAAATGGTCGATTACAGTCATAACAAATTGTTGATTTCTCAAAGGAAGAAGTAAATCCATCGAAACTTTTTGATTGGGAGCTGTAGGAAGTGGTGCTGGGAGATACGGAGCAGTGTTTTTTTATGATGTTTATTTACTAAACAAATTTCACACGAGTTGACATAATTGATTGTATCGGAAACTAGAGTTTTCCAAGTGAACCTTTTCTTTAAATTAACAATGGTTTTATGAATACCAGTATGAGTAACATGAGCAATTCTGAAAGCTTTAGCTCTAAGTGCGGATGGTAAAACAGCTCTATGTAGATCAATGTCTTCTGAAGAGAAGTGTCCATTATAACATAGCAAATCATTACTTTTATTAATGTAATAACCATTTAAACTTTTAGCTTTCTTAAGGTATCTGACTACGTTTAAAAAGTGGTTTTCGACCAAAATTGTCAAAACGATTTTATTACATTTTATTAAAGCTCAGCTTTGTACCTTTCCAAAATTGTTTTTATTTTTATTGTACGATAAATAGAACCGGAGTTGTAGCGGTTTTTATACTACTCAATAGCTGTCACTCAAACCGGAAGTACCGTTTAAAGGACCGGAAGTACTATTTAAAGGTACTAACTGGGAAGGGTGAAGCCAAATTACGGCCTTCTAGACATAAACAAAGGCTCAGTTCTTAAAAAAATGTGTATGATTCATAAAAACAGTGAAGTTTAGATGCATATTACTGTGCAAATTCTTGTAGTAAAACATAAATCTAAACTTTAAATGCATTTTTTGGAAAATGTAATTTTTGGTGAAAATTCCATACGCAAAACATGATTTCTCAAAAAGTTATCAGAATATCACTATGAAATTTAAATTACATATTATTTACACTATTGTGAAGGCAATGAACTAAAGATTTAATTTTAGAATAAATATTTTTTGTTTTATGGATGTTTTCGTGGAAAGACATTGATGAATTTTATGAAAATCAGCATTAAAAAGGTGCGATATGCTATAAATGTTGAAACATTTAAAATATCTCTTAGATTTTAGTTCATTGCCTTCACCAATGCCATATGTATGAAGTGTAAAAAGGACATTAAGATACATACAATATATTTTTCTATAGTGTGTTTTGCGTATTGGGCCATATTTCGCTAAATTTTACCACAAAATCCCCCATTTACCAAAATTTCACCAATGAATGAAATATTTTTTGCTTTTTTTCACAGTTTCTAGTCATAATATTAATAAAAATAAGTTTAAAAAATAATTAAATAGCTTTTTTGGAAAAAATTGCTCCGTACGTAGTCAGGCACCTTAATAGTTTTAATATCTTCATAAATGTTCTTAATTTGAGGGTCTTTTTGTTGCTCATTAAGTATGGTTTGATCAAAGATTTCTAGCAATGGGTCTTCATTATTAGCATTATTTGTAGATGGAGAATTAATTTGGAGATGGCAATTATGATGGGTTTTTCCAATTAATCCACATGGATACTGAACAATTTCATTATGTAGATCGTTTTGATCATCAACAATAGGCAGTATTTCTTGTTCAAAAATGAGATCTGGATTAGTATGGAGATCTTCAGTAGGAATGTGAGGTGTCCTACTTAGAAAATCTGCCAAGACATTCTCTTTGCCTGGAACATGCTGGAATGTGTAAGAGTATTCAGACAATTCTAACATCCAACGTGTAGTTATGTCGGCAGTAGACGTTGATTTTTTGTAGTTATTGAGAGGTTTAGCATCGGACAAAAGAATGAAGTGTCTGCCAAAAATGTAATATTTAAAAGCTGTTATTCCTTTATAAATGGCATAAAGTTCTACTTTAATGGCTGGGTACTGCTTTTCAGACTGAGATAGAGTTTTGGAGTAATAAGAAATGGGGCGTAGTTAACCTTGAATTTTCTGCATAAGAACAGCTGAGATTGCTGTCTTTGAAGCGTCGGTATTCACATAGAATGTCTCATTCCAATTTGGAAGATTGAGCATAGGTTTTTGGAAGAAAATTTCTTGCAATTTATTAAATGCATTTTCTTGCTCAGATTTCCAACAGAATTTATTTTTAGGTTTAGTGATTTCAATAAGAGGAGTAATCAATCTAGCAAAATGAGGTATAATTGACCTGTAAAATGAACATAAACCATTAAAACTTTTTGTTTGCCTCTTAGTTTTGGGCTTTGGGAAGGAAGTAATTTTCAAAATATTGCTTGTAATTGGAAGAATTTTATGATCAGTGAGTTGGAAGCCTAAAAAGTTAATGCTAGTTTGCATAAAAAAACACTTTTCAGGAGAAAGAGTAATATTGTTGGCAATAAGAGTGTCGAAGAGTCTTGTGAGTTTCGCAACCATTTCATCAAACGAATTGGCGCCGACAACTATGTCATCCTGGTATGCGTAGCAAGAGTCAATTTCAGACAATTGAATAACATAATCAATTAACTGTTGAAAAGTACTCGCAGCTGTCTTCAAGCCAAACATAAGACAAAGGTAGGTAAACAGTCCCCACGGAGTGATAAAACTGAGCTTATCTTGCATCTCCTTAGGTACAGCGATCTGCCAGTACGCAGAGGGCAAGTCCAATGTAGTGTAGAATTTATATTTTGACAATTGTACTATTAGATTTTGAATGCGAGGTAGAGGATATGAAGATGGAATAATAATAGAATTTAATAATCGTAAATCCAATGCCAAACGATATTTTTGAGGTTTTGACATGTCAGTTCTTTTTTTCTTAACAAGAAGCATGGGACAAGCCCAAGATAAATTTGATCTTTCTGTAATGCCAGCATTTAGCATTTGATTGATCTGGTCAAGTGCTTCTTGTTCTAATGCATGTGGCACAGGAAAAGGTAGGGTTTTCACCGGGTGAGAATTCATCATTGAGAACTGAGGATTAACTAGGTCTGTATGACCCAAAGTGTCTAAGGATTTAGAAAATGCTTGAGCTTTATTGCATAATAATTTTTTTAAACAGTCACTTTCATGTGGGGGCAAGTGTTTTAAGTCAAAATCATTTGGTGACAGTTCTTGTATCCGTTTTCTTTTAATTTCCTCAGATGGTAAAATTAAATTACAATATTCATTTTCTAAATCTGAATCAAAGGAATATTTTTCAATATCGTTCTCATCTACATTAATGCATTCACCAAGAATTGTATTTTTATTTAAATGAACATCTACTTTGGATATATTCTGACATACAACTAAAAATAAGTCTTTTTGAATTGCAGATTTAGAATGCAATGATTCATGCAAAACAAGAGCTTTACTTTTCAAAGCAGGCTTAAAAATAAAATATTCAGATGGAGAATTCAAGTATTTGACATGTAAATACACAGAAGAATTGGGGGGAATTAACTCTCTATTTACAGCTTGTACCATGTTAGAATTCAATACATTTTTATTACCATTTTTCAAATTGGTATACTTTTTACCAACATAAATAATGTCATTGTCACCTTCACATGTGACATTATTGTCATCAGAGGTAATTTTGGTATTATTGGTATTAGAAAAATTATTTATAACATTAGCATAATCAAAGTTTGTGTCGGTAGGAAAATAATTAGGAAACTGGGTAAAAACTTGAGCATGACCACCTAAATTTCTGATATTAGCATTCATTAAAGAATTATCATAAGTCATAGCAGTATTACCAACATTATTTATAAACAAACCATTATTTGGGAAACTGTAATTGTAAGGACAATTTTCATAATTATGTAATAAATGCAAATAATTATCACCAAAATTTCCATTCACATTATCACAATAAGTACCATCATTTGTGTTAACTGATATAGAATTTTCATAAATAGGCACATTTTGTGTATTAAAGGAATATGGAACTGTTATATTGTCATTAGTATGCTGAGAATTCAAATAATAACTGGTAGGAGACTCTTTTTGAATGTTAAGAGGTATATGTTTATCTTTAATTAATATAGATTTAAAAGCTGGAGAGATGGTTATAGAATGCTTATTTATAAACTCAAAACCAAGTATGGCTTCAAAATTAACTTTCTTTATATCAGTAAGGTAAAAGACATGATGGAAAAAGAATTTATCTATTTTGAATGCAATCTCGATACATCCTTTAAAGAAAACTTAGAAAACTGCAAATTACGTGTCGTTGTTGTACACAATCATCAATTTCAGAAGAATACTTTGACGACAAAGAATTTTCAGAACAGTAAGGAGATGTTTGTGTAGCAGCGCTTGAAGGGGAAGTAGTCAAAGAAGGATGTTTATCAATGTGACATTCATTTGTTTTGTCACAGGAGTGTACTGACCCTGACGAGGAAGATTGAGAGAGAAGGCGGTCAGCGGGACCAATCTCCCTTACCTGTTTAAATGGTAATTTTTGTAATCATTTTTGTTTTTAGAAAAAGAACTAAAGTTTTTCTTTCTCTGAGAAGAATTCACAGAAAACTGAGAGTTTTGAGTGTGGTTGGCATTTTGCCTAGATGAGTCAATTAAATTTTTAAACTTGTAACATGTTTCCATAAGGTGGTTAAATCGTCCACAGGCACATTGAGTAACATTTTGTTTGTAAAAAGACTTTGAAAAGCCTTTCTGGTGAGAAAACTTGTCAAACTTTGGCCGAAAGAAAGATCGTTTTTGGTATGGCTTATGCTGAATAAAGTATGTTTTGCTTCTAGAAGCAACGTTTTGTGTAACTGGAGAAGGAGAGTAAGTTAAATGATTTTTTTTAACATTTCGAAGTCTAGGAGAACGTTCATTATGAGATTCAGATGGTGATAATGCAATTTGCGAATTTTTATAGACTCTGTCCTTTCTATGTCTGATAGGATCTTGTTCAACAAAACTATCAGAAAGATTCTAATTTTCACCACTATTTTCATTATTTAGACTGTAAACTTGGTCATAGTGTGGAAGATTAGATTTTTGAAGAGGTGGTGAATCATATATATTTTGTAAAAATTGTGCTCGTTCAAGAGCTAACTCAAAAGTGGATATATTTTCTTCTTGAATTTTTCGTTTTATTTGTATAGGCAAAGCTTGAAGAAAATGCGTAAATTTTAAAGATTCTAGAGTATCTGGTGCTAACATAGGATACACAAGTCGAAGCTGTTTAGTCAGGCGATATGAAAAATTTTTTATGGACTCATTCGAATCCAATTTTAAATTTTGAAGAGATTTGAGAGAGTCAGTTTTTTTACTTGGCAGAAAATAGTTAATAAAATCATTTCGAATGCTTTGTAAGTTAGAGTTTTTAAATTGAAACTGTGTTTCAAGAAAGAAATGTAATGCACTACCCTGTAATTTTGACTTGAAAAGTGCAAAAATTTCTTTGTCTGAGTAATTATACAATTCCTGCATATCTGATAACTGATCGAAGAAAAATTCGACCGTCTGAGGATTCCCGTCAAAAGGTTAAATAGAAAGGTTTAACTTTGCTTTCGGAGGCATGGTGACAAATTTGAGAATAATTCTTAATAAATTTCAAAATAATGTGCTTTATGAATCAACCGAAGTTAAACAAAAATTAATTTTCATATGAAATCACCTTTATAAATAATGTCAAATCACCAGAATAATTTTTAAGAATGCAATAGTTCTCAAAATATTATCAAAACAAAATGGTATAAATCGAAATTAATCATTCACTTATAAGTAAGAAAATTATTTTTCTAAACTCATCTTCTTTTGTAAATAACAACATAAACAACCATTTTTTTAGTAATAAAATGTAAATATTGCATAAAAGAACACCATGGATTACGTAGAATCATATGAAAACGTTTTGTTTTCAAAACAAAATCCCATTATAAGTCTAGAATTCTTAGAATAAAATTGTATTTTCCTCATAAAATTTTTCAAAAAAATATGCATTAAACATTACTAAAATGACTTGTCAAAAGTAAATAAAACACACAATGCAATTATCTGGCAAAATTATTTTAAATCCAAACACTTTAAAATACTTAAGTAAGCCACTTATCAAATATATCACATATTCCACTAATCAAATATTTCAATAAGAATGCAATTTTTTTTAAATCAAATATTATAATATAACAAAATATAATTTAATAATTGTCATGTCGTTAAGGTTTCCAACGGTTCACGCACCAAAGAGAGAGCTGTGGTGGTTGGATGATAGTTCCATTTTTTATACAGTGGAATCTTGTTAATATTCCAAATAATATATATTTGGGCTTGTGATCAAAATAATATAGTGAGTACATATATTGTCATGGCCGCAAAAGACCACTTCGACATGACATTAAAACACAGAATTATTAAATAATTATTCATGCAATTTTATAATCAAGAACAATGAAGATAAAAGTACAAAATTGTTACCTGCAGTCATCTGAAAGAAAGAAGATAAAGAGCAAGTGAAAGAATTTGCACTGCAAATGTTCATCTTTGAATAAAATCTTTATTCATAAAGAGATTTTCTTCTAAAAAATATTACTAAATGGATGATCATTTTTATAGCTCCATTTTTTTTAGCACAAATAATCGATACTTTTTTTTAACCTTCCCTCAGGGAGTTCGGAGGCAACCATGTTAAAAAAATATATTTTCTACGACTTATCATCAACCGACCATAGGACGTCGCATTATTTGAAACAGAACAAAATTAATTATCCGCATACAGGACCAGTAGGATCTCAAATAAGAACCACTCATCGCGTCTCCATTGTGGAACTGCAAAAACCTTTGCCGTACTTAGAAGATATTGTATAGGCCGTCAACTATCACATTCTAAAAAAAGAAATATTTTCTTCATATCGTACTTTAGATGTATGCATTTTGTACATTTTTCACAGCAGCAAGCCAAGCGATCACCTTACACTCTTATGGCAAACGTCTCAGTGTCTGTGTGTGTGCGCACAGCTTCATCACTGACTGGGAACGAAGGGGAGGGGGTGCCAAAAATTGAAAAAAAAACTCCAATCGGCAGAGATAAAAAAAATACGTATTAAAAACATTTGAATCTGATTGGCGAGGGGCGGAGCTTAAAACAGGAAGTGAGCATAGGCAAAGAATGTTATCGAAGCATCTAGTAAAATCCATTTCCGGAAATGCAGAGGTAACAATCACTATCATTTTTTTTTAAAGCGAAATGTTCTGCAAGAAAGAAAAGTTTTCAGGGGAAGATTTAAAAAAGAAAGAATTAAAATAATTTTGAATGTGAATTTTAAAATTAAATGAATAAGGACTAATAAAATATTTCTTAAATTGAATTAAAATATGGCAGTGGTTGAAAGAACCACAACAGTCATTACTATGCAGAATCGAACTCAAAATAGACTTTTTAATGTTTCTTAATCTTGACTTATTGAATTAGATCACACATTGATGGTAATGGAAGTTCATGTAACTTTGAAAATAGTTATTCCACCTCTTGTGACTTTATTCATTTAAATTAGTGCTGTACTTAAAATGATTATTTAGGCTCCATCCCTTTTGCATTAATGACGATTCACGTTCATGATTGATTCACAAAGTATATTTTACTTACCACGAGTTATACTCGTGATTGATAGTAGCGGATTTGGGACAGCTGAACACCATAATGTTAAAAAAGGCGCATGCGCATTAGAAGAAGGCAGAGAAAAATTTTGTAGGCAATTCCTGATATATGGTTTGAAGCAATGGAAAAGAATATAGAAGCCTTTACTTTACTGGCACCACCTATCCAAAATATTTCAAAATAATATTACAAACAAAATATTTAAAACGTAATTAACCTTTTAAACATTTTATTAGAAATATATAAATAAATAAACAAATATCTCCAACTTCTGCTTAAAAATTTTATAACACCTTTTATGTCATAATAATGTTTATGTTATGTCATAATTAGTGGTACAAATTTGGGTGACTTCCCACTCTTTTGTGAAAAATATGTTTGTGTTATTATAAAATAAAAATGTGCTGTTGGTGACAATATAGCGCTGGGTAAAAATAAAAATAAATCTTTGCACCCATGAAAAAAAAAAATCACTGGATATTGCAACCTCGCTGTGTAGCAATCTAAAAAATGCATGGAATTCTTTAAAGCCGCGATAACTCACACATGTATGAGCTCCTCACTCCAATGAAAAAAATCACAGGATACAACAACTTCACTGTGTAGCAATCTAAGAAATGCATGAAATTGCTTAAAGCGCTTTGTGCCCAAGAAAACAAAACAAAAACAAAAATCACTGGGTGCAGCAACCTCGTCGCGCAGCAATCACAAAACTGTATGAAATTCATTAAAGTTGCTATCACTATAACGCACGCACTAATGAAGGAAAACATGTATTAAAATTAAAAATAATTATTATAAATCTATGTAACATATTATTTTGCCTATTCCTTTGGCCAAGTAACTCATTAGAAGAAATTCCCATAGGATTATTTTGATTCAATATGTAATAAATCAATATAATGCATATTTATTTCTAAAATAACCCAATTAAATAAAAAAATACATTTTTATATTCTAAAATTATTAATCCCGAAAATATCCATTTTTGTTTATTAACAGCATGTTTAATTTCAAATTTCCTAAGTTAGCGTGGTTTTTGTACCATTTAAATTGGACGTTGCAATTTACTACTGTCTTTGAAACTTCAACTAATCAATTGTAATTTGTTTCTCACGGCTATTCGGCCACTGGCGACTATATTTTCTTTATTATTTTGTAAACCATTTTTTTAATCAATAAAATCTTCATGGAAGATTTCTTCAAATTTTCAAAGTAATTTTTTTATATTTAAAAATAGTGATACATAAAATAGTATTTTTAAATGTCACAACGGTAACCTTGTCATGATAATAAAATGTACATTTGAATCTATATTTTATAACACCGAATAAATTTCTGATAAATTAAATATATATATATATATATATATATATATATATATATATATATATATATACTTGTTTCATTTCGATTTAACTGTCTTTTTTGTTGTTTTTGTCTAAAAAAAGACAAAACTGAAAAATAAAATATACGAGTTATAATATAAAAATTATAAATATATTTTAATTATAATTTTTAATTGAGATATAACTTTTAGATAATATAAAATTTATTTTATTTCGAAAGACATATCAGAATGTAAGGAATGTCACTTTTTTCTTATAATACTCAGCAACTTTAAGAATCAAATCACGTATATTTCTGAAAAAAAAAGCAATTACTATGAACTTATTTCTTCCTGTCAATATTCCCTGAAATTAAGTCTTAGTAAAACTGCATCGGACATACTTTCTTTTGAAATCTTGAACAGAAGAAAGACTGTCATTTTATCCTATAAAATAATAAAAACATAAATTTCCGTCGACCGTACTTTTAAATGACATTGAAGTGTCGAAAAATTATAAAGAAAGTTAAAGCGTCTGGAAATTTATCAATTCAAGGTTCGTCGGGAAGACTTGCTACGTGCCGCCAGTCATTCATTGTTACTTATAACTAGCCGAGGGAGGTATATTCGTATCCAGAATTAAAAAGAAAATTCGTAATATATTTTTATCTTATGAATGAAGGGATACAATATGACAATGACGTATTGATTTTCGCAATTTAAAATGTGAAAAGTATGGGTGAAATTTAGAAATTAATTGCGCGTCTAATATAAAATATCCTTATCTATTTTAACAAGAAAGAAAAATCATGCATCAAGCATATATTATGAAACACTTTCCAACACTTCTAGAATTCGTTAACAAAGCTGTGCAACAAGGTAAATAAGATACCTAAGTAAACATTTTAGAAACGCATAACACATTTCATTTGAAAACGAAATTTTAGCAATTACCATCCATAGCCCTAAAAGTACTCCAATTATTTTCTGCATCCCTGTATATGAGCTGTAGATTTTTATACATGTCACTACATAGTATGCTAAAATTTAGGTTAGTGAGAAAACGCATACTAGGTTAATAAGCGCATAGTCAGCAATTTCTACCGACAGATGGAAACATACTTGAACATCCAAGTAAAAATAAAAAATAACGTGCGTAATTTGAAAAAGTAAATGAAAAATTAAATGATGGCGTTTTAAATAATAACTACATAGACCGTGCAATTGTAGAATATTCTAATTTGTTTGATAATGACTCCGATGGAGTCGAAACATGTGAACAATCTAATAAAACTTATTTTACTGTTTTTGAAAATGTTATTTTACGCCTTTTAGAAATTAAAATAAGTACATACTTAAACTCTTTTGCACAGCCCTGTATATTACCTACGGATGTTTATACGCGCCACATATTAAGCTAAAATTTAATTCAGACTAAAATGTCTTAAAACTTCTGAAATCACATTTCCAGAAATGATCAACTAAAGGTGGCTATCCATCCAGTTTTTTTTTTGTGGTCCTGTTTATGATTTTATTTATATTCTACAAACATATCTTTGTATAACTAAATATAATTCAGCTTGAAAAGCATAACTGAGAAATCATATCTTCTTTCAGTTTATGTTAAACAAATATGCTTAGGATGTTATCTTCATACTGAAACTGTACGTAACCGAGAAATTTCCAAAAAGAACACTCAATTTGGATACCATATTTGGCTTTTGCGGTAAATGTTACCGTCGGATACCAAACGAGAAGTTATTTGGTCAAAAGGTATAGGAATTATGAAGGTTTAAGTTTGGAACTACTAATGTTACATTCATTTGTTACATTCATTTGTTACGTTCATTTGTTACATTCAATGTTCATTCATTACATTTTTTGTCTTTCATACACACCTCTATCCACAGTCGCCAGGAGAAGCTTATTTTCCGACTGACCCTCGTACAACTCAAACACTGATTAGCGGAATGAGTTGTCATTTCGGAATCGCATATTTGAAGCTTTTACATATAGATTTCTGTTTAAAAAAACGACAGGTCCCAATTTATATTTTTTCGATAAATTATTTTGTAAATATGCATGTTTTGAAATTGATTTAAAAACTATATATATGAATTTTAACCATTTTCTTTTTTACAGAAACCGATTTTCAGAAGATTACACTATACAGTTCTAAAATTAAAGCTCATTCCTTCTAGTAGCTTTTGAGTTATCCTTTACAAGCTGTCCGCGTTGCAATTTGTTTTGTAAAGATTTAAAAGGAAATTAACAAAGAGGTTGCAGTTTTTAAATCTTTATAATTCTTAAACTATTTGATCGAATGACTTCTCGTTTGGTATCCGACGGTAAAATATCTCTAAAAAGCCATACATGCTGTCAAAATTGTAGTGAATTTTGTTAGAATTAGAGAGGGTTTGTCATTGTGATTGTATTGGAATTTTCATAGTTTGGATCTATTTCAATATGAAAACGAACACGTAAGCTTTTTGTTTTGACATGCGTTAAAAGACTTAATTTCCAGTCCATTGTATATTTACGTTTTTTCGGGGAGAATTTGGTGATGAAAATCTACGGGGTATTCTCTTTCTTTTTGGACGACTTTGCGTCGGCATGTTTTGCTATGTACTACCAGTGATTCATTGTTGCTTTCAACTATGTAAGGGGTTGATAGCCGTACCAATAATTAAAAGTCCTGGAATACTTTTATCTTATAACTCAAAGGGTGCAAAATGACGATGAAATATTTTTCGCGCAAATTAAACAAGAACAAAAAATCATGCGTCAAGCATAGATTATGTAACACTTTCCAACGCTTCCAAAATAATATTACAAATCATTACCGTTTAATAAGCTGAAAGATAACATCTAAGTAAACAAGTTGGAAAACGCATAACACATTTAAAAACGTAATTTCAGGAATTTCCAACATATATTTCCAACATATACAATATTCAGAAAAATATCCGAATACTTTTATTCAACCCTGTATATGATCTATAGATTTGTATATATACTACATGGGATGCTAAATTTTAGTTTAGTTAGGAAATGCGTAGCACAGTTTAAAATTCTCCTTCTAGAGTTTCTGTCAAAAAAACGGAAATGCGTTCGCGAATTTTTGTGCTGCCCTGTATATGATCTACAGAGTTTATACACACCAAGTAATAGACAAAAATTGAGTTGAACTTAAAATTGCGTTCAGCAACTCAAAACGCACTTCCAGGAATTATTGTTAGCAGACACTAGAGAATTCTTTTGTGTGTCCCTGTAAATGAACGATGACTGCTATACACACAATATTCTGTAGTCAGCCTCTGGTAATGCATCTTAGTGATATTTTTAAATTTCAATACGTTTAAAATAGTGAAACATTATTTAATTAAACCGCAAATGATTTTTCCCATAGACCGTAATGTAATGGAATTCTTTCGACTGTCCCTGTAAAAAAACTATAAGTGCTACACACTTCAGTTGAAATAGGGAGCATGCTATAGATAACGACAATAACATATAAAAATTGCAGGGCAATCCGAGCATATTTACCGGAGTTAGAGCACGGCCAGACGGCAGACAGCTGATGGCTGATGGCCATACGGCAGACAAACCGAAGTCATAAACTCTTTTCAACTAGGTTGGAAAGTGTTAAAAATGAATATTAAGCATGGCTATTATCTAGAAAATAATTGTGCGTCTATTGTAAAATATTCTTATCTAATACTTTTTTGTACTACCCATTTTTACAGACATTATTTTAGTTACAAGCACATAAACTAGCAATGTACATGTCTAAAAGTCTTAAAAAATACACGAAACTAGTCAATCTGTTAAAAGTTGTTAAATAGTAAAAACATTTTCACCTGTCGCTCTCAGGCGTCTTCAGTCACTGATGCGAAGCTTTCTGCTTCGTCAGTCAATCTGTTGAAAACCGCCATTTTTCTTTTACCTAATAACATTATGCGGCTTCTATTATTTATTTTTGCGTGGACCATATCGTTGCAAGTTTCTAAATTCGATGTATATATTTATATGGCTTCCCTCTGTAATGCGTAGTTTAAATTATTATAATTGGCTACTTTTTCAACATTGTTAAAGTATATTGTAACTGGAGATTTGTTGTTTAATCTGGCTATTGCTGTGGTTGATTTATTTAAGTTTATATCTCTTCTGTGTTCTTTCATTATGTGTTCAATTTTCTTTTTGTCATACCTATATATGAAATAGCTTTTACTTCATTATCGTTGAAATTAATCCTGTATATACCAGAAGTCTGTTTATAATTAAATTTCTCTGCGTCTGATCTGATTAATTGGAAAATCTATGGATCTAGGGTGATGGGAGTATTTCTTACAAGTTTTTTTAATTACTTATATTTTTAATTTTAGGGAAATGCCTTTTATAAACGGAATTGAATTTGTAGAGCGTATAAGAGGTAGAAGACCTCTTATACACTGAAATAAGCAAATTAAAACAATAGCTAAGGATGCAGGATACGCCACAAAAATAATACAGAAGTTAATCGAAAAAGCGACGTCAAGATATGATAGGATACCACCAGCTCAAAAAGAAATAAAATTTACAAATTCAATTCCGTTTATAATCCGTTATATCCTAAAATTAAAAAAGCGAATTCAAAAAACTTGGAATAAATACTCCCATTACCCCAGATCCACTGATATTCAAATAAATCAGATGAGACGCAGAGAAATTTAATTATAAACAGACTTCAGATACATACATCATTAATTTCAACGATAACGAAGTAAAATCTATTTCATATATAGGTATGACAAAAAGAAAAATTGAAGATAGAATGAAAGAACACAGAAGAGATCTAAACTTAAATAAATCAGCCACTGCAATAACCAGATTAAACAACAAATCTCCAATTAAAATAGACTTTAACAATGTTGAAAAATTAGCCAATTATAATGATTTAAACTACGCATTGCAAAGGGTAGCCATTGAAATATATAAATCGAATTCAGAAACATGCAACGATATGGCCCACGCAAAAATAGATAATAAATGGCGCATAATGTTATTAGGAAAAAGAAAAATGGGGTGTTTCAACAGATTGACTGACAAAGCAGAAAGCCTAACATCAGCGACTGAAGATGCCTGAGAGCGACAGGTGAAAATATTTTTACTGTTTAGCAACTTTTATCAGATTGACTAGTTTTGTGTAGTTTTTTAAAGTATTTTTTAAGGCTTTTAGACATGTACATTGCTTGTTTATGTGTTTGTAAATAAAATAAAGTCTGTAAAAATGGGTAGTACAAAGAAGTATATTATGTGAAAATGACATTATGAACGATCATCGATAAAAAACTATTCTTACCTATTTTAATAAAAGACACATTTCCGATGTGACGCCTGCGCAAATGATAATGAATGTATGGGAAAAACACTTGGAAATATCTTAAATACATTTCATTGCTCTATATACTATGTATTAGGCACTGTAACAGTTCCATGTAGACACTACATACACTTATACACACACTTGTCAAATTGTCGCCAAATTGGGCGTCAGTAAAAAGCTCACATAAACAAATCTGAATTGCCTCAAATATGTTTTTTGACAAAATTGCCATTAAAATCAGATTAAAATATAACATTTTAAGTATTGGGTTGTTCGGAAAGATCTCTCCATTTCGGAAAGTTGGTTTGCATTGCAAAATTATATCAATTAAGTATTGAACATTGATTCTGATATCTGATGTCTAATAATTGACGGGCAGAATTTTCCGGTACGATTTGGTTTTCTAAAACGAAAGGAACTTTCCGAATAACCCAATAATATAACTTTTATTTTATATCCAATTCCATACCAAAATAAAATAATGTCACTATTTATTACAATATTCAAGAACTGTAGGCAACGAATAACGCTTTTCTTAAATAGGAAACTAATTATTATGAAATCATTCCTTCCTATCAATATGCCCTAAGATTATGTATTAGGAAAACAGCGAAGGAAATAGTTTCTTTTGAAATATGGAACAGAAGAAATACTGTCATTTTATCCTTTAAAAGAATAACAGCATAAATTTCTGCCTGCTGTTCTTTTTAATGACATTGAAGTATCGTTAAAAATAAAATAAGTTAAAGCATTTGGATTTTTTTTCTATTCATTAAAATTAAAAATATATATTCATTACAACATTTATTTAAAATATTTAAAAATAATATACATTTTACCTTATGTTGAAAAGTATATCAAAATAAAAGTTTGCAACTTACATAAGATGCTCAAGAATCAAATCATGTATTTTTCAGAAAAAAGCACCATAGAATTATTTCTCGCTGTCAATATGCCTGAGTATTATACTTTACTAAAACTGCATCGGACATACTTTCCTTTGAAATTTGGAACAGAAGAAAGACTGTCATTTTATCCTTTAAAAGAATAAAAGCATACTTTTCTGTCGACTGTACTTTTAAATGTCACTGAAGTGTCATAAAATTGTAAAGAAAATTAAAGCGGCTGAGACGTTATCCATTCAATGTACGTTGCAAAGTCTCACTGAGTGCCACCAGCCATTCATTGTTTCTTTTAACTAACCAAGGTAGGGATATTCGTATCTAGAATTAAAAGCAAAATCCAAAGATACTTTTATCTTATGGCTGAAGGGATAGGAAATGGTAATGAAATATGGATTAATGTAAATAAAATAAATTATTTTGAGCATGACTGCAATTTAGAGAATAATTGTCAGTATAAAATGTTCTTATCTACTTTAAATAAAGACCAAAGGTGTAAAAGTGTCGGTCACATTACCGGTGTGGCATTATTATGTCTTTGTGCAGGTAATATTGAATGTATGATAAATCATTTGCTTGCATTTGCTGATTTTTTACGGCCGATTCTGCGCAAAGGATTATAAGCTGAATGGGAGAATGCCACCCGTTTTGGGTTCTTTCTAAGGGAACCTAAATGGTATGTACGCAGGCTTAGTAAGATTCGAAAACAGAACCACCCCGATTTTAAACGATTAGGCCTACGAGCGCGACATGTGTTGGAACCCTTTATCTCACGTCTTTAATCTTTGAGAGCAGAACCTCTCAGCCGCTGGTGGGGCGAGAAAACATAACAAAAAAATAATACATTTCCTCACTATGTGTATATTTACACACAATAACATTTACGTGTAAGCATTACATGCACTTACACACGTGAACGCCAAACTGTATCCAAGCTTGTCAAAATATTTCTAAATTTAGCGCCAATAATAAGTGGCGATCAACAAGACAGGACAAGCTCTAAACTACTTTTTGGAGAAATTACTATTAAATCGTATAACATTGGAAATATTCCAAAATCAGGCTCTGCTTTATTTGTTTTGAACCTTTATTTGGCTACGTCGCACCTAATTATCTTTAAAATCAAGATGACCCCCCCCTCTTTCACGTGTAATTCTTATTATATAAAAAAATAATTCTTATTCACATGGAGGAAACTTAAAAGAGCATGAACAATGACAATATATTGTAAAATTTGTTAACTTACCAAAAAATAAAATAAAATTTTGTCATAAATATATTTTTGACATAATTCTATAAATGCAATGAAGTCATCTTCGATCTATACGATTTTTTTTTTGTTCTTTGCATTATCTCAGTGTGAAACCAAAGTTTTATATGATCTCCATTTTTATCTTCAAAAAGTTTCTTGAAGAGACTCTCACATTTGATATAAAATTTGAAACCATTCGGTACACTTAAAAAATTGACTTTAGTACTTCAATGGAAACAGATGTAGAATTTTCGGACACTACGATCTCTATATGAATAACACAATAAACAAGAACCATTTCTGGATTTTAATCATATCAATCTGAAGTAACCATTTTTCTTTCCATCATATTACACATCTGTTATCAGGCTTTCTTTTTCCCACTATCACCAGGTGACCACCATGTATAAGCTAATGTTAAAATTTAAAATGTATATGTTATAATGTGTATTTGTATGCTGTGCATGTGGACTGCACCAGAGCCATAAGAAATTTAACATTGATATATTTTTTTCATTGATGCCCGTTTGGAAATTTATTAATTTTACTAGCTGGCTTCGCCCGCTAGCGGGCCCCTAATTTACATCGGTGCCTCGAATATTTTGAAAACTCCTTTTTTTATAAAACATCGAAACGAACGACCCTCTGTCTCGCATCCATCTCGAACCGAACGAACCTCCAAACCGGTTCCCGCTGCCTTCGGCACCGTATACCGGTCGTGCTACGCACGCACCGGATAATCCCTTAAATTGCACATCGAATAGTATTAACCTCTAACTGAACGAACCTCCGGCTCGGATCCCCACTGCCTGCGGCAACGTATAGCAGTGGTGCTGCGCACGCGCTGCAGTATACGTTAGTTCCACCTTCCACCACCAGGTGGCGCAATCTGTTTATATGATCATAACTGAAATCGTTAAGGCTTTCGATGTCGAGTCGAATGAGCCATACTCCGTCGTCTTCGTGCCCATAGAACCGGAGATTGGAAAGCGCCCCCTGATGGTGAAAAAACGAACTGAAATCGATAAGCTCTATCGATGCCGAGTCGAATGAGCCAAACCGCGTCGTGATGTGACCCATAGAACCCGAGTTAGCGGCAAAATTCTTTAATTACACCTACCACCACCAGGGAGCGCAATCTGTTCTATGCGAACATAACCCAAATCTGTAAAGCTATTCAAATCCAGTCGAAAGAGCCAAACCCCGTCGTAATCGGGCCCATAGAATCAGATTTTGGAAGCGCCCCTGGTGGTGGAGCTGGAAACTAAAATATGTAAGTGCTATTGCTGTCGAGTCGAATGAGCCATACCGCTTCGCGATGGGACCCATACGACGGGAGATATTTTGAAAAGAAATAGCTAATTCTTTAGCTTCTTTTTCTTTTTTTTTTAACCCTATACAAAAATCGGGATTTTGCTAAAATCAAAAATTATGGTCGGAATTCGAAAATTTTTTCAATCCCTGAAAGGCCAGATCACTCAGAGCAAGGATTCATATTTTTCAGATTCGAAAATCCGATATTTAAAAATATATATATATTGCCCATAAAAACTAGAATCATTTTAAAATGCATCTTTTTATTAAATTATCTCATTTGGCAGAAAGGCGTCCAAATGTCGGATGACAACACCTGCAAATATTTTACTTCTACCCAGTTGAAATAGAAATAAATTCATTTTTCATTTTCATTAATGAGTTTTAATTGATATCTTTAGAAGTTCTTGGTCGATTTTTATGAATTTTTTTTTGTTGAATTTGCGATTTTTTTTACACATGTGTGCAAATTTTCGTGAATGTAGAGTCATTATTTCCACTTGTTTCAAAAAGGGATGGAGCGATTTGATCACGGATGTGTCAACCCGGCATTCTTTACAGCAACCTTTTTCCCGTGTGAGGTCAATGTTGAATGTCTGGTCAGTTTTTGGCCGAAATAAAGAAAAGTTACGGTCAGAATTTCAAAAAATTTGACTTTTTGGAACAACAAATATCGACCGCGTGTGTACCCTGATTTTCGGATCGATACCTCCGGTAGATTTTTTTTTTTTCGATGATGCGTAAAAAGTGACAATTTGGATGTCTGCGATTATCAAAACGGAAATTTTCTTTTCGGGTTCCGATAAAACTGTTCCTTGTTTTGCTAATTTTGATGAGGTTTTTAATTAATAACGTTCTTAATTAGGGGCCGACTTCTTCGAAAGTGTAATTCCTGGATACCCGGATTTTTCCGAATTTTTTGATACCAAAATCGTCTCGCTGCTCGCTGCGCTCGCAAAGTTTATCCGGTTACAGACAGATGCACACACACACTGACGTTTACGAACATTAATAATAATGACTAGCTGGCTTCGCCCGCCAGCGGGCCCCTAATTGTAAATCCCCTAATTTACATCGGTGAGCCATACACCGTCGTGATCCGGGCCATAGAAACAGACAGAGGCCTTGCTAAGGGGGGGGACGGGGGGAGCCTCCCCCCCAAACGTTTGTGAATGCTATTACACTTGGCAAATTTACAAACTCTTATTTGGCAAATTTGCATAAAACTTTAATAAAAACTATAATATACTCTCTATTTTTAATGGACTTGTCAAAAGTTACAAATCTAATTGGGAATATTATTAAACTTGTTGAATTGGCGAGAACTATTTATTTTTCCTTTTCAATGAGTTGGCAAATACTGAAATTTGACTTGGCAATTTAAGGTCCTCTCCCCCCCCCAATAAAAAGTCTTAGCGATGACACTGGAAACAGAGATAAGAAAACGCCCCCTGGTGGTGAAAAACGGACTAAAACCGATAAGGTCTAGTATCCTCTATCGATGTCGAATCGATTGAGCCAAACCGCGTCGTGATGTGACCCATAGAACCCGAGTTGGCTGAAAAATCCTTTAATTACATCTTCCACCGCAAGGGGGCGCAATCGGTTCTGTACGAACATGACCGAAATCTGTAAAGCTATCGAAATCCAGTCGAAAGAGCCAAACCCCGTCGTAATCGGGCCCATAGAACCCGATTTCCGGAAGCGACCCCCGGTGGTGAAACTTGGAACTAAAATATGTAAGCACTATCGATATCGAGTCGAATGAGTTAAACCAGGTCGCGATGGGACCCATACGAAGGGAGATATTTTGAAAAGAAATAGAAAATTCCTTAGCTTTTTTTTTTTTTTTTTTCCATATGCAAAAGTGACAATTATTTAAAAAATATTAAAACTTTAAAAAAATAAATGTTCCTGTGTTGACTGTCTGGTTCATTTGACTGTGATAGAACATGAAGTTTATTGTTTACATATCGTATAATCTCTGATCCATCGAATAGAAATATTGTATAACTCAAATGGCAATGTTTCTCTCCGACGAAATGAAAAAAGGATGCGTTTTAAAAAAACAAATTTAAATATATCGCGCCTCCACACAAACACAAAATCATAAATCGGGAGTTAAACAAACTATATAGAATCCGATATATAAAAAACAGAAATAAAAAAATAAATAAATTGATATCTTTTGGAACTTTGGAAAAAAATAAATAGAGGAAGTAATTGAAGTGGAATAGGCTGCTTCAGAATACAAATATCCTAGTAGAATAGAATTTTAACTATGAAAATATAATTATTTCTCAAAATAAATCATATATTCGGAAAGCCCATTCAATTCTGTACGCAAAATGAACAACGATTTTTGATTTAAAATCGTTAATAAATAAGATAATTACGGCGAAAGCAAAGTCACTTATTACACTTTGATTAATCTGCGCTTGCGCCGAAAAACGCTTATTTCTAGAAACGCGTTTCACAAAAGAATTTTTTTGAAATTGATAATACTCGAATTTTTTTAACTGAAAGGTGTCTTTCTAGAGCTGAATGTATGCACTTTTAGCTTCTTCTCTAGGAATTTATGTAATTCGATAAAAAATTGCTGCGGCGGGGGTATACATTGGCAAATTAGAGGAAACACGAAAGTGACGTACGGGAACGATCGGTTTCTAAAGGGTTAATGTACATATTTTTTAAAACTGAAATATATGTTTCGAAGAAGAAGAACGTGGCTATGATCTGGTGTATTTTATTTGTCTCTATTCACATTTTCCGAGTCGATGCGGATTTTTAAACATGGGCCGAAAAACGAAAATTCACGCGAGTGAGTTTCGGAAACCATTTTTTAGAAGGGTTAAAAAACGAATTTTTCGAAACTGATACCTGATTTTAAAAGGAAAAAGAACGTAGATTAGGCTCGGTATTTTTATTTTTTCGTATCTTGTTTAGAAGCCCAGAATTGAATTTTTAAAGATTGCAGAAATCGCTGAAAAAGCGAAAGAGAGTTACGAAAAAAAACGTTTTCGAAAGGGTTAACTGAAATATTTTTTAAAACTAAAGCTTTTATAGTGATCTCGAAAGGGGGGAAATGTACTTGGGTGTGATTGTTTGTTTTTTTGTTCATTCAGAGAGCCGATGCGCGATTTTAAAAATCGCAGAGAATCGGAATTTGCAAAAGTGAGTCTGCGCGCGAATTTTTTTCGAAGGGTTAGTATTTGTATTTTTCAAAACCGATCGCAGATTTCGAAAGGAAAAAGAATGTAGATCTTGTCTGGTATTTTTAGTTTTCTCTAACTTGTTTGGAACCGCCTCTACGAATTTTTGAAAATCATCGCAATTGCCGAAATCGCGAAACTGTGTACGGTAAATATACATTTTCGAAGGGTTAACTGACGTATTTTTTTTAATGGAAGGTGACATTGGAGAGGACAAAGACCGATCTTTTATTTGGTGAAATCCGTTTATCCGAATCTTTCTTAGTCCGGCGGATGCGAGGTTCGGACGAAGGGAGAAAATCAAAAACACGAATTCGACCCTTTTTGATTATTTTTTTTGAAAGGGTTAATATCGAAATTTTTTCGAACCGACAGGATCGTTAGAGACGTAAAAGTACGTTCTTCGAGAATATGTTGACGGTTTTTTTCGTATTTTTGTCGGTTCGCCGTCGGCGAGATTAGACAGTCGTCAAACGAAACCGGCCAAAGCGATCTTTCCTTCTTCTTTTTGCGGAAGATGAGGATTGAGCTCTTCTGGGCATGCGCGGAGGACTTTCCACATAGGTTTCTTTTGAAGCAATTAAAACAGATTTGTTCGTTAATAACTCCCTTAATTAAGGGCCGATTTTTTCGAAACTGCAATTCCTGAAGGCCCGGATTTTTCTGAATTTTTTGACACAAAAAGCGCTTCGCTACTCGCTACGCTCGCAGAGTTTATCCGGGTACAGATACACACACACACACACACACACAGACGGATACGAACATTAATAATAAGGACTAGCTGGCTTCGCCCGCCAGCGGGCCCCTAATTTATATCGGTGGGCCATACCCCGTCGTTATCCGGGCCATAGAAACATAGATAAGAAAACGCCCCCTGGTGGTGAAAAGCGAACTAAAACCGATAAGGTCTAGTATCCTCTATCGATGTCGAGTCGATTGAGCCAAACCGCGTCGTGATGTGACCCATAGAACCCGAGTTGGCTGAAAAATGCTTTAATTACACCTTCCACCACCAGGTGGCGCAATCTGTTCTATACGAACCTCGGGCACTGAAACCGTTAAAGCTATTGATGTCGAGTCGAATAAGCCATACCCCGTCGTGATCCGGCCCATAGAAACAGAGTTCGGAAAGCGCCCCTAGTGGTGAAATGCGGAACTAAAGTCGATAATCTCTACTAAGCTCTATCGGTGTCGAGTCGAATGAGCTATACCCCGTCGTGATGGGACCCATACGAAGGGAGATATTTTCAAAAGAAATAGCAAATTCCTTAGCTTTTTTTTTTTTTCCCCTATGCAAAATTGACAATTATTTAAAAAATATTAAAACTTTTAAAAATAAATGTTCCTGTGTTGACTCTCTAGTTTATTTGACTGCGATCGAACATGAAGTTGACTCTTTACATATCGTATAATCTCTGATCCATCGAAGAGAAATATTGTATAGTAAGTAAGTCAGCTTTGTATAGCAAGTATTTGCAGTGCAATTGGCTCTTTCAGAATACAAATATCCTAGTAGAATAGAATTTTAACTATGAAAATATAATTATTTCTGAAAATAAATCATATATTGGGAAAGCCCATTCAATTCTGTACGCAAAATGAACGATTTTTGATTTAAAATCGTTAATAAATAAGATAATTACGGCGAAAGCAAAGTCACTTATTACACTTTGATTAAACTGTGCTTGCGCCGAAAAACGCTCATTTCTAGAAACGGGTTTCACAAAAGAGTTTTTTTTTAATTGATAATAACCGAATTTTTTAAAGTCGTAGGCATCTTTCTATAGATGAATGTATGTACTTTTAGCCTCTTCTCTCGGAATTTGTGTACTTCGATAAAAAAGTCCTGCGGCGGGGGGGGGGGGGTTACATTGGCAAATTAGAGGAAACCGTGAAAGTGAGATACGGGAACGACCGGTTTCTAAAGGGTTAATGTACATATTTTTTTTAACTGAAATATATGTTTCGAAGAATAAGAAAATGGCTATGATCTGGTGTATTTTATTTGTCTCTATTCCCATTTTCCGAGTCGATGCGGATTTTTAAACATGGGCCGAAAAACGAAAATTCACGCGAGTGAGTTTCAGAAACCATTTTTTTAGAAGAGTTAAAAAACGAATTTTTCAAAACTGATACCTGATTTTAAAAGGAAAAAGAACGTAGATTAGGCTCGGTATTTTTATTTTTTCGTATCTTGTTTAGAAGCCCAGAATTGAATTTTTAAAGATTGCAGAAATCGCTGAAAAACCGAAAGAGACTTACGGAAAAAAACGATTTCGAAAGGGTTAACTGAAATATTTTTTAAAACTAAAGGTTTTACAGTGATCTCGAAAAGAGGGAAATGTACTTGGGTGTGTTTGTTTGATTTTTTGTTCTTTCAGAGAGCCGATGCGCGATTTTAAAAATCGCAGAGAATCGGAATTTGCAAAAGTGAGTCTGCGCGCGAATTTTTTTCGAAGGGTTAATATTTGTATTTTTCAAAAACAATCGCAGATTTCGAAAGGATAAAGAATGTAGATCTCGTCTGGTATTTTTAGTTTTCCCTGACTCGTTTGGAACCGCCGCAGCGAATTTTTCAAAATAGTCAAAATTGCCGAAATCGCGAAACGGTGTACGGAAAATATACGTTTTCGAAAGGTCAACTGACGTATTTTTTTTAATGAAAGGTGACATTGGAGAGGACAGAGACCGGTCTTTTATTTGGTGAAATCCGTTTATCCAAATCTTTCTTAGTCCGGCGGATGCGAGGTTCGGACGAAGGGAGAAAATCAAAAACACGAATTCGACCCTTTTTGATTATTTTTTTTGAAAGGGTTAATATCGAAATTTTTTCGAACCGACCAGATCGTTAGAGACGTAAAAGTACCTTCTTTGAGAATATGTCGACGGTTTTTTCGTATTTCTGTCGGTTCGCCGTCGGCGAGTTTAGACAGTCGTCAAACGAAACCGGCCGAAGCGATCTTTCCTTCTTCTTTTTGCGGAGGATGAGGATTGAGCTCTTCTGGGCATGCGCGGAGGACTTTCCACATAGGTTTCTTTTGAAGCAATTAAAACAGCTTTGTTCGTTAATAACTCCCTTAATTATGGGCCGATTTTTTCCAAACTGCAATTCCTGAAGGCCCGGATTTTTCTGAATTTTTTGACACAAAAAGCGCTTCGCTACTCGCTACGCTCGCAGAGTTTATCCGGGTACAGATACACACACACACAGACAGACACACAGACGTTTACGAACATTAATAATAAGGACTAGCTGGCTTCGCCCGCCAGCGGGCCCCTAATTTACATCGGTGCCTCAAAACTTTTGTATTCACCGGCTCGCATCCCCCTCGAGGCGAACGAACCTCCGACCCTGGTCCCCGCTGCCTTCGGCAACGGATAATCCCTTAATTTGCACATTGAATAGTAGAAATCTCTAACCGAACGAACCTCCGACCCTGGATCCCGCTGCCTTCGGCATCGTATACCGGTCGTGCTACGCACGCACCGGATAATCCCTTAAATTGCACATCGAATAGTATAAATCTCAAACTGAACGAACCTCCGGCGTAGCGTTTATTTTTCCCCTCGTGGACTTATTGTTCCTATACCTCACGGGTGGCTGTCCACGAGTGGGTGATTTCGGTCCCCGCTGCCTGCGGCACCGTATAGCAGTCGTGCTGCGCACGCACTGCAGTATACGTTAGTTCCACCTTCCACCACGAGGTGACGCTAGCTGTTTATACGATCATAACTGAAATCGTCAAGGCTTTCGATGTCGAGTCAAATGAGCCATACCCCGTCGTAATCCGGGCCATAGAAACAGAGATAATAAAACGCCCCCTGGTGGTGAAAAACGAACTAAAACCGATAAGCTCTAGTATCCTCTATTGATATCGAGTCGAATAAGCCAAACCGCGTTGCGATTTGACTCGTAGAACTCGAGATATTGTGAAATCAAAATATAAAATCTGATATTATTATTCGAAAAGAGTGGTATAAACTCAGAAACTTTTAAAAATGTTATAGAGGGTCCTTATTACTTTAATTATGATGTTTGGAATCAGTTTGGTGGAAATCCGTAACATAGTTTCTTAGCTATAGAAACGGACCATACTTAAGAGAAAAAAAACCTGAAGGGGGGGGGGGGGGAGGGAGCGATGACACTGCTTTTCCTCAAACGACTGATTTAGACTACCTGAGTTCTAGTTCAAAGACAGGGACCTGTAGAAAAACTTAAAACTGAAAAAAAAATTCGATAACGGGCGAAGCCCGCTTTTCTCTGTCATAATATCTATTTGCCACTCTAAAAGAAAAAGATTACACTACTTTTCCTCAAACAACTGATTTAGACTATTAGACTACCGGAGTACTTGTTCAAAGACGACTTGAAAAACTTAGAACTGAAAAAAAAAATTCTGAATTTACTATTCGAAAATACTGGTAGTTTGTATACATAAACACAATCAAACGCTAGGGACGAATAAAAAAAATGTTAAATTAAAATCATAATATCTCGCCCACACTCAGCTTGTACATCTTACCAGAGAATCTTCTGTTCCCAATCGTCTGCTTCTAATTTATTATTTTTGTCTGGGCATAGTTGAAATATCAATAATTAAATAATGTCTCAGCTCGTAATAATTAATATCTAAGCTCGTAATGAAGATATCAGAATAATTTTTAGATTATCTGAAAGCTGATATATTTTTACGTCGAAATGCGCGAGCACGGAAGGTCTGCGCCCCTCAGATTCTGAGATGGGGCGGCCCCCTGAATACCCGTAGTCTATAAAAATCACGTGATGGTTACTGGATTTCCTGCTAGCCTCGCCGAAAGGCCCCGAAAAAGCCGGAAGCCGATTGGTCGTCGCTCTATTCGCTAGCCTCGCCTCGAGGTCTGAATCTAGTCAGGAATGAATTTATTTCTTTGTCGCAGAAAAAATGTTTAGTTTTGAGTAATTAAAACAGTTTTGTTCGTTAATAACTCCCTTAATTATGGGCCGATTTTTTCGAAACTGCAATTCCTGGAGGACCGGATTTTTCTGAATTTTTTGACACAAAAAGCGCTTCGCTACTCGCTACGCTCGCAGAGTTTATCCGGGTACAGATACACAGACAGACAGACAGACACACAGACGTATACGGACATTAATAATAAGGATTAATAATAATGACTAGCTGGTTTCGCCCGCCAGCGGGCCCCTATTTTACATCGGTAACTAAAATCGATAAAATCCCTAATTTACATCGATGCCTCGAATCTTTTGTATTCTCCGGCTCGCACCCTCCTCGAACCGAACGAACTTCCGACACGGGTCCCCGCTGCCTTCGGCACCGGATAATCCCTTAATTTGCACATTGCGTAGTATAAACCTCTAACCGAACGAACCTCCGACCCTGGTCCCGCTGCCTTCGGCACCGTATACCAGTCGTGCTACGCACGCACCGGATAATCCCTTAATTTGCACATCGAATAGTATAAACCTCTAACTGAACGAATCTCCGACCCTGGTCCCCGCTGCCTTCGGCACCGTAAACCGGTCGTGTTAGGCACGCACCGGCACATAGAATGGTATGAACCTCTAACTGAACGAACCTCCGGTTCGGGTCCCCGCTGCCTGCGTCACCGTATAGCAGTCGTGCTGCGCACGCGCTGCAGTATACGTTAGTTCCACCTTCCACTACCAGGTGGCGCAATCTGTTTATACGATCATTACTGAAATCGTTAAGGCTTTCGATGTCGAGTCGAATGAGCCATACCCCGTCGTTTTCATGCCCGTAGAACCGGAGATAGGAAAGCGCCCCTGGTGGTGAGACTCTGAGCAAAAATCGATAAGCTCTAGTATCCTCTATCGACGTTGAGTCGATTGAGCCAAACCGCGTCGTGATGTGACCCATAGAACCCGAGTTGGATGAAAAATCCTTTAATTACACCTTCCACCACCAGGGGGCGCAATTTGTTCTATACGAACATGACCGAAATCTGTAAAGCTATCGAAATCCAGTCGAAAGAGACAAACCACGTCGTAATCGGGCCCATAGAACCCGATTTCCGAAGCGCCCCCTGTCGGTGATGTTCCTGTGTTGACTCTCTGGTTTATTTTACTACGATCGAAATGAAGTTGATTCTTTACATAGTGCATAATCTCTGATCCATCGAATAGAAAGTTTCTATAACTCAAATGGCAACATTTCTTTCCGACGAAATGAAAAAAGGATGCGTTTTAAAACGACAAATTTAAATATATCGCACCCCCACACAAACACAAAATCATAAACCGGGTGTTAAATAAACTATATAGAATCCGATATATATGAAAAATAGAAATAAAAAAAAATTATTTTGATATCTTTTGGAGCTTTTGAAAAAAGTAAACAAAGCAAGTATTCGGAGTGCAATCGGCTTCTTCAGAATACAAATATCCTAGTAGAATAGAGTTTTAACTATGAAAATATAATTATTTCTCAAAATAAATCATATATTCGGAAAGCCCATTCAATTCTGTACGCAAAATGAACAACGATTTTTGATTTAAAATCGTTAATAAATAAGATAATTACGGCGAAAGCAAAGTCACTTATTACACTTTGATTAATCTGTGCTTGCGCCGAAAAACGCTTATTTCTAGAAACGGGTTTCACAAAACAATTTTTTTGAAATTGATAATACTCGAATTTTTTTAACTGAAAGGTGTCTTTCTAGAGCTGAATGTATGCACTTTTAGCTTCTTCTCTAGGAATTTATGTAATTCGATAAAAAATTGTTGCGGCAGGGGGGTATACATTGGCAAATTAGAGGAAACACGAAAGTGATGTAAGGGAACGATCGGTTTCTAAAGGGTTAATGTACATATTTTTTAAAACTGAAATATATGTTTCGAAGAAGAAGAACGTGGCTATGATCGGGTGTATTTTATTTGTGTCTATTCACATTTTCCGAGTCGATGCGGATTTTTAAACATGGGCCGAAAAACGAAAATTCACGTGAGTGAGTTTCGGAAACCATTTTTTAGAAGGGTTAAAAAACGAATATTTCCAAACTGATACCTGATTTTAAAAGGAAAAAGAACGTAGATTAGGCTCGGTATTTTTATTTTTTCGTATCTTGTTTAGAAGCCCAGAATTGAATTTTTAAAGATTGCAGAAATCGCAGAAAAACCGAAAGAGACTTACGGAAAAAAACGATTTCGAAAGGGTTAACTGAAATATTTTTTTAAACTAAAGGTTTTATATTAATCTCGAAAGAACGGGAATGTACTTGGGTGTGTTTGTTTGTTTTTTTGTTCTTTCAGAGAGCCGATGCGCGATTTTAAAAATTGCAGAGAATCGGAATTTGCAAAAGTGAGTCTGCGCGCGAATTTTTTTCGAAGGGTTAATATTTGTATTTTTCAAAAACGATCGCATATTTCGAAAGGATAAAGAATGCAGATCTCGTCTGGTATTTTTGGTTTTCACTGACTCGTTTGGAACCGCCGATGCGAATTTTTCAAAATAGTCGAAATTGCCGAAATCGCGAAACGGTGTACAGAAAATATACGTTTTCGAAGGGTTAACTGACGTATTTTTTTAAATGAAAGTTAGCATTGGAGTAGACAAAGACCGATCTTTAATTTGGTGAAATCCGTTTATCCGAATTTTTCTTAGTCCGGCGGATGCGAGGTTCGGACGAAGGGAGAAAATACAAAACACGAATTCGACGCTTTTTGATTATTTTTTTTGAAAGGGTTAATATCTAAATTTTGTCAAACCGATCAGATAGTTAGAGACGTAAAAGTACGTTCTTTGAGAATATGTTGACGGTTTTTTCGTATTTCAGTCGGTTCGCCGTCGACGAGTTTAGACAGTCGTAAAACGAAACCGGCAGAAGCGATCTTTCCTTCTTCTTTTTGCGGAAGATGAGGATTGAGCTCTTCTGGGCATGCGCGGAATAATTTCAACGTAGGTTTCTTTTTAGTAATTAAAACAGTTTTGTTCGTTAATAACTCCCTTAATTATGGGCCGATTTTTTCGAAACTGCAATTCCTGAAGGCCCGGATTTTTCTGAATTTTTTGACACAAAAAGCGCTTCGCTACTCGCTACGCTCGCAGAGTTTATCCGGGTACAGATACACACACACACATACACACAGACACACAGACGGATACCAACATTAATAATAAGGATGATTAACTAGCTGGCTTCGCCCGCCAGCGGGCCCCTAATTTACATCGGTGCCTCGAATATTTTGCAATCTCCTTTTTTTATAAAACATCGAAACGAACGACCCTCTGGCTCGCATCCACCTCTAACCGAAAGAATCTCCGACAGGCTATCAAAGCCTGAGAGCTTATGTGCCCGCCGGTTCTGTATGTACGTACGTACGTATGTAGGTACGTATGTAAGTATGTACGTAACGCGATAACTCTTGATAGAACTAACCGTTTTACTTTAAATTTTGTTTATAGGTTCCTTGTGATAAGGCGCTTCCCTGATTAGTTTTGGAGGTTCATTGGTTAAGCATAAAGGGGGGAAACGGGGGGCTAACCCCCCATAATTTAGATAAATGGGTTTTTCATGCAGAATTATCCCATTTTCTTCAAATTTTGTATATATATTCATTTTTTTTTATAATGCGCTTCTGTCAATAGTTTTGGGGGGTTATTGGTTAAGTATAAAGGGGGAAAGGGGGGATACCCCCCCCCTAATTTAGATAAATGAGTTTTTCATGCAGAATTATCCGATTTTCTTCAAATTTTGTATATAGGTTCATTGTGATAATGCGCTTCTCTGAATAGTTTTGGGGGTTGATTGGTTAAGTAGAAAGGGGGAAAGGGGGACTAATCCCCCTTAATTTAGATAAATGGGTTTTTTATGCAGAATTATCCCATTTTCTTCAAATTTTGAATATAGGTTCATTTTTTTTTATAATGCGCTTCTGTCAATAGTTTTGGGGGGTCATTGGTTAAGTATAAAGGGGGAAAGGGGGGATACCCCCCCCCCCCTAATTTAGATAAATGAGTTTTTCATGCAGAATTATCCGATTTTCTTCAAATTTTGTATATAGGTTCATTGTGATAATGTGCTTCTCTGAATAGTTTTGGGGGTACATTGGTTAAGTATAAAGGGGGGAAAGGGGGGACTAATCCCCCTTAATTTAGATAAATGGGTTTTTCATGCAGAATTATCCCATTTTCTTCAAATTTTATATATATAGGTTCATTTTGCTAATGCGCTTCTGTCAATCGTTTTGGGGGTTCATTGGTTAATTATAAAGGGGGAAAGGGGGGATAACCCCCCCTAATTTAAATAAATGAGTTTTTCATGCAGAATTATCCGATTTTCTTCAAATTTCGTATGTAGGTTCATTGTGATAATGCGCTTCTCTGAATAGTTTTGGGGGTTCATTGGTTAAGTGTAAAGGGGGAAAGGGGGGCTAATCCCCCCTTAATTTAGATAAATAGGATTTTCATGCAGAATTATCCGATTTTCTTCAGCTTTTGTATATATATTAATTGTAATTAGAGACTTCCCTGATTAGTTTAAGGGGTTCATTAATTAACTATGAGGGGGGTAACGGGGAGATGAGCCCCCCTTAATATATTGTTGATTTCTTTATTTTTCGAGGGGCATATTACTAATTCTTTGAAATAAGAGTATAATAGACAATTAGTGTGAATAGCCTGTGAGCTCAATGCCCTCAGTTTAACTGGGCAGTTGTCTTTTTATTTAGAAATGAATTGCTTTGTTAAAGGATGTTTAATTGATATTTCCGTTCCTAATTATCGGTGAAAAACCAAAATTACATATTTAGAATCCTTGTTCAAAAATACACGTGGATGCATACATTTCAAATCGATAAATGCAATAATAATAATAAAAAAAATAACGATGCCTAAATGCCCTAGTGCGTTTATCCTGTCTTTCGGAAATAAAGCCTGACGATCTGTCACCGAGAAAAACAACCGCCGCAGTATCGAAATTAAAACTCGTCTTTTTTCCACACAAAATAAAAACTTTTTAAATTGATATCTGCAGGAATTATTATCCGATTTTTACGAAAATTAATTTTTTGGACTGGGCATTTCATATTACGAAGGGACACATAATTTTCAAGTCCTTAAATTCAATATTTTTAATAATTTTATATAGCCTATAATAACCCCACTTAAACTGGTTTCACATCTTTCATCCTTCTAGACAGCTAGACGTCCCAATGTCTGGCTCTGAAAGAAGCAAGTTAAAAGGAATAATTTTTATACAATCAAATTAAAGAAATAATATTTAAGCAGAAGGCCCGTGCGAAGATTTCGCACTGAAATCTAACATTTTTAGGTACTTCTCTATTATCCCGTCGATCACTTTTCATAACAAAAAACTACCGCTAAACTGTAAGATTAAACGCCAAAAATGCAGTCCCATTTACTTGATGTCAGAATCATTATGCGTGTTTGTTACGTCATCTAGTGGTTTTACATTCGACATTTGCGTGTATTTTTTATTATGTTTTACTGATTTAGTAGTTATTTTATTAATTAAAATAACAATTGTGTCCTTAAATTCTTATATTTTATTTATTAATTTATTTTTTGATATTCCAATGGCAACGTTCTCCCGTTTATTTGGCGACAGTTTTTTGTTATGAAAAGTGGTCGACGAGATAATAGAGAAGTATCATTTTTTATCAATATGTAATATTTATTAGATGCAGGTTTAAACTTCTAAAGAAAAAGCAAGGATAAAAATATCTGCAAACAACATTTAGTTGTTAGTCAAGCCAGAATATCATCTAATTTATTCCATCAAAGTTAGACTAAATACTGATCCAAGATTGCTAAAAGCACGCACGAGAAAAAAAATAACAATCGTATTTTGACTCCATTAGAGGATGACGTCATCCGCTTCGGGAAAAACATGGGACTTAGAAATATAAATCTAAACATTTCAACTTCAATTTCGCTTTTTAATCATAAGTATAAAATAAACCCGTGCGGTGTTTTTCATAATAATTGGTGAGCATCATATAATGTGGTATTTTATTTTTTTGGCAACAATAATTTCAGGAAAACCTTTCATTTTTTTTATGAAATCAATGCCGATAGAATTTTTAATTTTAAGCAAATTTTAATCAAAAACATGTTTTAACGAATTGTTAAGTGGGCTATGTCAGAAGCCGGTTCTAAAACCTTTCATATGGTATCTCATTCGTTGTTCTGCGTTTCATATTTTCTTAGAAAAAAGGATGTTGACAGGAGAAATAATATATAAGGATATCTTTGGTTCTAATGGATGGATTTCCTAAATTTTTACAATATTTTAATGTGGAGAGAGAGATGATTCACGTGGTGTTATTTTCAAAACTGTAGGTGAATTGGATCTTATAATTTGCATGCCCATTTTAAAACCCTACTTCAGTATTTTTAGCCGCAGACACTTTGTCTCTTTCTTGCTTGGAAATAATTTTTATCAAATGCAGCTGCAAATTGGATAAAAATTGTTCTTTTCGCGCAATTTTAAATGAGTTTTTAATGTTTTTAATTATTATCTTTTCTAATTACCGGCGGATTTTTTCGAAACCTGAAAGAATGGAATTCTCGAATTTTCCTTCGTATTTTGATAACTTTAGTGCCTTTCTACTCCGTCTGTGAGAAAAGTTTTTAGAGTTACAGACAGAAACAATAGGCAGACAGAGAGGCGTCGTTTTCGAACATTAATAATATAGTAGAAGTAGATAGTAGATAAGGTTGGTAGTATCTCGTTTATATTGTTTAAATATTTTGTAGGTTAAATGTGTTTAAGACAGCTAGTTATGATACAGCCTTGAGTAGTTTCATGTGTAAATTTTTTTTGTGTTGGCATATTGAAGAGCTAAAAGAAATACAGGTCTCCAATAGTATTGTTCAAATAAAGTTATATATTCTAAGTACAACTCCAACCAAACAGACTATAAAAATATTTAATATAAAAGAAAGTCTCTAATTATCCTTAAAATATATTCGTATAGTTATTTAGTTATTTTTGGAATTTAGTTATTTAGTTATTTTAGGGATTTTTGAAAATTGGGTAAAAAAAAAAAATATTATTTTTAAAATGTGCATTTATTACTTTTATTTTTAGTCGACTTTTCTCCGTGTGTAAAAAAAACAAAGCAGTGAATTGGCAGGAGCTGGGTTAATGACAAATATGAAATCGCCCTGCTTAAAAATCATAAAAATCATATTACTCTCCTGTGAGGATAAAATTCCACGTTGGAAACAGCTGGTATACGTCAAATTGCTGAATTATATCTGTTATGCTTGTGCCCAAAATTGTCTGCGCTCATATAACTAAGTACGAATTTTTGTAGCATATTCAGTTTTTTATTACAAGAAAAATTCTTCCCGATATATTTTACGTTTGTCGACATCATTTTACGTGGAGCTCAGTATGAAAAATTTGCTCTGAAACTTTTTAAACTTCTTTCAGCAACTTTGTATGAAATATATTATTTCTAAATAAGTTGTGAATTTTTGCAGTGCTTTCATTACATACATATGACTATTTTAAACTCTTCAGTAACTATAATAAAGCAGGCTTTCTTAACTTACACACACAACAATAGTCCTACAATCCATGAAGGATTTTGATCGTCCTTAATTTACCTGACCAGACCTTCCGATCCCTTTCTTAACTTACCATTAATTATATTTTACGTCGTATTTGATGGGATTTCGCCTATTTTGATAATTAATAAATGAATATTAATGACTGCACAGTGGCGTATCTAGAAGGTGGGCTGATGGGGCTTCAGCCCCCTCCGAAATGTGTAGAAAATATCGTTTAATTATGAAAGTTTAGCAACATGTGATGAAACTTGCTAAGATAAAATTCAAAATGAACCAGAAAAAAAATTCCGTTTTAGACAGATTTTCTTCTAAGAAAGTGTGTTATTTCACAAATGCCGTGCGTGTATGTGCTCCAAAATGAGTCTATGAATGTGTTGAGGGAGAGGTGGGGTAGATCGAGAATGCTGTTATATAATTTTAAATTTGCTGTTTATTTGGTTTTATTTACTATTTATTAAATACTTTTAGTAGATACTTTTCAGTATTCCGTTTTAAAAATTGCTGTGTAAGGATGTAATTATACTTGCGAAGACAAAAACCTGTTTAAAAGACATTTTCCCTTATCCAATGCAATTTCATCTTAGTAGAATTGATTATACACTAGATGCTAATAAGATAAAAACCTGTTTAAAGCGGAATTTTCCCCGTTTCTTGCGATTCCTTCTTAGAAAGTTTTACTGTATCTCAGCCCCCTCCGAAATGATAAGTCTAGATACGCCACTGTGACTGCATCTTATTTATTTTTAGCTTACATTGTAATTTAGAGTCCAGATTATATAAAATTCCATGTGTGTGCATGGGTTTGCACATTTTGTTTATATTTTTACTTTATTCTATGAACTAGCGGCCCGTCCCGGCTTTGCTCGGGTAGATAGTGTTATTTTTTTAGTACATTTCTTTTCCTGAATTTCGCACTCCTACCAAAAACTGTTGCTGAGATATGGCGAAATGACCTAAAACTTTCGAATTCCCATTTAACAACCTTCGGGGGGAGGGGGGAGGGAATTTCTAAATTCACTGAAATACGTGTTTAATCATTTGTTTAGTAGATTTGTTTTCCTGAATTTCGTGCACTTACATAAAACAGCTGCTGAGATATGGCGAAATGTCCTAAAATTTTCGAAACCACGCCCATTAAAACCCTTCGGGAGGATTTCTAATATAACTGAAATGCGTGTTTATCCATTTTTTAGTAGATGTGTTTTAATGAATTTCACGCTCCTACTGATCCGCTGCTGAGATATGGCGAAATGACCCGAAACTTTTGAATACCCCTTTAGCCACCTTCTGGCGGGAGTTTCCAAAATCGCTTAAATACGTGTTTAACCAATTTTTTAGTAGATTTGTTTTAATTAATTTCGCCCTCCTACATAAAAGCTGAGATATGGCGAAATGACCTAAAAAAATCGACCCCCCCGCCATTTAACCACCTTCTGGGGGGAATTTCCAAAATTGCTGAAATATGTGTTTTATTCATTTTTTAGTAGATTTCTTTTCTTGATTTTCGCGCTTCTATCTAAAACTGCCGCAGAGATATGACGAAATGATCTAAAACATTCGACCCCCCTTTTAACCCCCTTTGGGAGGAAATTTCTAAATTTGCTGAAATACGTGTTTAACCAATTTTTTAGTAGATTTGTTTTCCTTAATTTCGTGCTCCTACATAAAACTGCTGCTGAGATATGGCGAAATGACCTAAAACATTTCACCACCCCCTTTAACCACCTTCAGGAGGGAATTTCTAAAATCGTTGAAATACGTGTTTAATTATTTTTTAGTAGATTTAATTTCCTGGTTTTTGCGCTCCTACCTATAACTGCTGCTGAGATATGGCGAAATGACGTAAAACATTCGACCACCACCCTTTAACCCCCTCCGGGAGGGGAATTTCTAAAATTGCTGAAATACATGTTTAATCATTTTTTAGTAGATCTGTTTTCTGATTTTCGAGCTCCTACCTATAACTGCTGCTGAGATATGGCGAAATGACGTAAAACATTCGACCACCTCCCTTTAACCCCCTCCGGGAGGGGAAATTCTAAAGTCCCCGAAATACATGTTTAATCATGTTTTTAGTAGATTTGTTTTCCTGATTTTTGTGCTCTTAACTAAAATTGCTGCTGAGATACGGCAAAATGACTAAAACATTCGACCCACCCTTTAACCCCTTCTGGGAGTGGAATTTCTAAAATTGCTGAAATACATGTTTAATTATTTTTTAGTAGATCTATTTTTATGATTTTCAAGCTCCTACCTATAACTGCTGCTGAGATATGACGAAATGACCTAAAACATTCGACCACCCCCCTTTAACCCCTTCGGGGGGGGGATTTCTAAAATCGTAAATAGGTGTTTAATCATTTTTTAGTAGATTTGTTTTCCTGATTTTCGCGTTCCTACCTATAACTGCTGCTGAGATATGGCGAAATGAACTAAAACATTCGACCACCCCCCTTTAACCCCCTTCTGGGGGGAATTTCTGAAATAGCTGAAATAGGTGTTTAATCATTTTTTTAGTAGATTTGTTTTCTGGAATTTCAAGCTCCTACCTACAACTGCTGCTGAGATATGGCGAAATTACCTAAAACATTCGACCACCCCCATTTAACCCCCTACTGGGGGGAATTTCTAAAATCGCTAAAATAGGTGTTTAATCATTTTTTTAGTAGATTTGTTTTCTGGAATTTCAAGTTCCTACCTATAACTGCTGCTGAGATATGGCAAAATGACCTAAAACATTCGAACACCCTTAACACCCTTCGGGGGGGGGAATTTTCAAAAATCCCTTCTTATTGCTTGCCTAGGCCATAACAGCAATCTACAGTCCAAATTGCGTGATCCTGACTTTAGTAGTTTCGGCTGGGCGTTGATGAGTCACTCACTCAGTCAGTCAGTCAGTCACCGTTTCCTCTTTATATAATAGTATAAATAATAGAAGAAAATATTGTAATCGAAATTTTATTCGTCTTCCGGTTTTCGACGGATTTATACGTGTTAGGGGTATGAGATCCCAAAAAAACATGTTTTTAGAAAATGTCTGTCTGTCCGTGTGTCTGTGTGGGTGTCCTCATTGTATCATCGAAAAGTGTATGAAATTATGCATAGAATTGAACGAAATTTTATATATGTGCGTTTGACTATGGCCAGCAGGTCCCAGTTAAATTTGGGGAACTTCCACTGGAAGGGGACGCTGTGATATCGATTTCTGTGTCATTTTCATTATTGTTTCATTCGTTAATGTACGAAGTTATGCATAGAATTTAACCAATTTTCATATATTTTTTTTGACTATGGACTTCAGGCCGCAGCTGAAAAATAGGATATTCCGATGGGAGGGCGCGTTGTGATAGCGATTTTTGTGCTATTTTCTCGATCTTTTGTTGTTTAAGTGAATAATTTTTAACGAAATTTTATATTTAGATGTAATCTAATAGGCGTAGGTTTCTATTTAAAAAAAAAAAAAAAATGAAGAAAATCCGCCTGAATGTGGCGCTGTGATATCGAATTTTGTTCAATTTTTGGGATGGGCATGTTTGAGATAGAAGAAAGTTTCAGGATTGCCATATACGACTTGTTTAAAAATGCACATAAATGCGTAAACGTTTAGATGTTTCTTTATTATAACTTAGTTGTTTTTTTCTTTCAATCAACTGAAGTTTGATCTTTACATAAATATGTAAAAATGTACCATAAAAATATACAAAATATACCAGGTCATCTAAAAGTCAGAAAGAGATAAACATTCAATAATTCAAAAACATAGGCAGTGGTACGATGCTTTTATTCGCCTAAATACATAGATCAAGATGAGACATTTAATAGCAAATAACAAAAACAAATACTTACGGAATACATGTGTTAGTCATAAAAGAGATAGCACTGTAATGATTCCAAAGCTGTGGACTTTTGCTTTTTAGGCCGTGGTTTCACAGGAACTTTGTCAAGTCCTTTATGATGGTCTTCAGATAATCTAACCCATGTCTGAAAACTATTCTGTCTAGTGATCTGCGTCAAATGAAACAGTTTTGATCTGAGTTGCGTTTCAAATTATGCTGTGCGTCTGTATAAACAACTGACACAACTAAAATATTATTTGTTCCCGGTAATGCAATTTATCTCGTAATAAAATTTAATTCATGAAAAAAAAAATCCCGTATATTTCCGAACATTTTGATGAAAACCGCATAGTATTATTACCTTTCTTTTTAGAATTGTTATTATTATTTTATTTTCTCATTATTGATAATCCGGCATTTGTCTTTAAAACAAGCCTTCAAAGGTTCATCCAAGAATTTATTTATCTTAGCAAGTTATTAAGAATTTACCTTCTTACTTAGCTGCGTCCACGAACGCTACTCATGAATGTAACATTACTAAAAATATTGCAAGCTATAATCTAAATAAGTGCACAATTAATCACTGAGAAATTGACACTTTAAAATCTGAGTAAATCGATGTTTTCATTTTCTTATGAAACTTTTTGTTTCAAATATGACAACACAATGCTTTCAATTCTGAAATACCAGAAATACTGAGAATATTGAAACACGGACATACTCAAAGCTGAGCACATAGAGGTCAGTTCATATTCAATTTTGAAACATGGACATACTCAAAAAATATTAGAGTCAGTTCAAACTCAATTTTGAAACATGGACATACTCTAAAATGATTAGGGTCCGTTCAAACTCATTTTTGAAACATGGAAAGACTCAAAAAATAGCACATAGAAAAGTCAGTTCGTTCTCATATTTGAAACATGGGACATACTCAAATATGAGCAAATGATGTTTTATTCTTGAGTGTATGCATGTTTTCAGAAATGAGTATATACATGTTTCAAACTTGAATAACTTTGATTCGGAGCCATTTTGACTATGCGACATACTCAGTTTTGTGTATTTTTTACACATTTTTAACCAATGACAGTATTTTTTTCAAATTTCTCATTTGCAAATCAATATTTGAAGCATTATTTTTTAGATAGGATATCTGAGGTCATACACATCATTAAATACTAACTCCTTTTTTGAAAGTGAGTTAATAAAAAAGGACAATTTCTGAAAAATTCCCTCATGATCCAGCTAAAATTAATTGTTTCATTAATTGTAAAAAATAATCGTTTTTTAATTTTTTCTTAAATAAATTTAACTAGAAATCCAACGTTTGCGTTATTTAGTGCTAGATATACACATATCTAGAGAAATGTATAAATGTATTTATGTTTATTCGTAAATCTTGTATATATATTTATAAATAGTCACTTCATATATATAGGATAAAATATGATTGTATGCTGCAAATAGATATTGTTCTATAAAAAAAAAATCATGTTTTCCTAATTTAGTAGAGGTTTATGAACACCATAAAAATCTTCATCAAAAGTATATTATATCGAAATTGTTTGTTGATTGTTATGAGAAAGAGTAACAAATGTTCTTTCATGATTATGTCATTATGTTACAACGTTACTCAATCTTAAAGCAATATTTTATTTCTCGTGAGAGTATGTATATACTGTACCAATCTTTGAAGAAATAGCTATAGAGGAAGAAGAAGGGAGGGAGTGAAATATTGAATTATTGCATTAATTTGATAATTTTGTACTTCACATGTTTTTTCTTGCTGCATGTGTCTATGTTTATTTAAAAATATGTCGTTAAAAATTGTGTTATTTTTTTCTTTTCTCGCGGTTTTTTTTCTGTTTCTTGTTAAATTTAGTATAGTTTTGAAATTAAGAAAAATGTATTTTACTTTGAAATGAGAATTTTGTAAAAGAATGTCTTACTGTTGTTTATAGAAAAATCTTATAATTTACAAGAACATTTGAAATAATATTCTTTAATAAAAAAAATAATAACTTCAAATGTTGCAAATGCTTCTAAAAGGAAAAATGTTTTAATAATACATTTTCTATCTTCATTTAGGTAAGGTATGGTATCAAAATTAAGATATATATATATATATATATATATATATATATATATATATATATATATATATATATATATATATATATATATATATACATATATATATATATATATGAACCGTCTTTGAATATTTGTAAAAATACACTTAGACTATAACCTTATGTGAGGCATAATTCCAATATTTAATAACCTGAAATTATTTACAAATTTCTAAAAGGAAGTAAAAATACCCATTAAGTATGATCTGTTCATATCAGAGGGTGCGACTTGAGCTTCTCAGGTTACAGAACATACATGACAAAATTGTTTATTGAAAACGCTAATAGATTTTTTCACAATTGTTATATTATTTTAGAGTGCACGAACAACACAGAAAAAGTATTTTTATGTAAAAAATATCAATTATGTATTCAAATAAAGTTTCAAAATTTATCAAAAGCGATACTTTCGTATTAGTCGAAGAAACAACAGAAGAAATCGCAAGAGATTTCGCTATTTATTTATATTATTTATTTATATATTTATATTTTATAGCCTTTTTTATTCTGATTCGAACGTAGTTTGCATGCACTTCGATTGCATATCTTTTGAATTCGTGTTTTATTTAAATTATTTTATTTATTCATTCATTTATTGATGAAGTGTTAATTTCGTTGTGGAATGTTAGCCAGAGAGAAATTCTGAACTATTTTTATATATTTTTTAAATTCAAACTGGTAAATTTTCCGTATTTCAGAATCAATACAGAGTTTTAAAAAAAATGAAAACAATTTTAAAAACAATAAAAATTTAGTAAATTGAGATACAGTTTTCAAATAATTTGCATTTGAAAGCGAATTTTTTTTCCTATTCGACGGTGTAAACATTTAATTTGTGCGATGTTTAGAAATTACAAAATTTGCGATAAAACCGAATTAATTGTTCCCGCCGTTTCCACCATCGATATAACGTCAGTGTTTATGACGGACATTTTTTTTTAATTGAAAGCTGTTTTCCCTTTGCCTAATAAATATTTGAATATTTAAAATAAAATTAAGTCCTGAATTTCGAAGTTCAAAGCATAACAATTTTTTTTTTACTATTTAGTTTATTAGACAGTGAAAATAAAATTTCAAAAGTACTTTTTAAATGCTACTCAAAAACAAATTATTGATAACTAAATTTACATTGTCTACAGATTTTAACAAAAATTGAATGTAAAAAAATTACTTTATCATACCATCAAATAGTCCCTCATGATTGGGGGATTAGTTAAGTGAAGGGAATTAAAGAAAATTTTCAGATTCATGAGTGTTACGGCTTCCCTTGGTCTTGCAGACGACTTTAGCGCATTCTTTCATAATTTTGTTTTCGCCGCATGGCAACTGTTAGTCTTTCCCGCATTTGTTGTGATATTCGCACGAATAATTCAACATGGAAAAAACCACACAATGGAGCTATTTTATTAGCTAAAATGACCATGGGGTCATTAAATATCGAAATAAGAAGTCATTACTTAATCATAGTAAGGATAATATAGTTATGCTATTTATTAATGACCGTAAGAACAGTATAGTTATATTCTTCAAGTGGTATTGTTCACTCATTCATTATGATAGTGTTCGAAACTGACTATGGTGTCAGCACGTTGGATTTAACCTAATGTAATGTATATAAACATTTTAGTAATTTAGAAACTCTGTTCATTATTTGCATCAATGCATTACATATTTTCGTAATACAGTCTACTCAATCAATAACTTTAGAGCAGCGTAAACAATGATAAAAATATAGTGTATTTGAATTTTGATTTAAGGAACCCTGTTTAACTGAAGCAATACATAGAAATAATGTTAAAAAACTTTTAAAATATTCTTTTTTAAATGTGTTGCTTATACTGATTACGATGACAGACTGTTCTAAAAAATAGGTAAAACAAACACCTTAAATGAATGCTGCCATTACTTAAGGATGGCTGGATTAAATGCATGAAAATTTTGAAATCGATCTTACTATTTCGATAAATATAGGTACATTAGAAATATACAATTATTCGATACTTTTTAGAAATACCTTTTTTTACATATTAAATCAACATTAAGCATTCTTCATGTATTTGTTTTTATAAAACTAACTAAACTAATAATATTCTTTCAGAAACCAAATTAGTTAATTAAAAAGCATTCTTTTTATTGTTTTAAAACGGATGAGTATTTTCGGTAATATGAAAATATGTCTGGTACCGTCAGAAAAGCATTGAATCGTGGTTTACATAAATTCTGAGATAGTCTTGTTATTTATCAATTCCTATGGTTAGAATTAGAAATCGTACAATCGTCTGTAAATTTGATACGACCTAAAACTCATTCATTCGAAGCTTTATGTTTAAACTAGACAATACTTGTTGTTGGTGCGACATTTGTTCCAGCTGAGAGACTCTTTTCTGAAGCTATAAAAGCAATTATGGGACAAATAAATTGCATGAGTAGAAAGCTGTTACCAAAATGTCTAATTTTATATTGGTTACCTCAAAAATATTGGAAATAATTTCATTGGCTTTACAAAAGCAAACGATAAAAATATGATTTTTTAAATCTTAAGTTTGTCTTAATTCGTCTTAAGTTCGTTTAAATCTTAAGTTAATCTTAAAAGTTCGTCGAAAATAGCTCAGAATTTAACAATAACAGGAGCTAATTGCTTTAAACTAGTCAAGTGGTCACTGAAGAAAAGTTCTTGAAATGGTTCGAAGTAATCCATAGCTGACTGTCAGAACGATTCACTCGACACATCAGGCTCAGTGTTTTACGTAGCACATCAGAAAAAAAAGACTCCCCCCCCCCTCCACAAAAAAATAGTTACCACTGTCTAACTTACAAACAAATTAAACAAAATTGTGAAATTTAGAATATATGTGTCTCATAAAAGGTGATGATAAAAAATCTTTGCCTATATATGAGTCCCTAGGGATCGTACCGCTCAAGGGAAAGGAATGCCATTTGGCAGGTAAATAACTACTTTATGGCATAGACTCAAAAATGAGTTAAAGAACAACAATCGAGCTCTCATAATTACGGTTACGGTGACAAAAGTTTTAATTTTCAAAGTGAAACATCCAAATGTTTAATTGCAAAATAACCTTTACATTGAAAAACCATTAGTAGCGATAAAAAGCTAATTTTATTAGTGGAAATGGCAACATGAATAAAATGCGAAGAAGGTCATATCAGGCCCCACGTATGCTCCAAGAACACTTTCGTGATTGTCATTAACCGCCATTTTCTGTTTACGTGGTCAGCAGGGTCACCCTAATACACCTCAATCGGTATATCATGAGGTATTGAAATTCTAACTATACACGTCAAATCTGTTAATTGAGTCTAACATAAAAAACACCATCAAACGTGAGATTCTGCATTTTCTTCATACCATGATTTATTGTTGCCCACAATCTCCTTCATGTCATATGTCATCGACTGTGAATGCAAATACCTCAAAATTTTGTAATCCCAGTAAAATAAATTGTTTTTGCCTCCATGTGGGGGCACATTTGTTCTCCGAGTTGTTTTTCTTTGCGTTTAAGTCGTCATTTTTATTGTTAAAATTAGTTTTTTAAAACCATTCAAAGGTTTTCACAGCGAAGATTATTTTGAGAGGAAAAAATAATGCTGCTATATGAAATTTTAAATTTTGTCACTGTAACCATAAATGTTAGAAATCGAATGTTTTTTTTTTTTGTTTTGTTTTTTTTATCTCACTCTTGAGCCCACACTGAGAAAAATGACACTTTCAAATCTGAGTAAATCGATGTTTTCATTTTGATATGAAACTTTTTGTTTCAAATATGACGACTCAATACTTTCAATTCTGAAATACCAAAAATATTGATAATATTGAAACATGTACACACTCAAAGCACATAAAAGTCAGTTCATACTCATTTTTGAAACATGGACCTAGTAAAAAATAATTAGTGTCAGTTCAAACTCATTTTTGAAACATTGAAATACTCAAAAATGAGCACATAAAAGTCAGTTCATACTCATTTTTTAAACATGGACATATTCAAATATGAGCACATGATGTTTTATTCTTGAGTGTGTGCATGTTTTCAGAAATGAGTATATACATATTTCAAATTTGAGTAATTTTGATTCGGAGCCATTTTGACAATGCGACATACTCAGATTTGAGTATTGTTCGCTCAATTTTGAGAATATAGTTTTTAGAGTGCATGTAATAAAATACTCACATAACAAATGGTACCCCGTTTCCTTGAACGGTAAGATCTGTAGGGGCTCATATATCGGTTTTTAAAAGATCATGATACGTTTTTTATATGATTTCCCTGTACTATGAGGTAATTATTTTGTAATATGTATACTCTAAAAACGACATTTTAAAAACTGAGCAAAAAATACTGAAATCTGAGTATGTCGCATAGTCAAAATGTCTCTGAATCAAAATTACTCAAGTTTGAAACATGTATATACTCATTTCTGAAAACATGGGCACACTCAAGAATAAAACATCATGTGCTCTTATTTGAGTATGTCCATGGCTCAAAAATGAGTTTGAACTGATTTCTATGTGCTCATTTTTGAGTCTTTCCATGTTGCAAAAATGAGTTTGAACGAATTCAAATCATATTTGAATATGTTTTAAAAATGAGTATCAACTAACCTCTATGTGCTCAGTTTTGAGTCAATGTGTTCAATATTCTCACTATTTTTGGTATTTCAGAATTGAAAGCATTGGGTCGTCATACTTGAAACAAAAAGTTTCATAACAATATGAAACATCGATTTATTCAGATTTGAATGTGTCATTTTTCTCATTGTACAATATGTCAAAACATTAGGAATTATATGCCCATGGCGTCTAATATGGTATATGACCATTTCGAACAGCTGTACAGGTCGTGCAACGTGTTCTGAATTTGTTAACGACGTTGTTGGACACAATTTGTCGCAACAAATTTAGCTCAACTAAAAGCGCAGACATTAACTCTTCGAAAATCTTGATGTGTTCAAAGTCTAATCAAGTAAGTATACATTTTTAAAGAAAAATATATTTGTATAGTTGTTAAAACTTTGTATTTATGCATCTTAAAAAGTTTTCTTCAAATAAAAAAAAAATCTTCTGTATAATAATTATTTTGATGCTAAACTTTCTGGAAAAAACTTTCTTCTTCTTCATCATTATCTCTTTTGTGTTTTTTCAACAAACATCGCAATCAGATTAAATAAAAAGCAAAATTAGATAAATATTTTTGTCATTCGTCATCAATCATTCCTTACAAATGAAATTTTCTCAGAAAATCATTAAAGAATTTTCGAAAAACTGTATACATGAGTAATTTTAAATAACTCCCAAAGAAATGTATGAAAATGGGCTAAGAATATTTTAAAAAAATAAATTGAATATTCATTGAAGTGTAATACATATTCTGTACAAAAGATAATTTTGAAAAAAAAAATAGATTTATTATCCGGAACATTTTTCTATTTCCAAATTTAATTTTAAACTATTTTACATCCTGTAGGTTAAGGTTCAGACAAGATAAATTTCTAAGCCAAATATTTTGAAAAACACTTTTTACATTGAAAACAGCATTTTTTAATGTCTATGTTGAGATTTATGAGTGGCATTCTTCTGCTTTTCGTATTAGATTTATTTACGTATTAGTTTAAAATAATACCCAACATAACTCTATTGAAGTAATTTGAGAAAAATGTGCTGGAACTGTTAAATATTTAATTTTTGTTGTTGGAAATGATGAAAAATCAAATTAAAATATGTGTATAATACATTTTTCGTAAAATTGCACAACAATATTATATTTATAATTCGAAAAATATCATACAACTATTTTTTATCTAATCACATTTTAAATCTCAATTAAATTATTCTCTGTAGAATATCAAATGGAAAAGATATTTAGAAGAAAATTAAAACATTTGAAATTAAATGTATGTTGTTTGTTCTCTGGAAAATGTATAAATAAAGTAAAATTCTATTTTACCCATTTTCTGGATATTCTAAACTTTTTTATTTTCTGTTTTGAAACACCAAAGTTTTAATTTAATTTATTAATTTATTTTAGAAGAAATATAAACTCTAAACAACATTATAACAAATTCAGTCGTTTTGATAAGCGGTATTGCAAAGTAATATTTAAAAATAATCAGTAAAAACGTGATGCAAATATTTTTTGTTTATATAATCTAGAAGTATATTAAAGGTTATTTTTATGTGCAGTATTGAAATAAAAAAAATATATTGAAAACATTTAAAGTTATTTAACAGTTTATATGTTTCTCAATATGAAATTTGTTTGGAATTTGTGAATTATCTATAAGAATATACAATACAATTAATATCTCAAATAAAGTATTACTAAAAATGATTTTTAATGTATATTTTTCTAAATGATTGCGATAATTCTATTTCATTTGACATTTTGTAAAGTTTTTTATTAATTTAAAACGTACTCCATAAATACTTAGAAATTATATAAGTTGCAGCAATTTTAGTCATGATTTAATAAAATAATTTTTTTGAGGGGGGGAAGGGTGTTAGGAACTGTTATTTATTTTTTATCTATATAATATGTCTCTTAAAAAAATTTAATGAATATTTTCTCAAAATGAAGTTATTGCGATGTATATGTTTTTAGATTTTTGACGAAACTTTGGAATATATGAAGTCATGTATCCATATCGCAACATATTGAAATACTGATGCAGGCATTCACTCAAATAGTTTCTATTTCTACAATTTCTTCGATCCAAACCCGAGTATAACGAAAAGAATTATTTCGTCTAATATAAAATATATTGCAGAAAACTAGGTTTAAATGGATAAACTCAGATAAAACAAGTAATTGTATGTAAACTCACAACAAAACCACCAATCTATATATTTAAAACGCTAAGCGTTTTGTTTCGACAATCCGTGAGAACAAACTACTACATCAAATTACATCATTCTTTTTTTAAATGAAAGATATTTGGTCACAGATTTGTTATCGTACATTCGTTTGTTCGAAAATTTAATTAATTAGCCGTAATCTTAAATTAAAATTTTACTTCTGCTTATGACGTCATAAAGTCGGCAATCGGATTAACGCCCACTGTTGCAACGTACAGAGTTTATTTTCTGAACTCAATGATTGCGAGAATAAAAAATAAATATTAAATGTTAAAAGCACGTGACTTTTAGGCCGAATTTTTTAATTTGTAAGTTAAAATATAGTTAAAATGTTTAAGTATTTCGGTAAAAATATTTATCCGTGTGTTTTATAAGCAAATAAAAATTCATATTTACTGTGACGTCACGGAAATATTGTCCATTGGGTTAATTTTATCATTAAGCATTATAACTTTGTTGATGCCATTTTTTTCATTACAATTAAATGCAAAATATATTTTTATTTGTATGCATGGTGCTTAAGCATAAATGTACGTGTGAAAAGTTTGTACCGGTGAAAATGACGTTATGCTTAGCTTGAAATGCATTTTAACATTGATAAAACTAACAAGTTGGAAATTGTACGTCAAACGTTACAAACGAGGTGCGTTCGTACGCACGTTTTAGAATTAAATTCATGATATCCCGTGCGTAGAACGGGTTAAACAGCTAGTTAAGTATATATTTTATGACACTGTTCATACAAATATCTTAACTAGTTATATAAATATTCAGATATATATGTATCAGCTAGTTATATAAATATTCAGATCTTGATGATTTTTAATTCTGTGAAATGAATTATATCGTCTGCAGATTAATTTCTGTAATAAAATAAGTATCTCGGTCGTTTGACGATTTAACATCCATCGGAAGCTCCTCTAACAAGAAAGCACCGATTAAAAAAAAATTCAAATTTCTTAATAAATATTTTTATTAATATCTCCTAAAGTTTTGATTCGATTTTAATAAAATTTGAAATGTCTCGACAAAATTCTGCAAAGATAATATATTTTAAATTGCAAACCATTTGGTTGGGTAGTTTTTGCGTTGTTATATGCGGACAGACAGACAGACGGACGGACAGACAGACGGACAGACAGACAGACAGACAGACAGACGGACAGACGGACGGACCAAGCGACGACTATAGGTGCTACGTATTTATATAATTACGAACGCACCTAAAAAGAAAAATTTATATGATTGTGTCAACATGGCGTAATATTAACTGATATTTCAATTTTTAATTTTAAAGATTAGAACTGGAGCCTTTATTGGTTGCTTCATCTTGATTGCATACCTTGATTACATGTTACCAATTACTTTTTTTAAATTATAGGATTAAGTTATAGGAATTATAGGATTTAAATTATTAAGATTTCCTTTTTTAATAAAAAAATTCACAAAAGTAAAGAATTTCATTAAAAAAAAAAAAACTTGAAATAATGATTGTATTTTTAGCTAGAATAAACAATGTGAGGCTAATATTTTATAGGAATTATTTTGATAGGTTTGTTATAAGTTCATTTAACAGTTCCTTATTAGCGGCAAAGTCTTATTTCTTTCACTGTGAATTTTTCTTTCGATGTCAAAAAATGGTAGTCTACTTTTGGACGCCAACACAGTGGCAATATTTAGAAATGCATAATGGTTGTGACAACAAACGGCACTATCGCTTTAGCTTTCATCGCGCTTACATCACTTCTAAATACTAAAAATTTAATTTTTTCACCACATTTTACAATTTTAATTCTTACATCCTCAATTAGAAAAAAAAATTAGCTTTCGATTGAAATTTATTTGAAATCTGCCGCTTAATTTAAAACGACTTTTTAAATATTTTTCAAGCATGAAATATTTTTCAATTCTATCTCAACAATGACCATCCGTTTGTTTTAATAATGTAAAATAGCCCCTTGGAAAGTTGCAACAATTGAAAATAGGTATCCCTAACCTTCATGAAAAGTGAAAAAAAAATAATAATAACAAAACCTGATAAATCATAAGATCAGATTATCCATAAGATAGAGTATTTTGGCGCTAATATAAAATCTGTCAAAAGAAAAAAACAACTATTTTTAGTTTATGATTAACATAAAATTGATATGTTGAATTCGTATATGTTGAATCAGAATATGCTAGGAACTGTTATTTATTATTTTTTTAAAGATCCATTGGATATTTAACTGTATAAGAGACCGACTGTGATGGAAAAGAAATAATCATCCTGATTATGTAAAGGGATAGAAGAAACAATACAAATAAATTACAATTAAAAACATTAAAATTCTCCCTCATCTGCATATTAATTTATTATTTTTAACAAAAATTCTTTATTTTTACATAAAAATTGATTAGCTTAAAACAATGGATGCGTTTTAGAAGATATGGATTTGAAACGAACAATGATTAAAGAGGACATTTTAAAACTTTTAATTTAAACATTTTAAAACTTTTTTAACGTCGAATTTCAACGGTGCCTTTGGGCAGATGCAATACATATGCGCATAGGAGCTCATTCGATTGCATTATCACAGGGGGGAGGGGTGCTTATAATATGTTCTTTTATTTACTGAATATGAGATGAAAGTAGGAAATTTGTATGATACTTTATGATAGGACTATTTGTATAATACTTTATAGGTCCATGACCATTTTTTTCCCGTTTGGAATATGGTGGTAATGTCAAACTGATTTGCATTACACATTTGTTTACGGAGTGTTCATTTGGAGTTTGCATCGGAAATAGCATTTCACTGGGGGGGGGGGGATTTTTTAAAATAAAATATTTGAAAGACTGTTTCATACGAAGCCCTACTTAAATAATAAAGAAGCTTATTTTACTGATATTGTTATAGTATTTTTTCCGTCCCGTTTTGACGGGTTCCATCTAGTATACTTTACTTTCCCTAAATATTGTTTTTTTTCCAATGGATGATTTACACTTGAATGAAATTAATTACAAGAAACACATCGAAAAAGTTATTATTTTTAAGGTTCCGTACTTAAAAACTAAAAACGGAACCATTATAAAATAATTCATGTGTCTGTCTGTTTTTTTTTGTTTTTTTTGTTTTTTTGTCACAGCCGTCTTTCTCAAAAACTATGGAACGCGGAAAGTTCAAACTTGGCAGAGTTATAAAGGTTATTTACCCACTTATTTATAATTTTTTAGCCATTCACAAATAATTTTAGGAAAAATTTAGAGCGGAAATTAAGTTACTTAAAAAAATATATTTATTTTTTGTATTGTAAATCGTGTAGGGTATAATGTGAAAGATCTTGTAACACCGAACACAAAAATATATTTGTTTTAATTTTAGATGTTATATTTCCAGAGATATCGTCGAAAATGTACTGCAAAAATATATCCCCACCACTGATTTCCAAATCTACTGAAACTAAAATTATGAAAAAATTACGAGTAGTAGGAGTTTATTTAAACCTTGCAGGAAAAGTATAACAATTATCCTGGGTGACATAGTTTTTAGAAAATCTTATTTTTCCGTTACACAAATTTTACATAGTAATTCATAGAATAATTGCAGGTTTTCTACAAAGTCTTATTATTCTTTTAAGAACTATTTTAGTTGGTAATTAATAAATTTATGGTACGGAACACTTTGAGCGCGAGTAAAACTCGCACTTGACTGATTATTTTTCATATTCAACATCATCATGAAACTGTGCTATAATTGCATCAAAATTAAATTTTGCGTGATGCAGTCGATCCATGCTTCCATAACATTAAAATTCAGTTTGGTCTAAATACCTGAATCTGGGGAACCAATCAGAATGGCTCGCTAGATCTGAACTGAATAGGTATTGTGGATATGCAAACTGCAGGTATATACGACGTTTATGATGTATGAAAACCTTGACCTTATAATTGAAACAAAATTATTTTGTCTTATCCAATCGCTCATAAAATTTTTATTAAAAAACTGGTGTATAAAAATTTAAAAAAAAGTGTAAAAGATGCTCGTCACAAAGAAGCCTTAAACCAAAAAGAGGAATTTTAAAAAATTAAAAATAATTCTATTTCCCGCGTTACAAATGAAATAAAGATCAAAAATTAAAACGAAAAAAATACTCCATACAGTTCATGCCTAATAACAATGACAAACTTTGAGTAAGTAACAGGACAACATTATCTATTCATACATTTATATGTATACTTAGTGATTGTCTTATGTGTAAACATAGTATTAAGATGAATAGAAACAAAATTTGCATACTTCAGACAACTAGGCGATTTCTGTTAAAAACATGTTTTACAAAGGAAGGCTTATTAAGTTGCAGGACATTTTTGTTTTAATTCTTGACGATTTTAAATTATTTTAACAAATTTTGATGTTTTATAAATTTCGGACAGATGAAGAAAGTTCATGAATAGTTTCTGGAAGGAAAAGAAAAGAGGTAATAATTGTGAATTTGTTTTCAGCATGTTCTGGAAGTTCCCACCACCACTTTTTTGTACCCACTGCTGTAAGATTTGTATTCCTTATACAAAATTTCAATTGTTTAGCAGGTTTTAGCGCTAAATATTTTGTAGAGAATATTATTTGTAGGTAATTTTTTATAACATACGAAAATCATTGAATTTATTACATATGCAAGACATATTTATTTGCAGAAATCCTTATAATAGCACATATACTTAATAGATGTGACAGAAACTGAATAATCTGACATTCAGTTCATTAAGTAGGATACAAAACATCTACTTTGCAGCGCAAATGACATTTTCATATAGGCGCTTGAAAACTCACGCTGATATTCATTCTAATTAAGAAAATATTTCTACTTGCAGCTTTCAATCTTATAAAATGCATGTTGATGCTGCTTTCAGAATAGATATTGAACATAAGAATTTTCAGTTCCTCTGTTTAAATATATAAATTACTTTTTCAAACATTGGGAATCAGACATATATAAATGGAATATGTTGATCAAAAATTTTATTTTCGAAAAAGATTTACCTTTGAAGATTTATTTATGCTTCTATATCGTAATTGATTAAAAAAATATATATTGAATTTTTAAACATTATTTACGTAACATAAAATGTCCGTATAAAAATATATAAATATTAATATTATATTCCTTCGAGTATAAAGACTAAAGTTTTAGAACGTAAATTTCGTTAAGCCTTTTTTATTGTTAAAGGAAATACGCTAAATATATAAAATACTTTAAATTGGACAAAATAAGTTTTTCTTCTTTCTTTTACGACGTATTTTTAGAATTATAAATGTTTCTAAAAATACATCGTTTCAAAAAATTTAATTATTTCTTTGAAAAGAGCTAACTTTACTTTTCGATGAATATTTGCGACAAAACTGGAGAAGTAACTTTTTTTTAATATATAGGAAAAAATGTGCACTTTATTATGGAATGTCTTATATTTATTTGAAGAAAAGTTGTCTTTATGTGGTGCACATTATCATCTGATTTTGTTTAATTGATAATAATTGTGCATTACACTATGCATTGCTCAATACAATTGTACATTGTGCGGCTCCGACAAAGTACTATAATGTCTTTAGAACAATAATTTACTTCAATATATGTATTTTTGGAACAAAACAGTACTACATAGTACCATTAAGAGCACATTAAATATTTTCGACTTCTAAAATAAGCATATTTTATGAAGATCTTTTACGTTTAGTGCTTGCAAGTTTTATAACCGCGTCGATTTTTAATTTTGTAATAAATGTAATATATTTTAAAATTTAAACATTATTGGTATTTAATAATACATTTTAAATCTATTATAAGTCTATGTTTTTCATCCAGTTAAGAATAATTTATGCATCAGAGAGAGGGTGCACTTGTGCCAGAATGCTCTTTAGTTATTGCTTTTTAGGGGGGAAAATGTCCCTTAACATAAATAAAAGTCTTGTCTATACTTTACTTTAACGTCAAATAAACATTGTTATTATCTATCTAAGCAAAAAATAAACATGTCTGTGTGTAACGCTGACTTTATATTTACGGAAGCAACACCAGATCAACAAATTTCGCTTATGCTGCAATTTTTTAAACTTCTAAATATTTTCAATTTTTACACCGTCGAATAGGGGAAAAATGTTCTTTCAAATGCAACTTGTTTGTAAACAGTATATCATTTTACTGATTTTGTATGGTTCCGAAAATAATTTTCGAGCATGAATTTCTTTTAAAATCTATCTATATCGCGTGCATCCCTCTTACGAAAATTTAACCTGTTTGCATTTAAAACAATAGAAATACTTCAGAATTTGTTCCCGGCTAATATTCGATAACGAAATTAAAACTTTGTTAATAAATTTATAAAATAATAGAAATAAAACACAAATTTAACTGACATGTAATCGAAATCATCAGAACCAAATTATCAGAACCTAAAAGGCTGCTGTAAATAGAGAAATGTTTGATGATTTATTTGGCATTTAACTCCTGGTATGTGGATAATATGAAAGTAAAGTTGCTTTTAATAAATTTCAAAACTTTATTTGAATGTATAATTAACATTTTTCATATAAAAATAAGTTGCGTTTTTTTTAGAGGACAATCTAAAAAAAATAGTGAATTTAAAACATATCTTAGTGTTGTAAATAAAAAAAAATGGTTTTTAGATATATTCCGTAACAATAAGCCTGGGTTGGGTCCCCAAATATTTTTTAATGAAAGATGTTATCACTATTTTAAATGTTTTATTGACCTTTGCTTCAATTTTTTATTTTATTTATATGTTATTAATAAATTATAAGACGAGTTAAAGTAGAACCTGAAGTTAAAGTAGAATTATAAATATCGGCCGTACTAAGATAGCCTTGCTTTTCGATATCGGAGGCAAATAGGCAACAAAATAAGCTTCAAAGAATAACTTGCGAAAAGAAAAGATAAACATTTGGTACTTCTCTACTATCCCGTCGACCACTTTTCATAACAAAAAACTATCGCCAAAATGCAACGCCAAACAAACGGGAGAAAGTTGCCATTGGAATATCAAAATAAATAAAATAAATGAAATATAAGAATTTAAGGACACAATTGTTATTTTAATTAATGAAATAACTAATAAATCAGTAAAATATAATGAAAAATACACGCAAATGTCGAATTAAAAACCACTTAATGACATAACAAACACGTATAATGCTTCTGACATCAAGTAAATGGGACTGCATTTTTGGCGTTTAATCTTACAGTTTGGCGATAGTTTTTTGTTATGAAAAGTGGTCGACGGGATAATAGAGAAGTACCAAACATTTTTATGGAAAAAAATTAATTTTGCTTTTCATCAATACTAGAACATCCAGCCCGGGTTTCCGGGGATAAAAAATATATGTGAAAAGCATTTTTTCTCTTTTTTTTGGAACGTTCTAATAGATTTTTTACATTTAATATACATTTTTAGATTGTCCTCTAACACCACCAAAGAGCATTCTTATATCAAATATGTCAATTATATATTCAAATTAAATTTTGAAATTTAATAAACGCTGTAATTTCGTATTGACCTCGTGCCAGAAGATAATAGCGTAAGAAATCACTAAAAGTTTCGTTATAGGGAGCAGTTTTTCTTATTCTGATAATTTCAGCGGTTTTAAGCGCTCAATTTGATTACATGTCTTTTAAATTTGTGTTTTATTTATACTATTTTATTGATTGCTTAATGAATTTTAAATTTCGTTATAAAATATTAGATGAAAACAAATGCTGAACTTTTTATATTGTTTAAAATGCAAACGGATTAATACTTTGTAATCGTCTGCAAGCGATAATAGAGTTAGATTTTTTTTTTTAATCATGCTTCAAATTTAATTTAAATGCTATAATAAATTAATAAATTGCTATACAGTTTTCAAACAATTTACATTCTAAAGTAGAATTTTTTCCGTATATAACGGTGTAAAAATTGAAAATGAGCGATTTTTAGAAATTTAAAAAACTGAAGTAGCAAAAATTGCAAAATCGAAATTTCATCGTCAAGTGTTGCCATTCACAAAATGACGTCAGCGTTACGCACGGACACGCTTGTCCTTTATAATATAGATAGATAGATACACATAAAAATAATTGTGCATTTTTACTTCCTTCTATTGATAATAAAAGAAAGTATTGTAATCGAAATTTTTTTCGACTTCCGGTCATTTTTTTCAAGGTATTTGCACGTTTTAGAGGTCAGAGATTCCAAAAAACATGTTTTAATAAAATGTCTGTCTATCCGTGTGTGTGTGTACTCTTTTTATCATCGAAAAACTTATGAAGTTATGCATCGAATTGAACCAAATTACATTTATATGTTTCTTGCTATGGCCAGCATTTCCCTGTTAAATTTGAGGATATTTCGCCGGTAGGGGGCGATGTGAAAGCAATTTTTGTCCCATTTTCATTACTATATCGTTAAAAAGTGCCTGAAGTTATGCATACTATTGAACCAAATTTTTATGCATTTGTTTTTTACTATGGCCTGCAGGTACCAATTGAATTTAGGGACATTCCGCCTGAAGGGGCGCTGTGATAGCCACTAAAAGATTTCACATTCAAAAATATGTACAAACAAATTACAAATACTAAAAGTTTTTTCTGTTAAATGCCTTGATCCAAGGATTCCATAGCAATTTTTGTTTTGTCTCTATCTTAAAAAATCACTGCGATGTGGCAGTTTGAAATTTTAGAGTGACTGACATTTTGAAATAACATAGCAGGATTCATCCATAATTGTGTTTAACTTTCTGATAGCCGAGATAAAAAGCAAAATTGTAATGTTTTCTCTGTATTTTTTTTAAATGCTAAAAAAGTGATTTTTCCAATATGATAGATTAAACTTAATTATCTATAAGAATATAATCTATGATAGTATTAATCATTATTAAATATTTAAAAAGTGCAATATAGTTGCACAGTTATATTAATTTAATGCTTCTATTGCAGTGAAACGTACAGTATAGTGAATGGATATAACAGCTCACAGCACTGAGAATGTTTGTGTTATAGTGAACATGCTTTCTGGCAAATTTTCTGTCATTGTTATAACCATCGTTGCAACCTCTTATATGCTTCACTATATATCCATATTCTCCCCAAGCTCGGCGACACTTGGTAAAATATCGCCAAATTTGGCGACAAAAATAGGTTGCCATAAATGAAGACAACATGGCTATAGCTGGATAATTTGACAAAATTCTGAATGAAATTCAATATTGACGAGAACTGGGAATGAATCTTCTGTAATCGGGTTCCTTTATCTCAGTGTTTTCCAGTAAAATTAGCTAAAATCTTAAAAAAAGAAATAAGGAGGCTCTCCTTTCCTGCCGGAATAAGTCAGAAGGACTTTTCAGAAGGATTTGTTTCAGAAGGACTGTGTTGTACCTCGGCTTCTTTGTGAAACGAAGGGTGCTACGCATTAAGGTAAACCGACGACTGACAAACAGCTGACGTACAACGAAAAATATTGATTTTATTGGCGATGTGATAGCGAATTTTGAAGTATTAACATGTGAGAGATGGAAGAAAGTTTTGGGATTGGCACATCCGACTAGTTCATAACATTGTCATGCAGTCTTTGACTGTGTGGTCACCTGTGACTGTGAGGTCAGTTGTATTACAAACGTTCGGTACAAGAAACTCTTTGAGTATACTCCTGCATAAAAAGCTTAAAGTTTTCCTACAAATATCCTTTTTTTTCACTGAGTGACAAGAACCGCTATATTTTTTGTATGTGTAAATTTTAATAACGCTCATTATATTCAAATATGTGTTTCAATATGTATTATAAAATGTTATGCATTTAAAAAAGAAAGAAAAATGCACTTTTTGAAGCCGGAAAACTCCCATGTTCTTTTATTGGAGTATTCCACGCAGATACTAACGTATTTAAAATGATAACACATAAACACTAACTCATTTTAAAGTAAGAAGTTCCTGAATAAATATTATTTTTATTTTCCTTCTGAAATGTATATAGAAAAAATAATAGTTTTTAAAATATTACACACATATTGGATAATTTAAAGCAATAGTTTTTCTGTAATGTGTATTTCTTAAAAGAAAATATGTTTAAGGAAACATAATTTCACCAACATATCTTTGAATATTCTTTTTCTTTTTATGTTTTTGCTTTTAAGTTTAATGCGTGAAACATTTTGAATACTTTATTTTCTTTAATGGTATTAGAACGTCTTTAATTTTATTAGATTTCTTCCCTTGTAAAATATAATTACAAAAAGATTTCTTTTTATTAAAATTTGCTTTAAAAATTAAAGACTTTTAAATTCAGAATGAAATGCAAACAGGTTATTTTTTATTCTTAGAGTAGTGTAATCAGCCAAAATTGTTATAGTACTCTTTTCTTTACGTTCTTATATTGGAAAGACTTCCAAAGCAGCACCAATCCATCCATGTTTGATTTTTCAGTTATACATCTTATCCAAAACTCACGAAGTATCTGCATACATTGTTGCTGCAATAATAAAAGAAAAAAAATAATTTCATTAAAAAGGAAACTATAAATTACTCGGGAAGCAAAAGGAAAAGCTAAAAACAATAATTTTCAAGTGCTAACTTTGAAAAGAACTTTAAACAGCGTGAATTTCAAATAAAATCGTTTTAATATTTCATATATACTTACGAAATATCAATTAATAATATACAGTTTGTGAATTCGACTCTTTATTAAGAACAAGCGTATATTGAATATTATGTTTTACATTTTATCATTCAAATTTATTAAGAGTAATATTTTCTTCAAGAAATATTCCGTCTGTCAATGTAACAGATATATAAATGTAGCTAACTGTATGAAAAGAGAGTTACTCAGTTATATTGCAACCTGCAGTGATCAATTGAAGGGGTCGGGGCAAGAAAGTGCCAAGCCACATTTCTGGTGAAATAAATCTAACATTGTAATCTGTTGCTTAATATTGCAAATTATCCTATATAGAATGTGTTTCTAATGTCACTTGGTGGCAGCATATGTCCCAGGTTTCGTTTTTGCCCCAGATGTTTATGCCCCCAATCAAGATAGCTAATTTACATAAAACGTAATAGTAATATCTTTAAAGTAATGCATATTGTTATTCAGAATATCTCAAATGTTACTAAGACATTGGCGAGTAAACTTTATGTTATATATCTTGATTTGAGTATTCGATCCAATTTTCAAATTGAAATATCTCAGAAGTTCAAAAATCTGGTTTAGCACTCTCTTGCCCCGACAACCTCAATTTTTGAACTGTCCACATAATCACACATAGGCCAGATGGTACTCATGTTATGCGTAAAGGGAAGTCAAAAAGACTTCACCTGCGTTTAAATGCGCTTTGACGTAACATATATATATCAGGTGTATTTCAACATATATGCATCATAAATACACGTAATACGTATAATTAAATGTTATTTTAATGTAATTTCGCTGTCAATAAAATTTAACGTTTCTAAAACATATATTCAGTTTAAATTAAAATTTTGACGTTTATTTTCCTTTTTTAAAATATCCGTGTAAAGTATCATTTTAAGAACATTCAAGCAACCGAATTTAACTCACTGAACGTAAAACAACTGCAAAACATGGATATAATTAAATTATTTACATTCGACTATAATTAGCTTAAATTAAAAATTATTTAACACGCCTCACAGTGGACAAAAATCGAAAACTCTAGCCAAAAATAAAAACTTTAAAATTATTTTATTGTTTAATAATGCTGTTTTGGGAACTAGAAAACAGACTCTAATCACCACTAAAAGGATTTGTATCACAATTACGTGTTTCAAAAACATATGCTAATTTAAAATTTGCGGTCATTGCCGCGTCACCTACAATAACACTTTCCCACACATTGTTAAATGTTTGCAGCAAACTGTCCAGTCATTTGACAGTTTTTATAAAAAATGGTTGCATAACCGTAATTTAACTCTATTCTGACAGTAGTATTCCCTATATTGTGGTCAGAATAGAGTTAAGTTGTAACGGCCATAATGTTGAGTACCAGGCCGTTCGGTCGAGCAAAGAGAGAACAAAAGTTGAGGTTTAAATTAAAACAAGTTTATTAAGTCTAATTGGGCAAGGAGGTTGAGCGATAACTACTCGTTTTACTTAACTCAACAGAAATAGTCTAGCCTTCAACTTGAAGCGGCACAAAAATAAAAACTATCAAATAATTAAAATCTCTATCTCTATAAAAGAGTAAGTGTCTGTCTGCCTGCCTGCCTGCCCGCGGATTTCTCCGTAATTGTAACACCTAGGACTCTAAAATTTTTGTCATGTGTAGATGTTGTCACCGGACAGTATACCTTGGGGCCGGATTTTTAAATTTTAATTTAGATTTAAAAAAAAAATTAAAACGTGTATATGGAATTTTGGGTTCGATGCTATTTCATGCTGCTCCCATGAAGTAGCCTCGGCAACGCCATCCGTGGCAACGAAGCAGCCAGCCAATGAGAGCAGTGTAACGACCGAAGAAATCTATAGCCTAGCCTGACTCGTGAGTTGCTGGCCTAGAGTTGTCCAGTTTTTGTCCATGGTTTTGTCGCCTAGCTTCGGAGGTTGACTGCCGTGTAAGCCGTGTAATCGAATCGAAAGGACAGTTTTCGATATGCAAAGAAACTGCAAGAGATGTTAGTTGGCAGGTCAAAAAGAAGTGAACCGAGCTACGCTAAGAGAGATGCAGAGAGAGTTGAACAGACGATGGTGAGCGGAAAATGATGTGTGCGCGTGAACAGTATATGATGGTTGTGTACGCTGGGGTTTTGATGGCAGAGTGTAATGTTTTTTAATTGTTCATCTTATTTTAACTTGTGTATCAACGATGCCTAATAAAAAGTGCTGGATGTTAATCATCACCTTGGATCACTGGAGTTCGTTAAGTCATTACAGTATGGCTCTTTCCACCCGACATCAATAGAGCTTACAGATTTTAGTTCGGATTTTCACCACATGGGGCGCTTTCGTATCTTAGGTTCTATGGGCTGGATCATGACGGGATATGCCTCATTCGACTCGACATCCTTAATGAATTCAGTTATGTTCATATAGAACATATTGTGCCCCCTGGCGGTGGAAGGTGTAACTAAAGGATTTTGCAGCTAACTCGGGTTCTATGGGTCACATCACGACACGGTTTGGCTCATTCGACACAACATCAATAGAGCTTACCTATTTTAGTTCTGAATTTCACCACCAAGGGGTGCTTTCCTATCTCTGTTTCTATGGGCTGGATCACAATGGGGTATGGCTCTTTCCACTTGACATCGATAGATCTGACTGATTTTAGTTCGGATTTTCACCACAAGGGGTGCTTTCCTATATCTGGTTCTATAGGCTGGATCACGACGGGGTATGGCTCATTCGACTCTACATAGATAGAGCTTTTCGATTTTCACCACCAGGGGTGCTTTTCTATCTCTGGTTCTATGGGCTGGATCATGAAGAGGTATGGCTCTTTCGACTCGACTTACGGTAATATATGGGAGTGTGTATGGCACGCCCAGTGTTTGCTGTCTAAGGTAGTGGGGCCCCCAGCATTAGATTTGTTTAAAATTAAAAAAATGTTCAACACTGATTTCAGGTACATTTAAGGTTGTTGGCACGGGCAACGCTGGGCGGGTAAGCTAGTAGAATGTATAGGACAAATACCACTCGCAGTCCGTCGACAGCGGAGAGTCAGGTGGCAATTCAAGATAAGTCAATTCCACGTTTAAATCCGGTGAGCTCTGATACAGGCTTTAACCAGTTCAACAGGCACCTAAAACTATGCAGCTTACCCTGACGTTATGCGTAGTAAGGAAGGCTCCAAGACAAGATACCAACTACTAGATGCTAGCTCATCCGTACTGCTTCTAAGTACCGATGCTAAGTACAACTCTAAACGAAAACTCGCAGCTTATATATCCACAGTATCGATTGACCATCTACAATAATTTGCATAAATATCGAAAGAAAACAGCAACTCCCAATTTCCGAGATTCACACATCCATCGAAGGTTAGAGAAAAGAGAGCCTTGATAAACTTTTACGCACATGGACGGTTAGTGGACAAAAATTACGATCGCATTCAAAAACATCGCCTACTCACGTGACGAGAGTAGTCGAACTGTCACAAAGTTAGAGTTATGTAACCGTTTTCTATAAAAATGGTCGAATGACTGGACAGTCTGCTGCAAATTTTTAACAGGGCATAGTTGAAAAGTGTTCATGACATCGATTTGTCTCTCCGATCTCTAACTCTCGTAAATATACACCGATTGCCCTATAATTTTTATATGTAATTGTCATTAACTATAGCACGATCGCTATTGAAAATAGTGTGTAGCATTTACGCTTCTTTTACAGGGACAGTAAACAATTATTTGTTACATTACGGTCACTGGAAAAAAATAGTTTAAAATGCATTTAAAAGATTTCACATAATTTGGAACGTAATGAAATTGATAAAATAATGAATAATCAAATTATGCACTTATGAAGTGCACTAACATTCTGTAGAATATTGGGCGTAAAGCACTTAATATTCATTTACAGTGGCACACCAAAGATTTGAGTTACATAATGGTATACGGGGAAAAACTATTTGTTGCGTATTTTAATTTATATGTTAGACTATTTCAAATATAATGAAATTGATACACGTTATTGAGGTTTATCAGAAGATACTTGCTGTAGAATATGATATGCATAGCATTTTTTGTCCATTTACAGGGACACACAAAATATTTCGGACACAGTACAATATCCGAAATACTGTCTATTAGCGATAATTGCTGGAAGTGCGTTTTCAGTTATGGTATACGTTTTTTTATTTAACTAAATTTTTGCATACTGCGTGGTATGTATAAATGTTATTGATCATATACAGGGCTGCACAAAAGAATTCGTAAACATTATTGAGTATGAGCGTGAATTGCCTAAATGCGGCTTTTAATTGTGTTATGCTTTTTCAAGCTGAATTAATTTTACTATACTGAGAGGTGTTTGAAGAATATAAATAAACTCATATACAAGGACATGCAAAGAATTGGATACATTCTACTGATGGATACATTCTGTTGGCTACATTCTAGAAATTACGCCCAGGGATGATAATTTCTAGAAATATGATTTGAGTAGTTTGCGTGTTTGAGCCTGAATTAAATTTTAGCTTAATATGGGGAGTTTATAAAAATATGTAGGTAATATACAGGGATGTATAAAAGTAATGAAGTATGTTTCCGTATATTGGTAGAAATTTTTGAAAGTGAACTTTAAACCTATTATGCATTTTATTACTTAAACTAAATTTTAGCATACTATGTGAAATACGTATTTTATTTACCTTATTAAACAGCAAAGTTTTTTTAAAGTATCTGTAAGTGTTGGAAAGTGTTTCATAAACTATTATTGATGCATAATTTTTCTTTCTTGTTATCGTATCGAAACAATTACATTTTTTTCTACAAATCACCGAAAATACCTTGAATGCATTCGTGCAGTTGAATAAAACACTGTTTCTCAATTTCTCTTTACAGGATTGAAATGGATTTATCTATATGAAGTGGTCTTGTAGAAATCACTGAAGCATGGTATTAGAAAAAGGAAAACTATATCTTCAGATAAGATAGAATGTTTTATTTTGCGCATAAAGAGAAAATTTCTGTGACACTAAAAACAACATATTTTTTTATAAAGGGAATTGTAGTTTTTGACAGTATGTAAAAAAAAAAATGCAGTATCATTATATGAATTTCTTTTCACATTATTATATTTTATTTTATTTTAAATATTCCACTATTAATGTTATTCTAAAATGTAATTGCTTTAGTCAGTGATAAACACAGAATGTTAAAAATAGACAAGAAGAAAAAAAAACAACGCAATCACTTTCATATTCGTGCCATTTTTAACACTTTCCAACATAGTTGAAAAGTGTTTAAGAATTCGGTTTGTCTGTCCGTCTGTCCGTGCTCTAACTCACGTAAATATACTCGGATTGTCATGAATTTTTTATACATTATTGAATTTTACTCTAGAATGTTCGGTATTGAAAATGAAGTGTGTAGCATTAATTATTCATTTAGAGGACACACAAAACTTTCCATTACAGTATGGTCTGTGGGAAAAAATCGATTGCGGCGCATTTTATTGCTCTTACGATATTTCAAATATAATGGAAATAATAGGCATTACTGAGGTGTACTACAGCATGATTTTACTGGAGTGTAAAATTAGTAGCATTTATAGTTCAATTACAGGGTGGTACAAAATTATTTCTTTACATTGTGAGCTATAGGGAAAATCGTTTGTGATGCATTTTGAACAAGTTATGACACTTGAGACATTATAAAGGAATAAAAGGGATTATAAAGGGATACATAAATGGATCACTAAGGTTGAATACAACTTATTCTCTATAGATTATAAAGGGCGTAGGATTTATCATTCATGTATAGGGACGCACATGAGAATTTGATTAAAAGTCTGACTATCATCTGTAATTGCTAGAAGTGCTCTTTTCGCTGTGATATCCGATTTTATGTAATTTGTAGTGTATTAAGTGTTGTCTATAACTTCTGTATATCATATACAGGGCTGCACGAGAGACTTTGAATACGTGCAGAAATTGCTAAAAATGGATTTTTACTGAGTTATGTATTTTTTTTTAATTGTTTATTTAGACATCTCATTTCATTGTATAAAAAACTTAAATTTCTTCATAATATTCTGTTAGTGTTGGAAAGTGCTTCATAATCTAAGCCGAATGCATGATTTTTCATTCTTCTTTCTCTTTGTTTTGGCAATAATCTAAGAATGACTAGGTATGTTTTATCTTTAAATTTTATACATAACTCTGAAAACAAAACACACTTACGTTCAAATACGTTATTGTTTTTAAAATATTAATAAAACTATCGTATATTATTTAATATTTTAACTGGAAATTATTTTTATCTGTACTTAATTATTTGTAGTTTGAAGGTACCGGGTGTCCCAAAAATGACTGATTGGATTTTAAAATTCAATAACTTGCAAACGGTGACAGATATTTAAAAAAATCTTGCAGGAGGGTTATGTAAGATGTCAAGAGTTGTTTTACTGTGATTCTTGATTTTAGTTCGAATTTCAAACAATAGATAGCGCTGAAAGCGATTGGCACTCAGTCGAGGCCGAAACTGACGTCACTCAGCAATGATGCACCGCCCCTGAATATTAGGCCTGCGACTTTCTTTTCAGCGTTTGTACGATCCCTCGAACTTTAACACCAATAATATCTAAAAGTTTTCTTTGACTTATTTAATCCCAGAAAAACTAGGCGAAGAAAACTTTTAGAAATTATTGGTGTTGAAGTTCGAGGGACCGTACAAACGTTGAAAAAAAATCGCAGACGTAGTATTCAGGGGGTTGTGCATCAGTGCGGAGTGACGTCAATTTTGGCCTCGACTGAGAGAAAACCACTGTCAGCGCCATCTATTGTTTGAAACTCGAACTAAAATCAAGAATTACAATACAAAAACTCCTGACATCATACATAACCCTCCTGCAAGCATTTTTGTAATACCTGTCACCGTTTGCAAGTTATTGAATTTTTAAATCCATCAGTCATTTTTGGGACACCCGGTAAGTATAAATGATCTATAAATGAACTAAGATGTACAGTTGGTCAATGGGAAAAAACAAAATAAAAAGAGCACCCATATTTTTCATTGTCAAAGGAACACAGTGAAAACAGAAAATAACCATTCGATTGGGAGTAATATCGTCTTTAAAATTATTTTTAAATAAAGCGTAGGAGGACATCACCCTATTGAAATTGCAACACACTTGAAGTTTTCAATACGAACAATTTGATGTCAGAATATGATTCCCGACCTTCAAATTACTCAAGATTTAAGGTAACACGAAATTTTTATGATTAGTGTCAGCGGTTTGACATTTTCATTTATATAAAGTTTAATAATCATACTTCGTACAACCACACTAAGTACTTTGTCTTTACTCATAATGATAGACATCATAAATAAACATATGAAGAACAAAAAGATGACAAACGGAGTTTTAAGATGTAAACAACTTACCATGACAATATTTATATAGAAATTCTACTTCTATTAACAAGAATTAATATTTAATAAAGAATTGTACAAGTTTCTTAAAGTCTATTTCTGATTTTTGAAAAGTCGTAGATTACAATACACAATTTTATTCAAATATTAATTTCATATTTTATATTTCACAAATAATTCTTTTAATTTTTGAAAATCACATATTTATGCTTGAAATGATTAATTGTAACTCTACAAAAAATTTGTAGAGCGAAAAAATTATTACAGGAGATATGAATGAAAATGTTGAAAAGTAATTTAACATTAAGAGATTAAAACTTTCCCTAATTATAATATCTACAATTCTTCATCGAATGACTTCCCTTTTGAAATTCAAATTTAAAATTTACTCAAGAACAAAAAATCTGAAATACAATTTTAGCATGGAAAATTTTAATATTTGCTACAATTTCAATATAGAGATATATGTCCAATATAACTATTTTTGAATATAATTTGAAGAAGATAAAATTCTCAAACGAATGGCTAGTTTCGTTTCGTTTTTCTTTGCATCTGCTTAGCAATAAGAAAGTAGGGAGCGTTCTTTTTATATCATTTCACCAACTGTACTTTAAATTTCATGCATATATTTTAATGCCTAAGATTTTTATATTTTAGAAACTTTATTTGATATTGCATTGCTTACCAAGACTTCTACTACATGCAATGGTAGGGTAAAATATACTACTGTGTTTTACTTGCTGATATAAATGAATGAAAATAGTGTTTAGGATACATAACAGAATAATTTTTAATCGTTATTGGAAACTTTCTTCAACTTCTTATTCAGCATGTTTTTTACTACAATTCTTTTCTCAGAGTTCAGAATTATTTGGTTTGGTGTTTAGCTTTATAAAATGTTAAGAATTTGCAAGAATTTATTTTTTTTCCTGTTATTTCTGGTGTAGTTTTTGATGCCATTTTTGAAAATACTCCTTGTTTTATCAACTAGTTATCTTGGCATTTTTGATGTAGTCTATGCAACTGAATTTTTATTTATTAAAGTGATGTTCTATGAAATATACAAACTGATAATTTGAAAATATAATAATGAAAAATCTGTTGTATAATCGGATTTTTCTAATTAGTCTACAATATTTGAGGTGGTAAATGGCAGAGGGGTATATGACACTAATTGTAAAAAAATATTTAAATGCATGGAGGATACTTATAAATCTATAAATAGGAATATCGTGATAGTGATAGCTCCATACCATTTCCTTATAAATACACTATGCAGCCAAAAGTCAACGGTCACATTCGATTTTAGATATTTTGTCGAATACCTATGTAAATACTTGAAAATGTTTTATGGAACTTTAGGAATATTAAGAATATATTTGACGCCATATTTTTCAGCAAGGTTTTGATTATGAGAGAAATTGAGACCCAACAACAAACTGGATGACATAATAACATTTACAATCACTTTGTAGAATAGAATGCTCGAAATAATCTGTAGTTATAGAACCTGTCTATGTTGATCTTGTACAACATTTGAATTCATTTATATAAGAATATATAAGAATGTATAAGAAACGTATATTCTTGGAAATATAAAAGATTAGAATATAAATATAATTAGTATATAAAGCTTCAGTGCTTCCTCACAAAATCGTCAGACCTTGCACGTTCAAAAATTAAAAAAAAATAATTATTATTATTAAAATCGTAGCATTTAAGTTACATGTGGACATACGTTAAATACTAATCGATAGCTAATCGCCGATATCTTACTGAATTTCCTCGATATTCGACTGGACTTTTCATATCAATTGTCCTATATAGTTCACTAATAAATTAGACAAAATTATTTTTGTTATCGCTCAAGCATGTGCAGTTAAATATTATTTCATACAAATGACCATATGTAATAAAAATTTATTATATTTAAATTATATTTGTACTGTTTTGTTTCTACTGCAGTTTGTCAAGTTTCCTGACAATGTCATTAAATTTTATTGAAACCCTGTGTGCTATAAACCAAAAAAGCTTGCGGAAATTTCTTGAATATTTTAAAAGAATATCTCCATCAATCTACGCGCTATTCTTACACAAATGAGCCAAAATGTTGCGCAACATTCACATGGTTATATGCTACAGCTACAGATCATTTCGAGCATTTAATTATACAAGGTGATGACAAATATTGTTTTATTAAATTTTTTGTTTGTCCCCTAATTGCCCTTGTGATCAAACTTTTTCTGAAAAATATGAGGTCAAATATTTTCTTTGTATTCCTGAAGTTCGAGATGGCCTCAAATATTCGACAAAACTGTCCAGAAAACCGAAAGATCAAAACATAAAAAAAAATATCAAAAACTTGAAAGTATCCTGTGACTTTTAGAAATATAGTGTATCACTCGAATGCATTTTACACTATAGGATATCAGTTAACGTGTGCAGATAATGATAATCCTCGTTTTTTTCCATGAAAATTTTAATTTACATCTTTTTGCGTTTAAACGCTTCCGTAATATCTGTAATGAATATGACATATTAAAATACGATACATCGAAAATATGTAACCAGCTTTCACTTGCTTTGATATATCCACGATAGCTTGATGGGTCGTAGCGCAGCGCTTGAATTTATATTTCCAGGTGTAGTCTTTCGGCTATAAACAATTTGATTATCTTTGATTAGTAAACACCATGTTTTTATAATCCATGTGATGTTGCCATTATTGGAATTTTTATCACGTTTAAGAGCCTACACTAGTCACTGGAAGAAACGCTCAAGCTAATGTTAAGTCTATGGGAAGGTTCTAGCGCGATTTCTCGCTCGCATTTTATTATTTTTTTGCATAGGATAGCTGAGGTCAATCTCCAACGTTGTTAGTTGTTACTTTTTAGATTTTTGTTGCAGTTTTTTTTAAGCGGGCACTTTCAATTTTGGAACCGGTTGGAACTGGTTCTGAAAGTGAAAGTACCTTTATATAAAATAACTGGAAGCAAAATCGAAAAAGTAAAAACTAACAACGTTGGAGATTGACGTCAGCTATCCTATGCAAAAAAAAGCATTTAAACATATTAAAATGCGAGCGAGAAATCGCGCTAGAACCTTCTCATAGACTTAACATTAGCTTGAGCGTTTTTTCGCGTGACTGATGTAGGCTCTTAAATACAAAATTTACTAAAGTACCGAAATACATCATTTCTACCATAGCACTAAAAATGTTTTCACCTGTACATTTAAGCGTGTATATTGCGACATACGATGACATTGCATATTGTGTCGAAATTACACCACACAACTTCAAGAAAAGTGTACGAGTTCTTTAAAATGAACGTAATTAACCATCTATGAATATAAGTTTTTATTTTTTATGAAAAGATATGCCGAGCAACATCAAAGAAATTTAGGTGGAAGCGTTCACATGGCTATCCATGTAGCAACTAAAAGCATCTCTTACACGCTGGTATTCACCATCTGCCCTCGACTGCCATTTAGGAGCCAACGCTAGTCACATAACAAAACTTGCAAGCAAATATTAATCCTACAGTAGTATTCTTTTAAAATTTCTTGTTTGTATTTAAATATTTAAAAGTTTTTTTTTTCTTAGGATAGCTAAAAACAATCTCTAATCGCTTTTTTTTTTTTTTTCTTTTACTTTTTCGATTTTGGTCGCAGATATTTTTATGAGGGTACTTTTATTTTCGAAACCGGTTCCAAAATAAAAGTTACCTCATACAAAAAAAAAATATACAACCAAAATCGAAAAAGTAAAAAAAAGACCGATTTGATATCGACCTCAGCTATACCATGCAAAAAAAAATGATGCAAGAATATTGAAATGCAAAAGGGACATACTTATAGCCACAGGTATGGCGTTCCCACAGGTATAGCATTAGCTTGCAAGTGGCTGGTGTAAGCCCTTAAGCATTAAAACCGCGGTCGGATCTCCAATATTATTCACTATTAAACTTATTGAACCGGATCTCTGGCAAAAATAATCAGGTTAATGGTGAATACTACTGGAGCTTTTTACCGAAGATTTTCGGCTTAACTGCCAGTTGCAGTTGAGTATAAATACGAGCATTATAGGAATCAATTTATTATTTTATAAAAAAGTTCCTGATTAAAAAACTAAATAGATAAAATTTCTGATACTATTATGAGTAACATTTTATTGGAGAAAATCAAAAATGTTCCTATGTGATGTCATTACACAAATCACTTTTGCTAACTTTAGAAGTAAGGTTCTTATATTTATAAAAATTTTAACTGCTGATAATATTATCATTAAACATGAAAAAAAGTTTGAAAGAAATATTTAAAAAAAAGTCCTTCCGGCCAGTACTGGGAGGAAAAGGTAGCTTTCCTATATCTTCGTTTTAAAATTTTAGCTAATGTTACACGAAAACAGCAAGTTAAAATTCAAAGAAACGTTTACAAAAGATTCGTTAATACTGAATTTGAATAAGAAATTCGCCAAATTATTGAGCAATAGCCAAATTGGCTTCATTTATGAAGACTTATTTTGGTCGCCAAATTTAACGATATTTCGCCAAATGTCGCCAATTTTGGCGAGAATTTGGCGCTAACGGATATGAATATCTAGTTTTATGCGTATGATTGGGAAAATTATTACAACTATGAAAGAAAATAATTTGCGAGTAATCGCGTTAATGTGCTGTTTTGTTTCAAAATGTCAGCCACCCTAGAATTTCAAACTGCTCTATCCCAGCCATTTTTTAAGATAGAGGTAAACCAAAAAATGCTCTGGAATCCTTATATCAAGGCCTAACACGTAATTAAAAAATTTGATTTTTTAACTTTTTTGTATATTTATTTTAGTTTTAAATTTTTAAATGGCCGCCATCTTGAAACAAAATGGCGGACCAAGCTGGCCAACGAACTCAGTCGAGACATTAGTTAGCTTAATACACACAATTAGTTTCATCAAAATTGATTTATAAATACGAGCGTTATCGTATGACATAGGTCAGATATATATATGGATATATATATATATATATATATATATATATATATAAATCAACATTTGAACGGAGGGTGGTTTTGGGGTCTGGGGGTCATGATCGGTGAAAATATATTGAAATTGTCCGGAACTGCTTTCCTCCGAATGGCTGCAATAGGTAGCTTTATACTTTTTTGTATTGAAAGCTGCCTAAAATAATAATAACAATTTGGATAATGGAATGACGAAATTTGCTGCTAGGCATTTTCTCAAATATATTCCTTAATTTAATCTGCAGAAAGTAAAAAAAAAAAAAAAAAAAAAAAAAAGGAGATTTCTTATAGATATGACAACATAAAAAGTGTGAAAAATTCAAATGCATTGGTGCTTATTGATAGCAGCTGAAGTAACTTTGATATATTTTCTTAGAATTAGAAACTAATAATTAAATAACGAAATTAATAAAATTATCATTGATGTAATTAAAAATTTAAAAGAGAACCTAAACCATAAAGATGTACAACGGCATAATGAAATGTGTTATTAGGGTGTTAGGTTATCTTTGATATTGTTTTAGAAACTTTATTTATCCTGCATAAATTTGAATAAGAGAAGTTTATTTATAGAAGAAACAACATTAAAAGGTATTGACAATTCAAAAGTATATGTTTTTACAGTTCGTATTAAATTAGATATGACAAAAATGTACGATATATAATAGTAAAATACCTTTTTACACTTTCCAACCTAGTTGAAAAGTGTTTATGACTTCGGTTTGTCTGCCGTATGGCCGTCTGCCGTCTGTCCGTGCTCTAACTCCAGTAAATATGCTCGGATTTCCCTGCAATTTTTATATGTTATTGTCGTTATCTATAGCATGTTCCCTATTTCAACTGAAATGTGTAGCACCCATAGTTTTTTTACAGGGACACTCAAAAGAATTCCGTTACATGACGGTCCGTGGGGAAAAATCATTTGCGGTTTATTTTAATGATGTTACACACTTTCAAACACATTGTAATTAATATATATAACTAAAGTGCATTACAAGAAGCTTAATATGGAATAGGGTGTACATAGCACTTATTATTACTTTACAGGGATAGTAAAAAGAATTCCGTTACATTACGTCTATGGAGAAAAATCGTTTGCGGTTTAATTAAATAATGTTTCACTATTTTAAACGCATTGAAATTTATATATATCACTAAAGTGCATTACAAGAGGCTTACTACAGAATATTGTGTGTATAGCAGTCATCGTTCATTTCCAGGGACACACAAAATAATTCTCTACTGTCTGTAACAATAATTCCTGAAAGTGCGTTTTAAGTTGCTGAACGGGATTTTAAATTTAACTCACTTTTTGTCTATTACTTGGTGTGCGTAAATTCTGTATTTCATATACAGGACAGCACAAAAGTTCGCGAACACATTTCCGTTTATTGACAGAAACTCCAGAAGGAGAATTTTAAAGTGTGCTACGCGTTTCCTAACTAAACTAAAATTTAGCATCCTATGTACAAATCGATAGATCATATACAGGGCTGAATAAAAGTATTCGGATATTTTTCTGAATATTGTATATGTTGGAAATATATGGTGGAAATTCCTGAAATGACTTTTTTAAATATTTTGTGCGTTTTCCAAATTGTTTACTTAGATGTTATATTTCAGCTTATTAAACGGTAATGATTTGTAAAATTATTTTGGAAGCGTTGGAAAGTGTTACATAATCTATGCTTGACGCATGATTTTTCGTTCTTGTTTAAAAATACACACAAACTTAGTTTTTCTTTTATAGAAACAGATAATTCATTTGTCATTCTTCAAAACAAGTATTATTTCAATACAATGCGGATACTCTCTGCTAGATTGTGCATAATAGAAATGCAGGAACATTCAAAATAAATACTACAATAACTGAATAAAAGATTTTTACAAGTAGTTTGAAAAATAATGTCTTCTTCAGAATTTCAAACAGACATTAAACATTCAAGTCGGAAATATACGGATTAACTTAATATCATTTACTTGATTCATGTTTCCATTTTCCGCTTAATATTCAAAACACGGAATATTAAATGCAGTTCTTTCAGTTAAATACATTATTGAAACAATATAATATAATCTTCTGTCTATATTTTGTAGCGTACCTAAAAGGAATATAAAAAAGCCACATTTTCTGTCGAAGTTTATGGAAAATATATTCTTAATTACTGATATATATATTTTTTTATAATTGTGATTACGTTATATAATTCCACAGTGAATTCAATGAAACAAATGTGTGATTAAAGAGATTCACGGCAGAACTGGAACACTCTAAAATTCATAGAGATACAACTAAATGTAAATTTATTGCTTGAAGGTGCGTAAAAACATACATAAACTATTTAAAAGCACATTAAAGTCCTTTTAAAAAATTCAAAACGTTTTCAACCGAACTACTCGGTCATCATCAGTGAAAAACTAATTGTTGAGTTGAGTTGTTGTCTCTTCGCGTTTTCTTGCTTGAACGGAATAAACTATTTTACTTCAAGGGTTTGGAATATAAGGTGGGATGCGAAAGGTAATCAATGATGTATTAATTCATTCCACACTGGAACAACAATGTTCAGTACAAAAGTATTTTTCCCGTAGAATCCGAATCTGCAATAAAAAATGGAGGTCATCATTTAAGATTTCAAAGTTGCTCCCTTTCCTCCCGGAGGGGACAGCTTTCATATTCCTAAATAGATTTTTCAAAAATATTGAACATACATTTTGCTGTTTTTCAATCCGGTGTATATTTCTCATTTGACCGTTTCCAGACTTTTCGGACACCCTGTATATATTATCGAAGTATTATAATATAGAATCGTATCCTCCGGATCGTAGCTCAGTTGATGAGCCCGGCCCGCACACTTTCCTATTTTTTATTTTTGTAATTAGCATTTTTTAAATAAAAATATAAAAACGCAAGTACATTCGCTCAATTAGAGCTGTTGGACTAGACACTAGAGACAATAAGGGAATCTTTTTATTCTGGCAAAACACGCGCTTATAGAAGAGTATCTTTATGTACACTATATTTCCAATGATGACCGGTCACTTGCGATTTTAGACGTTTTGTTAAATATCTGGAAAGATACATGAGGAATTATCCTGAAAGTTCGGGAGTGTAAACAACATGATAAACGTGATATATTTCCGCGAAGATTTTTTCTCGAAACCCTATAAGGGGCCGTCAACAAATTGAAGAAAAACGAATATCTTTTGGATAACCCTGTAAAAACTAATATTGCAAAAAGCATTCAAACTGTAGATTATGATTAAGTGGCTTATTGTAATAATTGTGGTTCATTTTTATGAAGATAGCATGTATACTCGAAGAGAAATTCCTGTTTTTATAAAAACAGTCCCAAATTTTACCAAGTTTTTTGCTTATAATTTACAGAGTTTTAATATAAAAACAAGTTATTTTCATAAAATATGACAAACACAATTGTACCCAATCCCTTGCAATCAGAATTAAAAAATAATAAAAATTGTATGAAAACTGAGCAGGTATGCTAAATATTGTTTCACTGCGCATGCGCGAATTCAATCAAAATGTACTGTGCATAATATATTAGCTAAATGTATAGACAACTTTTATGAAAGTCTCAAAAACATAGTTTTGAAATTTCTGATAGTAATCTTCGATAGAATAAGCTCGAATTTCGCTGTTCCCAAAAGGAAGCAAAAAGATGAGGGGTTGTATCCAATTATACTAGCTTATGAAAGTTGACATGATAAGAATGAAATGCCTCTCATTCTATATTTGATATCAGAATTTTCAAGCTATGTTTTTGAGACATTCATAAAAGTTGGTCTATATATTTAGCTAATATATTATGCACAGTATATTTTGATTGAATTCGCGCATGCGCAGTTAAACAATATTTAGTAAACCTGCTTATTTTTTATACAATTTTTATTATTTTTTAATTCTGATTGCAGGGTGTTATGTACAATTTTGTTTGTCATATTTTCTGAAAATAACTTGTTTTTATATTAAAAACTCTGCAAATTATAAGCAAAAAACTTGATAAAATTTCGGACTGTTTTTATAAAAACCTGAATTTCTCTTCGAGTATACATGCTATCTTCATAAAAATGAACCCAAATTATTACAATAATCCACTTAATCATAATCTAGAGTTTGAATGCTTTTACGATATTAGTTTTTACAAGGTTATCCAAAATATATTTGTTTTTCTTCAATTTGTTGACGGCCCCTTATGGTGTTTCGGGAGAAAATCTTCGCGGAAATATATGACGTCAATCATGTTGTTTACACTCCGAAAGTTCCAGGATAATTCCTCATGTATCTTTCTAGATATTTAACAAAACGTCTAAAATCGCAAGTGACCAATCATCATTGGAAATATAGTGTATTAGAAGACATACAGGAAGCAACATTTGATGAATTGAGTGGTTTTTGGACTATAGCAGACTTGGCGTGTCTGTCGTTATTTGTCAAGTTAGTGTTTCGTACTTGTCTAAGCAAACGTGTCCAAACGAGAAGCGAGTCTCACTCACCTAGTTGTGCAATTTTAGGGCTGTCATAGTTAAAAAAAAACACTTAAAGTCTGAGCATGTGCAATGGGCGTATGTCACTATCCACATAAATGTATTATAGCCCATTGTCTAGAACCATAGTACCTGTTCCTTCCACACCAAAATTAAAATTAGCTAGTCGATCACGTAGACATATAATTCGAGGGATAATTAATTTTTTCAATACTTTTTTTTTATTTCACACTTTGTTAAAGCGCAAACATGCTGCATATTGCATAATTTTCGATTAAACTGCTTTTGGTGTATTAATTATTAAGTAATTATGATAATGATATTATAATTAACAACATGTAATTTTCTTCGTTTTCATTAGAATCAGAATATTAGACCCTAAATGTATATTTGTTAATGACTGATCATTCTTGCCAAGTTAAGAGAAAATATGTAGAATTGACAACTTTAAAGGAAAATACTTTAAAGTTGAAACCTCATTTCCTGCCACCATGTATGATTAATAATAGTAAGTGAACGGTTTATTTACGGAGCACCTGATGCGATTATCGAAAGTCTTGTTAACAATTAATAACAATATAGTTATTTTAATTATTAGCCGCCACATAACTTAATATCCAAAATATGTGTCTGAACATTGACACAGTATTAACTCGTATTTTAACTTATTCTAAATACATTTTTCGAGAAACCATATTTTTGTATTGAAAAGTTCAGTTTAAAAGTGTTGGGTTAGTGAGATCCCAAATTCTTCTCGAAAATGTTACACCTATGTAGTCCAGGCATTAGGGGCTGAAAAAGGGCAAATAAAGGAAAGTTTTGGTGTAGTTCTGATATTTTTTTGTTCTTTTATGTTTTTGGGGTCACTGAACACGAATATGAAGTTTTCCAAAAAATTTCTCTCGGGAAATACGTTTTTTTTTTTTTTTTTACAAAAAACCTGTAAAAAAAAACGGACTTTTCCCAGTTCTTTCAAAATAACTTCAAAATAATGCATTTTGCGTGAAAGTTAACGTTATAGGAATTAAAGAAAATGAAATTTCCTACATTTTATGTACTAACAGTTTTTTCTCCAATCAATGGTTTAGCCGTGAGAGTGCCGCAAAAATGGGTGTTAAAAACAAAAAAGCTGTAAAAAAAACGGGAATTACAGCACTGTACGTTGATGTAACATGAAAATACCCATTTTACGCAAACGTTTTAACCGTTGATTACTCTAATGATTATATTATTGACTATATTTTATGCATTTACGGTAGAGGCAAAGTGCTGATCCGGCGCCAGGGGAAGATGGGAGCAGTGGAGCAGCTCCGCCCCCTCTCATGAGTAGAGGGTGCTCCTCCTCCGGAGAGCTCGCACTATACAGGAAAGTAAAATTGGGGGGGGGGGTAGGATAAAGACCAAAAAACTTTAAAAACGGGAATTACGGCCCCGTACATCTTTAAAACATGAAAATTAACCACTTTAAAAGCAAACGTTGACTAAAAACTTCTTGATTGACTACATTTTACAAGGACGTTGTCTGATAATAAATACGAAGAATCATTATGAATCATTATTTAATTATAAATAATTATGTACATTAGTAACAAACATTAGTAAACATATTTACATAAAGTAAAAAAGCAAAAATCTTATTTCCGCATTCTTATATTTGAAGGAATCGACATCTACAACATAGAATATAGACTTATGGAATTAGTGGGGGGAGGAGTTATTTACTACCAATATTATAGAATAAATGTTATCTTAATGGTAAATATTTCATACCTTGTGGCATGGCTTGTTCCTCTTCCATTGGATCCATGGATTCAATGGGTGGGCAATCCATCTCCAGCTCAGTATCAAGGTATAACTAGTCCCCCTCGTCTTGTTTGACCGCTGAGATGTTGTTGCAGTTCCCTTTGGAGTTAAGGCACATGTTGGAACAACAAAGACCTGCCTTCTTGCACCCATAATTGTGTTGGCAGTTCTTTTTGCACTTACAGGATACAAGCTTCAACAAGGCAGGGGGTAGTACAGTAAATAAAGGCTCAAGGCCAATATTTATTTTCTTCCGTCCCTACTCTTCAGCATTTTTTCAACTCCCAGCCATTGCTGCCCCTGGTGAAACACTCTTAAAGATTGTTGTCGTGCTGTAGCTGTAGATGGTAGTAAAGCAGCAACATTAAAACTGTTTTTAAAGACTGGCCTCTTGTACGAAATACAAGATATGTAATAATACAAGAAATATAAATGGTACTGACATTGTACTGCACTCGCTCATAACATGAGGAAGAGGGTGTTTTCTGCAGCCGTTAAATTCACAGCATTAGTTGAGAAAATGTTGCTGGAGAAACAGAGTCCTTCACAGGTTGAAGTAAAACGTTTTCAGCACTGCAGAAATCTATCAAAATGACCAAGAGTTCTACATCCTCCTCAACTATAATCACCATCTTATTTGAGGGAGCCGAGGACAAAGCAGTGTTTACCATCAGGGTGCCTGCGTCTTCTTATGCTTGCTTGCATGTAATATCTGCTGATGATATCTTGTCAATCATCCTAGATATTAACCAAAAATAGTAAGTATCATTTTACCGTTAAACAAAATGTCAGTTGAAGCATGTTTCTTTGCTCGTCTCATACGCTCAGAAGTTTTTGTAGCACCTTTCAAAGTCATCAGGTTAGCCATCAAAGACATCTACTACCTGCGGTTGGTATTTTGACTGTACATACTCAACATATTTGTCACAGATTGTTGAAAAAAACTGATTCATAGGCCATATAACCTTATGCAATAAAAAACCACCATCAATGACAAGTTGAATCCTGAAACTGAGCTACTTGTTTGTTAGGGGTTTGAATGCCTTGTAGAGAGTAGATTTGGTTCCTATTCTTAAGCCATTGTCGAATAGGGATAAGGAATAAGGGCCTAGATCGTATGTCAAAAACTGTTGAAGGTCTTCATCCGAATGCTTTGCAACCAAAATTCGTTGAAAAAAAGTTGTGGAATTAACAGGAACAAACTCGTCGTCTACTAAATAATGATTCATAATCAGTCTTCGTCTTTATTATCAGACAATTTCATTGTAAAATGTAGTCAATCACATAGATTTAGAATCATTAATAGTCAACGTTCGCTTAAAGTAGATAAGTTTTATGTTACAGAGACGTACTGGGTTGTAATTCCTGTTTTTTTACAATTTGTGTCTTTAACCCCTCCCAATTTTACCTTATCTTAGAGTAAGAGCTCTCCGGAGGAAGCGAACCCTCAACTCATAAGAGGATGTGGAGCTGCTCCACTGATCTCACCTTCTTCTGGCGCCGGATCCGCACTTTTCCTCTAGCTCAAATGCATAAAATATTGTCAATAATATAATCGTTAGAATCATTAATGGTTAACGTTTGCGTAAAATGGTTAGTTTCATGTTACATCGGCGCACAGTGCCGTATTTCTCCTTTTTTTGCAGTTTTTTGTTTTTAACACCTATTTTTGCGGCACTCTCACGGCTAAACCATTTATTGGAGAAACAAACTTTCAATACATAAAATGTAGTAAATTTCATTCTCTTTAATTCATATACTGTTGACATTCACGCAAAATACATAGTTTAGGAGTTATTTGGAAAAAACTGAGAAAAGTCTGTTTTTTATAGGTTTTTTGTAAAAAAAAAAAGTATTTTCCGAGCAAAAATTTGTTGGAAAACTTCAGATTCATGTTCAGCGACCCCAAAAAACATATAGGAACCAAATATCCAAACTACACCAAAACTTTTCTTTATTTCCTACCAAATGACTAAACTATATGAACGTATTTTAAAAATGCATGCATTCGTCAAATAACAATATCTCCTCAAATTAATATTTTTCCCCTTTTTTATGTACTCATATTAAAGGTTTCCTTCTTTTTTTAGTTGTCAAAATATTTCGAAAATATATAATTCATTTTATTTGAAGTTTTACAATCTTACTCACAGCTCACCAGCTTCACTAAAACTTTTTTAATTAAACCAAGAATATAGGTTAAAAACATTTTGTCAACTAAAGAAGAAACAGATATCCTTTAAGAAGGAAACACATAAAAAATAAACTAAAAATATTAATTTATTGAAGATATATTTTAGAAATACGAATGAATTTCACACCCATCGGCTTAAGATTTTCGAAGGAAGTTTTTTTTATACCGTTAATCAGGTTCCTACCTGCCGGGCTTGAAGCCTATCTTGACGAGTTAGTACCTGGACGCGGAGCGATATTTGCCTGATCACAGCTGAGCTGTGATCTACCTGTCAAGAGCCTCGTTGGCATCGCTGCAGTGCTCTTTTGTGGTTTTCTGTGTTTTACATGTTGTCCGGTTACTTAAGGGGTCTCAGGAGTCTTACAATTTAGCATTAGTTCACATTTAATTTTATTTCTGATTACCTGTAAAACACAAATGCACAAACTTTTTACCACTGATACCTTTATATCTGTTCTGTTCTATGTAACATAATTATTTGAATACTTTACAATTGATATATATATATATATATATATATATATTTATTTCTTTCTTTCTTTATTTATTTATGTAATGTTTAATTTTGGAAGAAAAATGTGAAATGTTTTTAGACTTGCATCCATTGCGCGCAAAGCTGTAGCAAAACTATTGGGTCTAGAGTCTTAAATAATATTTATAATGACGTAATACGAATCTACTTTGAACGTAATTTCATTTTTTAGCAATTAAGAACTTCATTATTTTATTAATTTAAATTTAAATTGTAAAATTCTGAAAAAAATCAATTTTGTTGTTGAAAGAAGGCTAATTTTAAAGAACTTACGAAATTATAATTCTAAATTTGACGTATACGTTCAAGGTACATTAGATTTACATAATTATCAATATTATTTGGAAGTCTTGAATAAATAGTTTTGCGCGCCATGGATACAAGTCAAAACACAGTTTTTTAAATTTTTATCAAAATTAAATATAAAAAAGGTAAAATATCAGATGTAGAATATTGAAACAATTATACTACATAGAAGCTACATTAAGCTCTTAGTGGAAAATGTTTTATGCATTTGTGTTTTATAGGCAATCAGAAATAAAAATAAATGTGACATAATGTAAATTTACACCTTCATTGTAAAAGTAAGACTCCTAAGGCACCTTAAAGTGGATTTGCTTGCCGCGAGGTGGTCTCGTAATTTAGAGTCTTGATCAGGTAACGAGACCTTCACCTGACTAGTCACCTCCAGAGATAATTCATAGGGAATTTGGATGACTTTACACCGCAACAGATTTTACATGCACCAGGTGCCGTTAGCGTATATCTCACTGGCTAACACTCCTAACGTAACTACCTATAAATCAAATTAAAAAAAAAACATACACGAGTTTGTATGGAATTTAAAATCAAAGTACACATAAAATACTTAATTCATGGGGTAAAACGTTCTCGTATCACAAATAAAACGGATTCTAAAGAAAAAACTAAAAGAGTAAGATAGAAAATTATACAGTATAAATATTGGTGTAATATTTTCATGACCATTGCATCCTTATTTTCATGATCAAAAGCAATTTATAAATGTGTATGAAAAAATATTTTTTCCTAAGTTTTAACAACGCATAATACCATATTTTCAATTCCCAGGATGAAATGAAGTGAAACACAAAGAAGTAGATCCTTTAAAGTTTTTTTTCCCCTTTAAAATCGTTTTAAACGACTACATTACCGAATCAATAGCAGATCAATCGAAATTTCAGGAGCAATCGAAAATACGCAGGGGAATTTGAATCAAACCTTGTTCCTAAATTTAACCAGGTACTGGAATGTAGTAAACGTATTTATAGAAATCAATATATCATTGATTCGCAAAAAAATGTTTAAAAATGACGTGGTTGTCAGATTTTTTTGCATCTTAACTTACTTAAGATGGTAAAACGTGCACGATTTCAATTATTTAACGTGTACTATTTTTTAAATAATGGTAGAAAATGGTATTTTTATTATAAATGAGTGTTTCAATATCGAAAGAAAAGTTAAATTATATCATATTAAGGGGTCTTGTACCTTTTAAACTCGCCGAAAATGAACAAAAACTTTCAAACTTTGAATTAGTGTAGCTTCAAAACTTTTTTGTGTATAAGCATGAAATTTTGACTATTGATTAAGGAGATTGTGCTTTTTAATATAATACGATTAGAAACTGACTAGTCTTTTACAGAATTTGAGCATTGTTGAAAATAAAGTTGCTCTTTCTTTTATTCCATAAATCATTGCGCGCAAGATACCTTGAGAAGGTAGGACGGGATTGTTATAAAATTTTGTGTACATAATAAGCACATATGTATTTAAAAAATGACGTACTTTTAGATCAAAATTATTTCATTAACCATGTAAAAAAATACTTTTGTAAAAAATTTCAAAATTTTATATTTTTTAATGAATAAAAATAGTCACAATTAAAAATCTTATCATTGTAAATTTTTAAAAGTAGATCGTTTTAAACACCCATATGCACTTATTATATACATAAAATTTTATAACAATCCAGTCATACGTTCTCAAGATATCATGCGCGCAATGACTTACGGAATTAAAAAAAAAAGAGCAATTTTAATTTCAACAATGCACAAATTTATTAAAATATTAGTCAATTTCTAATAGTATTATATTAAAAAGCACAATCTATTTAATTAATAATTAAAACTTTATGTTTATACTTATAAAGGTTTTGAAAATACACTAATTCAAAATTTGATTGCTTTTCTCGATTTCCGTTGCATTTTAAAGGTACAAGACCCCTTAAAACATTCAGAAAAAATTGTTAAAATAATAAAAAATAATTTGCCATAAAGACAGCAATTTAATTATAACGGACGTTTATCTTATTTATGACTACCCCAACAGTAAAATCATACCATAATTAAAATCCATCAATTTAATGAAATATATTTGGATCGCACCTCAGAAAAAAAAATTAATAATACATATTATATATTTATTATAGTAGTTAGTTAACCCATTCTAGGCCAAGCATAGAAATTTTATAAAATGTGGTATCATTTGCATTGAAATTTGCTTAAATTACATTCATTAAGACACTAAAAAAGTTTCGTGCATGAAAAATAATATTTTATTTAATTTGACGTTACCATTATTAATTTGCCATTAATAATTTACCATTAAATTTAAATTTAAAAAAAAATTAAGTTTTCTTATGGCATTTGTTTTATTTTTATTTTATTTACAGAACGGATTCATAATGCAACTTTACTCCATTATAAAAACATATGATTAATCTCAAGTGGAATAATTATACATTTTTCAAAAAATCGAATTTGTCAATAACCGTTTCAAGTAAAACTAGTCATTGGGGGCCACCGTAATACTTACCCATCATGGATATGCATAATGTAAAATACTAAAATAAAAATGTGTAAACTACTTATAAAATGCATTGCAATTCAAATAAAATCGTGGCTTGATGACGTCATAAACTTTAAAGGCTCGATTACTGAATTGCTTGAAAGAGGTTTTTCCTTATAACTCCAAAAATAATAATCCTATTAACTAGCGGTTTATTGCATCTGATTAAGCGTCAAATTTTCAATTAAAATATATCTTTAAAGTCAAATTTGGATAAAATACAGGGTCATGAAAAATCGAAGAGTGTGGAAAATAGGATTCCAAATATCTCGGCAACTAATTATCCGATTGACTTCATGCTTTATGCAAAATTTATGTTTTTTTATTGTCTTTTATATTCATTTCTTAAAATAAACAATTTCGAAAATTTTTATATACCTTTTATCAGAACGAATATTTCGAGAGTCCGAAAAAAATAGTTCCGGTTAATCGAGGTTATTGAAATGAAATAGGCTTCTTCCCATTATTACATACTAAGTACATACCAAAATGCAAGTCTCTATCTCAATTTTTTCGGGAGATAGAGCGTTTACAGACACACACACAGAAACACAGACGAACGGCAATTTTTTTTTCTAAAAATACGTTTTTCGGAATCTCCAGTGTCTGAAACGTGTAAATCCGTCAAAAAAAAAAAAAAATCGATTTTGAAAACGATTACAAGACTTACCCTATACTACGTATGATGGGTAAGTAAAACGAGCGTTTTTTGAAAAATTCTCAACAGAAAGTGATTACTTCATTTGAATTACTAATATTTTATAGATGTCTCCAGAACCCTTAAAAATAGCAGAAAAATAAAATTAGTGAAAAATATACGTCACAGTGATAATAAAAATATATCTATTGAAATGGTGCGTTTACGCACCTTTGGCCGAAAATGGGTTAATCAGACTGACAGCAATTATGTCCTTAATAGAATAAGTTGCAATGACGACACAACAATGTTTTAAAAAAATTACAAAACCTATGAGAAAATCATTTTCATGACGCGTGATATGTTTTAAAATCTTATTGTAATCACTATTTCTGATACGTTCACATTTGTGACGTCACAGTGCATCGATATTTCTGTCACAGTTTTTCGTCACCATGTGTTGGGATTTTGTCACAGATTTGACATAAGTTTTGCTAAGACTTTCGACTATGTTAGCATTACTGGCCAATATGCATCTAATATAAATTTCTTTAAAGCTGTTCTCAAATAAGTATATTTCCATGGTCAATAACGCGAAACTTTCTGATACATTCACAAACTCATTTTTAAACAAGAATGACTATTGAAGTGATTTGGAACCGAACAGCGTTTTTTTTTTTAATTTTTCTATAGCTGCATCAGATCTTGAATTATAAATGAATGCCGAATCATGATGTCCTTTATCAGAGTGTCGTGTCCGGAAATTTAGTTCAGGAACCTTACAATATGCGAGTCGAAAATTACAGCTCATTAGGCCAAGTAGTTTCTGAGTTACGATTAAAAGACAACAGACAATGTTTTGCAACGATTAAAAATTAATTTAGCATTAGGAATGCGAAATTTTAAATCTGAATAACTCGTAAATTGCTTGACCAAATGACTTCCTGTTGGGTGTCAAGGACTTTTATAGCATCTAATAAGAAAATAATTTTTGACACGCCGTTTCAATATATCCTTTTAAATATAGCGTAATTTTTCCTATTATATACTTTTAACGTGTAAAAATTAATTTTTTTTAAAGTTTTCTATTTTTTAAAATTTTTACGTGTAAATAGATGTTTTCATTGATTGCTTGGAAATATTATTATTTGGGCTTTCTAAATTCTGACAACACCAGGTAAATAGTGGCCATTTCATAATAATAATTAAATCTTTATTCAGATACTGAAATTTAGAATATATAAAAAAATACCCTAAAAAATTAGTCAAGTTAAAAAAATGATTGGACACTCCACACCACAATCTAGTCCCGTATATGCCGCAAATGATGGTTAAATCGCTGTTCATAGTTGTTGATCCTATAAAAGTTATGTAAACGAAAGTATCTTGACCAATTTCAACATTCAATAGTGCTTAAAATAATACTTCAACAAGTTTATAATACATTGTTCTATAAAACTACCAGATTTATGTTTTTATATGCATTACTTTTTGCATTATAAACAAAGAAAGTGATAAGGTCACAAGAAATTCAATTATTAATGCTGATAGTTCCCCTTTTTAGAATAGAGAGATTCGTCAAGGCGCATCCTTCATTGCATACTTGTGTATTGCAATGCAACAGTTTAGGAACACTGTCTTCGAATATTTACTTACAACGTACACACATCTTACAACACCTACAATATACATATATTTACTGACATCAACTTACGATACATACAATATACATATAATACAGGGTGTTTCAAAAATGACCGGTATATTTGAAAAATCAATAAAAACTAAACGGGCAGCGATAGAAATACACCGTTTGTTGCAATATGCTTGGGGCAACAGTAAATTTTCAGGCAGACAAACTTCGAAATTAGTTACAATTTTCAAAAACAGATGGTGCTGCACTCTGGAAAAATCTAAACCACGATATTTTCCACGTATCCACCTTGCGCAGCAATAATATAGCGTAGTCTTTGAACGAAATTGCCAGAAACCTTTGTAAACCTGTGATTTCTTTCTGTGGGGGCACTTGAAAGACCAGGTGTACTGCCACAATCCAGAAACAATTGAACAACTGAAGCAGTACATCTCTTCTGCATGTGAAGCCATCTCGCCTGACACGTTTACAATGGTTTCTGGTAATTTCGTTCAGAGACTACGCCATATTATTGCTGCGCATGGTGGATATGTGGAAAATATCGTGGTTTAGATTTTTACACACTGCAGCGCCATCTGTTGTTGAAAATTGTAACTAATTTCGAAAGTTTGCCTGCCTGAAAATTTACTGTTGTCCCAAGCATATTGCAACAAACGGTGTATTTCTATCGCTGCCCGTTTAGTTTTTATTGATTTTTCAAATATACCGGTCATTTTTGAAACACCCTGTACGTACAATCTACGTATAATACATACAACCATACAATTTAGAATGTATACAATACATATAAGAACACATTCTTCAACAAATCTGTGTCATAGCAGCCATTCTGTAGCTAATTGTTTTTCATTGATTTGAATTATATGCAATTCATTTATTTTATATTGACGTACAAAACTTTCGAAAGACTATTTGATAAGTATTAAATATATACATCTAGATGGTTCATGCTAAATACAAATTATTTAAAATATTTTTACATCAAAATATAGTAACCTTGGCAGACTAAAAGCAATTTTCAAGGAAAAAAAGCTGAGCATATGCGTAAAAGAATTAGGCTTTCTGAAAAGAAGAGAACGAGAGTATTTTATTGCGATAACGTTTTATCAAGATCAGAAAAATACATTTAGAATCCGCAAGCTAAGATGATAAAATAACGCGATATTGAATGGCATCATATATTTTCTGATAAGTCCCGAGATATAAAATAAAAAGCAACAGTCACTTTGGAAAGTTTTTTTTCCTTCTTCTTATGTCTTTGCTAGCGTTCAAAAATAATGGTAAATAATGCTAAAGGATGGGTTTCTAAAGCATTAATTCTTTTGATTGTGCCATTGAGATGTTTTTTGGTTTGAAAATTTAAAATATCTTTTAAAAATATGCATTAAAGTCATACCTGAAATAAAATTTATGAACAAAGTTCTTAAGTTAAAAGATAACATTTCACAGTGTATTTCTATCAAGATATCCAATACTGAATTTGACAAATACATAATAGTTTTCAGCAAAGAAAAAATTACAGTCTGATAGACTAAAAGCATCTGTTTTTTTAAATTGAGCATATAAAAGAATCAGGGATTTTGAAAAGAGGAATAGAGAATTTTATTGTGATAACGTTACATCATGAACATAAAAAGACAATTTAAATTCGCTAGTCATGATGATAAAATAAATCACTGACTGGCATTGTATATTTACGTATAAGTCCCGAGGTATAAAATAAAAAATAACAGTCACTTTGGGAAGTTCAATTTTCTCTTTTCAAGCGTTTCTAAAGAATTATATATAATGTTAAAAAATGGGGTTCTAAAGAATTAATTCTTTTACTTGTACAATCATGATATTTGTTTTTTTCAAATCTAAAATGTCATATGCTTTAAAACATGTACAAGATTCGATAACTCAGCACATGTCATTTAACTATAATACCTAAAACAATATTTAAAACAAAATCCTTAATTTTTTAAAATAAAAAATAAAGTAGAATACAAAAATATGACAGTGCACTCAGAAAAAAGTTTTGTTGAATCAACAAAAATTTGGTTAACCCAACAAAACTTTTTGTTTAAATATAGGTCAATGAAATTTATTTTTTTGCAATTCCAAAAAAATTTTTGTATCGTCAGCAAAAAAATGTTTTGTTAATTCAAGTAAAATGGTTCAATTTTGCTTGAATTTTGCTAAAACAACCAAAATGTACTCAACAAAACATGAATTGTAGTTTTAATCAATTCCTTTTTCTGGGTGTGTATTTCCATTAAAATATTCAATACCAAATTTAACTAATTTATAGCAGTTTTCATCAAAGGGAAAATATAATCCTGATTGACATTAAGTATTTTTTTAATTGAGAATTAAAAATAATCCAGCTTTCTTAATAATAAAGTAATTGATTATTTTATTACGATAACGTTGAAAAATGAACAGAAAAATACATTTAAATTTCGCAAGTTAAAGATGGTAAAATACTGCAATATTCAGTGTCATCACGTATTTTCTCACAAATTCCTTTCATGTAAAGGGAAAACGAAACAGTCACATTGACAATTTATTTTTCTTTCCAATAGCATTTCTAAAGGATTGTAAATAATAATAAAGAATGGGTAACTAAAGTTTTAATTCTCCTTCTACGATTGTTTTTTTTAAATGTAAAATATACAATCGGCAAAAAAAAAAAAAAAAAAAAAAAAAGAGAAAGAAAAAGAAAACCCCATACATTTTAATAATAAAATTAGCCCAGAAAAAAGAAAAATGCCATTTAACTAGAAATTATGGCTTCTTTCAATTTATGTTTAAAAAAATAATAAGTTTAGAGTATCGTCATAATACTGAAATCAAACAAACCCTGAAATATTTAATAGAAAAGCCCGATTCTAAAAGCATATTTCAATGTTTCGATAAAATTTACCTTAAGATACAAAACGGGAAATCATCCTGACAAATAGATTAGGAATTACGAATGTTTAAAGTTTGGAAATACTATTGTTAAATTACCTTTTACACGTTTCATGACAATAAAAAACTCTCTCTCACTAAAAAGACGATATCGCTTCAAAAGGCAATCCTTCTAAATACTCCAAACTACGTGACAGATGATAACATTGATGTCACAATAGCCATGTTATATCCTCACAAAAATGATGAATTTACCGTCTTTCGTAAAAGCTCTGCAAAGCAACCCACATACAATAAATAGATCTTGCTGCTGTTCCTTCCTGATTATGAAAATGAATGTAGCAGATGATGGTGTATTTGTTGGTTTGAAACGATGTACACTCCGTCCATGTTTTCGCTTTATAATACGGATTCCATAACGCAGCGTGGTTTTGTACGATTCAAGGAGAATGGCCGACACTGTTACTGAAGCATACTGTAGCACACTGCATAAAAAAATGAAAAAAGTTTCTTTTCAAAGCTTTATCTTACATCTTTAATTGATCAAGAGAACTGCACTGCTACATATTTGCTACCATAGTAAGTGGCCACAGAATATTTTACAGACAAGTTTGTGTCAAAGTGGATATATATTTTTTCTATTTCTTGTTATTATTCTAATTTAATCGATATTAAATAAACGCGCAATGAAACTAGTTGAGGTATTTAGGTACTAGTTGAGGTACTAGTTGAGGTACATTTTCTTGAAATTTTTTTTCCTGCAAAGGAAAAGCCTTTTGTCACGAAAAGAAAAATCTACAAGTGAAAATTTGAATTATGTTTTTTTTGTTGGCAGATTTAGCGTTCGCGATTTCATTTAGCAAGTAAGTGACATATTTCATGCTTAATCTGATCTTATGATTAATCTGCCGTAATTGGGTGCATAGACAAATAGCGTATTTAGGCGATTGTGATTTAGCGCAAAAGTGCTGTTCAGATCCATTGTAAAGACATTGCAGTCATGATCGCAACGCTTGGAAGTAGACTCAACTACGGAAGGTTAATGTAAAAAAAGTTAAGTACGTAAAAAAGAATGAAAACAGTTTTTAATTTGCTCTGGGAAATTAATAGCTAATTGTGTGACCACAAAAATTGAAAATAATTAGAAATAATATAGAAGATAGAACTAGAACTAATTGGAGCGACTGGGAAGAAAGTGAATTTAAAAATAAATGAAAAATAAAAGGAAAATACAGGCTCTAGGTGAGAACACAGGTGCTAAAAGTAGAGCCCACTAACGCTGAAACTAATAAACACAACACAAATACTAAAATAGAAAAAAAATAGAAAAAAGGATATTCAAATTAATTTAGATGTATATCACGTGTCTAAAAAAGTTCTTCTATTACATCAGAAATGTTCTGTTGAAGAGGAGAGATATTTGCACCTATTTAATCCAATCTTGCAGAAACTTTGTTCAAGCAGCTGTGGCCAAAGACATTCCTTGCTAATTAAGACTTGGAAGAGTCTTCCTTGCTTCATGGATTTTTTTACGATAGTAAATGCAATAACCGCTAGAGCCACTGCTGTGCCGTTCGTAATATTCTGATTCGTTGTGACAATTGAATTCAATACAGTTTACACATTAGTAATTTTCTTCCCGTTATTTTTTCTCGCATGTTCTAGAATCGTATGTTCTAAACACTTCCTCCACAATATTTACACTGAGCCTAGAACTTAAACTTATTACAATTTTCAGAAATGCGTTTAGTCCTCTAGGATCTGTAGCAACGAGACAGCGATATGTGTCGTTGTATAGGACATCTATTCATGCTGATTAATAGATGTTTAACATGCAATAGAGTTGTGTGGCAAGTGGCACTTTCATCTCTAAGGTTTCATGGAAGGAATCATACGTTTTCATTTTCTCTATGAGTTGCACGTTCTTTCCATTCGAAATCTCTTGTACTCCTCATCAGATACTTGTTGCGAGATCGAAAAATTGACAACTCTTTGCCTTCTTTGTATGGCGAGCAATTTGTATTTAAGATCCTAGTTCTCTAATGTACCCTGTATTTTTCGTACGTTCTTTTCTACACTTTATTTGCAGATTGCCATTGTTTAATCGTTTACAATCCTGAAGGTTTCATGAACATCATATATTTGCATTTCTAGTGTTTGAGGCAGGAATGATGCATCAGTTCTTCTAATGATGATGAGTGTCTAGGAAGTATATTAACAAGGTTTTCGGAATATGTGGGAGTGCTTCAATTTTGTATAGAATTTGCTTCAATTCGTCCAAGGATGTTTTGTGTAATTGCTCAAGTTTATTATCATCGTTGTTTTCGTAGTTTGCCAGTTGCTTTCCCAGAGATTCTATGGTCTGTAAATTTCGAATTCTGTCCCCCTTATATAGAGCCATCCCCCTATCCTTCCCCTGAAGTTTATGGTTGATTTTGTATTAGTAGCCTGCCATATCATTTCTTAAGGATTCTATTAACCATACGTTTTGGAATCTGTCTTCTTTTAAGAAACTCATTTCTCTACCTTTATTGTTAAGGATGTTGTTGAGTGTGGAACTTTCTTCCTTCAACCTATTCAGCTCCCGATACATTTCTTCGTAAACAACCTTGTATTTCTCTTCATATTTTGGTTTAATAAGTCTTGAATACTCGCCAATTTCTCTGTAAGGAAATTTATGATCTGTAGTTTTCTGGTTATACTTTCTCGTAGGCTCCAAGGTGTATACTTACATATGCACGTACACCCACGTACAAACTTACAATCAAACTTGATAGTACTTGGCTACCTTTTCTCAAATTTAGTAATAATAAAACTGCCCAGTTAAACTGAGGGCATTGAGCTCACAGGCTATTCACACTAATTGTATATTACACTCTTATTTCAAAGAATTTGAAATATGCCCCTCGAAAAATAAAGAAATCAACAATATATTAAGGGGGGGGGGTCATCCCCGGTTACCCCTCTCATAGTTAACTAATGAACCCCTTAAATTAATCAGGGAAGTCTCTAATTACAATGAATATATATACAAAATTTGAAGAAAATCGGATAATTCTGCATGAAAAACCCATTTATCTAAATTAAGGGGGGATTAGCCCCACCCTTTCCCCCTTTATACTTAACTAATGAACCCCCAAAACTATTCAGAGAAGCGCATTATCACAATGAACCTATATACAAAATTTGAAGAAAATCGGATAATTCTGCATGAAAAACCCATTTATCTAAATTAAGGGGGATTAGCCCCCCCTTTCCATCTTTATACTTAACCAATGAACCCCCAAAACTATTCAGAGAAGCGCATTATCACAATGAACCTATATACAAAATTTGAAGAAAATGGGGTAATTCTGCATGAAAAACCCATTTATCTAAAATACGGGGGGTTAGCCCCCCCCGTTTCCCCCCATTATGCTTAACCAATGAACCTCCAAAACTAATCAGGGAAGCGCCTTATCACAAGGAACCTATAAACAAAATTTAAAGTAAAACGGTTAGTTCTATCAAGAGTTATCGCGTTACGTACATACATACATACTTACGTACATACAGAACCGGCGGGCACATAAGCTCTCAGGCTTTGATAGCCTGTGAGCTAAAAAGTAAATACCAAGAACTCCTCGACATTGCGCAAACATAAGATAATTTAGTGAAATTCTGATTCAAACCCGTTATTAACTAAGTAGCCTTTCATTTAAGGAACTAACATTTATTGAAATCCTGTCATACTTAACAAGTTGGTGAATTATATGCTGAAAAATTTCTGATGCTTTGTGAGCACATGATACTATTGGGAATGATGATATATTTCTAACTAAATAAGGCTCACAAATGGTCAGTCTTTTGAATACCACTTTTATATAATGATAAATCTTCTTTTTAGTTTTTTGTTTCAAATTTTGTACAAACATACCTCCAAGGTTGTTTCTTTTTTAATTTCTGCAGAAACTTACCACGAAACTTATTCTCCGTAATTACTGGTATTGAAAAAAATGGGCTATCTGTGAGCCCGGTCTAAATAATGTTATTTTCAAAATTTACACATCTACAACCTTTCAATGTATTTCTTATCGATCCATCATTGTGAAAATGTACTGGGTAGTTTCATGCGCGCATTTTTAAATTGGTGTTTTATGTTTAACTATTTATTGGACACTGGCAAAAGTAAATCAAAATCAATCTATTTGTAAATTGTATAAGATATTTGAATAAAGTTGAATGAAAACAACATTGAAATAGTGTGTAACTTAAAAAAAACTCCTTTACAAAGAAATACCTGTACATATTCATGGAACTTTAATACATATATCAATGCAATAATTGTGTGCAAATATGCACTTACAAAGTGTTTTATATCTGAGAGCTGTTGGACACTAATATAAAAATATCGAACTTCTGTAAACGTTATCAGAATGTCGTACAAAATTTAATGTGATTACCCCAAAAATCACATGAAAAAGTTTAAATAACTCCTCTTTATCGACAAGTATGCTTGTGATCATTGAAATTAAAGTCATATACATAGATTTCTAATTAAACGTCAAAAGTTGTTAGTGTTTAAATGTTAAAATGTCGTAAACCTTATTATCTCTTTAAACTAATCACATTAATGAACTATAAAGCGTAAACTTAAGCTAATAGGATTAGTTGAAACAAGTGTCGATAATTATCAGAATGACGCTATCCGAGAAATTTAGAATCGATATGCATCTTGTTTTAACGATATTAATAGTACAAACTTTTATCGTAAAGTGGACATTGTTTGCAATGAATATACTGCTTTTCAAACTATAAATGAGTTTTCCGATAGTTAAATTGTATTTTAATTTTCCCTAATTTGATGTACGTAATTTTTTTATTAATAATAAACAACTATATATTTGAACTTTTTTATATGTGATATGTTTTCTTTCAGCACAAAATATCAAAAAGTTTCTTTCGTTCAATGATAATTTTTGCTGAATTACCCGTTTACTACTCGGGTAGCTTTTATAAGTATAACTCCTTAAAATGTGATATTTATAATAATGGCATGTGTAACAAATAAGACATTTTCTTTGCATAAATTCTAAAGAATTTTTATTCTTTTAAAACATACTGTTCTTACATTTCTGCAAAGTATATGCAAAACATCTTTTTTAAATCTATTCTTCTCGTGCATTATTTATTTTTCAATCTTTCAATATAAGCGCTATCAAAATGAGTTTTTTTTTTAATCAAGAGATCATAATACTTTGTTGATATAGTTACAAAAATTTTCAGACTACGATATTAAAGAAAATCCAACAATGAAAGTATCGACAAAAGTTACTTACTCAATGAGTATGCATAATAATAAACGGAAGAGCCCATATGCAGTGTTATTGCATAATAGACATTGGCAACAAATTTAGTCACCTAGTCTCCAAGACTTGGCGACTTCACGAAATACTTATCTGGAGAACTTTTATTTAAATACTTCTACTATAAATATGAACATTAAATATTTATCTGGCGATTTCGAGAAATGAAAGATCTAAAACAGAAAATTTTAGAATATTCTAATACAGAAAATACTTCACTACAGTTTCGGTCATCAGTTGCAAGGAAAGCTACATATATAAGACTGCAACAAATAGAACTTGAGTTTATTTTAGTTTCCTAGATTGAGAACGAAGTTGAAACATAAATGTTTGTGCATAGCTGATTTTTATTATTACACAATTTTCTTGATTTTGGCGTTGAAGACAGTATGTCGTGTTTCTAGAATATTAATCAAATAAATCGCATTCATCGATTAAGAACCTTCTTTTTTTAATTGCAAATCTACTTTTACCAAAGGAAGTTGAATATGACATTCTCATTTAGAATAGACGTTTTGACATAGATATTTACGAATACACCGAGCATGGTGGCGTTGTTCTTATTCTGAACATGAGTGTTGGTTCACAATTACAACTGATGGTATTGAAAATGTTTTATTGCCGAAAGGTTTTTGTTAAATTTTGCTTGTTATTATCGCGCATATCGGGTCTTACACAAAATTGAACTGAACAAGTTAATTTGCAAACATCTATTTGATGTCATCGAGCAGACATTAATAATTTCTAATTTTGAAATCAACATTAATGTTACTTTCGTTGTCAAAAGAAAGTTTCGTATGGAGCATTTCAAAAACTCGACTTTTCATAAGTGCTTTGCGACCATAAGATTTTGACACATTTTAAAATTCATTCTTAAAGAGGTTTTCGATATTTTTCCCGCCAAAATGTCCAAACTCAACTTTTTGTTTGAAAATTCTTACTTAATTCAATTTATTAGAACACTTTTTAAATATTAACAGGTAAAATATAACTCTCTTAAAATAAATTAACATATACATATTGAATTTTGAAAAACATTATTATTATTTAAATTATTAAATGTAAAAATAATAAAAATTAAACATTAATGTCTCATATTTACAAGATTATTTAAAAGATTTTTCTCAGTGTTTGAACTTTACCATATGATAGCTTCCCTCATAACAATATAAATAAAAGCAAGATACTTTTATGTTATCTGGGCGCAAATCCCACCAAAAGAATATTTTCTCTCCAACAGCTGCGTTTATGTTTCGCGTGTATAAATTTAGAAACAATGCTTCTGTGTGGAAATAAAATGTTTAGGTTTATAGAATTATTATTATTATTATTATTACTATTATTATTATTATTATTATTATTATTATTACTATTATTATTATTATTATTTTGTGTTTTATATGAAATTAATACAAGACATATTTTAAATTTATGTAATATATGCATTTAAAATGAAAATGACATATTTTAAAGGAAATTAGTAAAAATGTTTATATTTTAAATGAAATACATTGAACACTAATCATGGCGATAGGAACAATATTTGGCGATTTATCACCTGCAACCGATTAACATAAAAGTGTCAAAATCAATTTTTGAGAAAAATGTATTACATAACACCTTTTTCTATTCATTTCTCCAATTTCTTGAATTTAGCTGTAATATTTGATTTTAATTTTCTGAATTATTGTAAAACTTATTTATGTGTTCATAGACATTTAACGTATTTAATTTAAATAATTATATCGTACAAAACTGTACAATATATTTCATTAATTCGATGCAGTATGTTAAATTACAAATGTGTTTAAATCGTGAAAAGTGACAAAATCTAAAATAAATAGAAAGATCACCGTGAAGTTACTTGGATGGAGTAATTTCAAATATTTATTAAAGATATTAATTAATATTCTGCCAGATTATTAGAAATGTGTAGTCATGTATTTATTTATTCCGTCACGTACTTCATTCAAACACGAAAATGTGATATTTAATTAATCGCATTTTTCAGATCATGTTTATTATTTCTGCTTAACACTACTAATTAAGCAAATTTAATATGATGTTATTTATTTTTAGCATATGATTTTACAGTTAAATGAGGCTATTGTTTGGATGATTTGGTTGCACGAGAAAAATCTACATGCTACCGAAAATTAATTTTAGAATGTTTACAAATTATTTTATAACACAAAGTATTATACACTAAGAAAGAAAAAAAAAGAAAGATATTTATTTCTTGTTCATTTAGTTTCATATTCTAAAACAACTGAAAGATATAAAATTCTTGCAACTTTTGTTTGGCCCCCTTTTTAACACTTTATATAATTTTTATATACCTGATTGTTAAAATGTAATATTACCTTATAATTAATAGAAGGTTTTTTTTTTTTAATTTCTATTACTAACACATGGGCTGATAAGTTCCAGGTCTGGCACACAGATGGCGTTGCAATCGCCAAACCGATGTTTTTTTAGTAAGTACTAACCTTTAAAAGGTAGTAGAAAAAATGCCATGACGATTCGCCGTGTGGATAAAACGTTAGAGTGGTTTTAGTTGAACGACTTTGTTGATAAACAAAAAAATGGATAACAAGAATTTCAAGAATTGTTATTTGATGGGGGAAAAACACCGTTCAAACAAAAGCTTGGCTTGATCAGCGTTATCCGGACACTGCACCAGGTAAATCAACCATTATTGACTGGTTTGCTGAATTTAAACGTGGTCGTACCGACACCAGTGATGCACCACGCAAAAGAGGTGGTTACTTCGGAAAACATAAAAAAAAGTCCACAAAATCGTTTTGGGGAACCGTAAAGTGAAGTTGCAGGATATAGCTCAGACTCTGAAGATATCCAAGGAACGTGTAGGTTTTATTTTGAATGAACATTTGTCTATGAAAAAGCTGTTGTCAAAGTGACTGCCGCGCGTGTTGACTTTCGACCAAAAACAACAACGAGTTCTGAGCACTGTTTGGAGCTTTTTCGTTATAAAATTATGTTATTTATTATTAAATTATTATTATTAATCATTTATTAAATTATTATTATAAAATTATTATTATTAAATTATTATTATTAAATTATTATTATAAAATTATTATTTTTAAATTATTATTATTATTATTAAATTATTATTATTTATTATTAAAGTTATGTTATTTATTAAAGTTATAAAGTTATAAAGTCATAAAGTTATAAAGCTTTGTTAAAAAGTTGCGTTTTCTTTATCAGACCGGGAACTTATCAGCCCATGTGTTATATATATTTTTTTCCCGCCTTCGGGGTTGTAAAAAATGCATCCACTATTTCAGGATGACAGACGATAATAAAATAATAATATTCTATAGAATTAAAATTACACCACTAAGAAGGAGTTTTAAAAAATTGAGAAGCACTTAAAAATGCAATTTTCAAAATGTCATGTTTCAAACTTTTAGCCTCTAACTACAAGTAGGAACAAATTGTGTAAAACTTTTAAGGTGACAGAAGAATGTAATTAAAAGCAATATTTTTTAGCTATATATAAGTACTTTACAGCAAATGGCATACATCAAATGGCAGACAGGCAGCCATCAGATGGCAAACAGAAAGACAGCAGGCAGATATACATCAGATAGCAGACAGGCAGACAGACAGACAGACAGACAGCAGACATACATACAACTTACAGACAGGCGACAGAATGTAGAACAGACAGCAGACATCCATAAGACAGACAACTATCAGACAGATAGACAGCCAAAAGCAGTCAGACAGCATAAAATCAGCTGACAAAGAGTAGATAGATATTAGATAGACACTAGATAGCAGAGAGAGCAGCCAGACATACAGCAGACAGCAGACAGAGACACATGAGACAGATATACAGCAGATACCAGATAGACAGACAGGCAACATACAGACAGCCGACAGTGTGTAGACCGACAGCAGACAGACGATAACAGACATACATGTAGAAGATAGAAGGCAGTCAAGCAGCAGATTGCAGCAAACAGAAGGCAGTTAGCAGGCAGAAAATAAACAGACAGAGAGTAAGGAGAGCTAGCAGATAGAAAGTAGACAGACAAACAGCAGACAGATAGACGGAAGATTGTAGACAGGAAACATATATTAGACAGATATATAAAATATTGTAGATAATTAGAAAGCAGACTTTAGACAGACAAACAGCAGAGATAGCCTGCAGACAGGCAGCAGATAGACAGAATACAGGCAACAGTCAAATAGAAGACAGACAGCAGACATGTTAGGGGGCAGACAGGAACAGAAAGTCAGACAGAGAGCATACAGACAGGCGAGATAGTTTTGACAGTCAGACAGACAGCAGACCGAAAACAGATATACAATAGACAAACAGATAGCCAATAGATGATAGACATATACCAGACAGACAGAGAGACATATGCAGAGAGAGTCTGATAGAGATATACAGATAAGAAAAACTCCGGGGGTTGGCCTAAGTGAGCAGGGGTTAGAGCTCCCTAGTAACATATAAATTTGCTAGACATAACTTTTTTGTTAATTCAGATAAGGAAAAAAAATACGAGAAAAATTAAAAAAGTAAGACTATTTATGATTACAAGTATTTCCAGAATCTGTAAACAGAAGTGTGGTGGTGAATGTGTGATAATGAACATAGTCTACCATCTGAAGTAAATCTCCAAGGATAGACACGTTGAGGTTACTTAACTTGATTTTCTGAATAAAATAAATTGTACCTTTGCGTCTGCCTTATATGCCACACCTCTAAAAATATTATGTTCTAGGGCTTCTAATAAAGTTAATTTTACATGTAACATCCGTTTTCATACTATACTGAGGAAGCTCTATGATTTTGCGATTGACATTTTCTCGCTATCTCTCACAGTTTACAGATATCTTCATTAACCTCCTCATTTCACCGTTAGAAAGCCTTGTAGTGAGTCCAATACTATAGAACATAGTGGCTTGTATATATTATATTTCCAAGAGTTATTTGAGTGTACCCAGACTGTATGTATTCACTTCCTGTATGCATGTATATATTCGCTTTGAACTTTTATTGCTTTATTCAATATTTCTTAAATTTCTGTAATCATCTACTGAAGAAATAATTTATGATACTTTGTTAGAATCACGATTCAATAAATAATATTAATTATACAAACAGGTATTATGGTACGCAGACATTTCTTTCTCATGCAATAAAATACGAAACCTTTAATCACTTCTTGAAAGTTCTATTTTTAATTGCATTTGCTTTCTTTTTAATAGTGTAAGATATTTTTTAAATATCCACTGATTTTAATTTTACATCTTAACATAATCCAAATAAATAAATAATTTCTATATACTTAAAATTTCTAAAATAAACATAGAATATCTTGCCTTTAAGATGATGCAAGGTAGATTTAATGTCTATTTATAGTAAATTTTTATCACACATGTTAAAATTTAGATAAGCTTTATAGCTGAATTTTTTAGCATAATCCTTTAGAAAATTATTATGTTTATCCTTTTTACAGTTTTTTTAAGATATCCACCTATTAGCAACGATCCAATAAAAACCTTTATAATTTGGTTATAGCAGTAATTGGAAATTCAGTAAATAATAAAAGTATCGTGCATTCCGAAAGCAAAATCATATATATTTTAAGAAAATTTTCAATTGAATTTTCATTAAAAGAAATGAAAAAAAAATTCTAATTAATTTATAAAAGTGCTCTTAAGATATTTACGTTTTTTGTTTTAATACTATTAATTACGATATGATTTATTATCAAAATAAATTCACTAATAAATTAAAAGTTATCCAAACTGCAATAAATCCATTACTGCACCACAAATACCACTGATTAAACAAATATATTATTAAAGGGATTCTTTTAAAACTTTATATCATAACTTAATTACTGATATTTCAGTTTTTTTTAATTCTTAAAAGCGTTTAATTGAATGTTTCTGGTTGAAAATATGAAGCAGCAAATTTAATAATAATAATTACGAGGTAATCAAACATGTAAAACTGTTGAAAGTATGATAAGTTTTAGTAAAATGAATGAAGACAATCATTATGTTTAGTCATAAACTTAATTTTCATTTATATTTAAAATGATAGTTAAAATGATTTAAAATAACGCTACAAGTTAATAACTTATCTCGTTGTAAAAAAGTATATAAACATATGTTTTAAAGTAATTTCGGTATGTTTATTGTTTAAAATTTTATCTTAATAATTAATTTACTGAATGTCAGTTTTTGAATGCCAATATTGGATAGTCTCAAAAGTGTAAGGCTTTACTTTTACATTTTGAAGCATTTTTTTTCTTTTAACTTCAATTTAATATCTTCAATTTAATATCTTCAATTTAACAACCAAAACTTCCGCTCATTCAAAATTAAATTCGCACAAAAAAGAGAGGATATAGAAGTAAATAAGTAAAAGTAAAAATTGTTTTTTTTTCTTTTTCAAATACACTCTTTTATAAGCATTCAACGTTTATCTTAAAAATCACGTTTAAGTTCATGACTGTAGTTCATGATTTTTCCAAACAAATTCCGTTGAAACACATTAATTTTATATGGGCACCGAAACCGCTTACGGAAAATTCATAGCTTTTTTTTACGCAACTTACTTTTTTTAGAACGTGCGCAAGCTAGTGATTTTTTTTTAAATGTATAATTTTTGCTCTCTTTCTCTTTTAAGATATGGTAAAAAGAAAGAAAAATAAAGCATTATTTGAAATATCTTTTTGGGATTTCTAAATTCATTTCTCAACGTATAATAGTAATTTTATTAATATCAAACTATTGATTGATAACAGCGCATTTTTCAAAAATATAGTACTCTTTATTTTTTTTTATGTTTTCTACTTTTTAGGGTTTAAAATATTTGGTTTCTGAAGCTTGACAGCCAGTAGACCTTTTCTGGCGAACGTGGCTCGCTCCAGGCATAATTAAAACCATTGTTTTGTTAACTTGCATACAATTGTAAACATAAAGAATATTTGGCGATTTATCACCTGTGGCAGGCTAACGAACAAATGCCTTAAAATTACGTTATTAATTTATGATTAAGTTTTAAAGTATTAGTGTTATATTGTCATTGGAAACACACTTTTGCACATAATTTTTATAAATCTAGCGTATCAGGAAGTCAGTTATAAATAGATTATAAAATTCCCTCTTTACATGCAAAAACCATGTTGAGTTAAATAAAAGAGTGTAAAAAATGTATAAATAGCATTTAACAGTTTAATTTATTCATTAGCAAATGTTTTACCCCTTTTACAAATGCTATAAAGAACGAAACAAATGAAAGTGAAATAGTAATAACCTGAAAATATGTTGGATTCATTGAAAAAAAAAGGTTAGCGAAATTAAACTTCCGCTACTCAAAGGGTCCTGGAGGCCTTTCTACTAGTCCAAAGAGAAAGATATTTCGACAACAGACACTTCGGATGATGCGCTCGAGATTTCCGAAATAAAAAAATTTAGTTTAAAATATCGCTAACAGATGGCACTGAAGGGCAGCAGATCGCAGCAACATATGCAAACGTCACGCATGACAAAAGGAAGAAGTTGTTCGTGCCACAATCTGATGAGCATTACAGACCGACGTTGCCGGAGAGAGAACTGCTAGTCAAACTGTGCTACCGCAACGGTGAGAATGCAGCGGCAGCTGTGAGTGAGTTCCGCCGTCTCAAGAAACAACGACATGGACCGATGTCGGAGTGTGCTCTCAGAGATATGATGACGAAATTCGAGTGAACAGGAAAACTAGTTGTTTTGCCAGTAGGAGGAAGAAAAATGATCATCACCGTCGTCGTAGAGGATATTGCATATTGCTACAGCGGTCGTGGAAGCACGCACTCAATAGCCTTGCGGAACTGTCAGTGCACCGACGATTTCACACACCCTTGATATGCCTTTCACCAATGTCCGACATATCATGCGTAGAATTCTGAAATTTGAACCGTTATAAGATTCAAGCGTTTCAACACCTGGAATTGCACGAGCCGGACACTCGCAAAACATTCACGATACTATTTCTCGCGAGAATGGCGGTTGATGATTCCTGGCCATGGAACATTCTGTGGGCGGACGAAGCCCACTTCCATCTTAATGGACAAGTGAATACCCATAATTATCGCATCTGGGCGAGAGAAAACTTCCACGAGGTGCACGCAAAACCCTTGCATGATACGAAAGTGACGTATGGTGGGAGTTCACTGCTGCATTCATTATCAGACCATATTTTAAGTGACCCCTCAAGGATTTACCACCTGTTCTGTTAACGCGCAACGGTATCATGGCATGTTACAGACCTACGTAATTCCTACTCTCCAGCAACGAGGCTGCCTACAAGAAAACATATTCATGCAAGATGGAGCTCCACCACACATCACATTCCGAGTCCAAAAATTCTTGAGGTGGACATTTACAGACGCACGTGTGTTCAACCGATGTTTCCCAACAGCTTAGCCTCCGCGATCGGCCGATCTCACGCCTTGCGACTTCTGGTTATGAAAAATTTTGAAAGACAATGTTTACCGGGAATGTTTGACAACTGTGTCCGATTTGAGGAACAGTATTCGCCACCATATTCAGAACATCCACATCGACTCTCTCCATTCAGTGGTAGAAAACATGATTTTCAAAATGGAGTGCGTTGTTGAACATGATGGTTCGCATGTTGAACATGTTTTAAACTATTGATTTGCATGCTTAGTAATGATTAGAGAGGTATTATTGTTGTAATAAATTGCAAGTGCGATATTGTAATTGTGTTGCTGTTCTTATTGTGTTCTTTTTGTGTAAGACCACTGGTCATTCAGTGTTTTGAGATCTCAGTTTGTCCTCTCTTCACACAAAAACTCGTAACGCCTTTCTAACAGCAATTTTGCAAACTATTTTTTTTTATTTTGTAAATCGTGAGCACATCCTCCGAAGTATCTTGTTGTCGAAATACTTTTCTCTTCGAACTAGTAGAATGACCTCCAGGGCCCTTTGAGTAGTGGAAGTTTAATTTCGCTAACCCTGTATATTTCCCATGAACATTAAAAAAGAAAGAAAACATTAAAACACATCAATTATTTTGTGCGAAAAGCATTTAATGGGGAAAAATTACATCCTATTTAAACAATATCTTTAAAACGTCATGTTTAAAACAATTTTCTTCTATCGTTTAAAAGAAATATTTATTATAAAATTGCGGCAGGCAGCGAAATTTTTTATTTAACCATTTTATACATGCTGATTTTCAAATGTGTGATAGATCTTAGCTAATAAATCGCGAAAACAGCAGACAACGGTGGATGCGGCCTTGGAAACCTAAAAATCCCCCCAGTCAAAGGGAAGTGAATAACATTTCGATTACAGAAGATTGCCACTGGTCATAATGATTAATTCAACCTTCCGTAATCGGATAATGTTTTATAACAGAGCAAATTAGGGTGTTTTTAGAGCCTGTCGGGTCTGGATGGGGTTTGGCGAGCGTAGCTCGTAGGGAAAGAAGCCTTTCAGTGTATATCAAAAAGAAAACAATGTATACCGATGTCATGAGGATAGTGGCAACGACCTGCTTTCGTTTTCATCGTTCCTATATGTGCACTTATAACTGTCACATACTTTCAATTCTTACCTCATTGAAAAGCAAAAAGAAATTTTTTCAAAATAATTTAGTTTGAAAACTGTAGCGCAATTTCGTGATTTTTTTCTATATACTTTTTAAATAATTTTTAAGCACAAATTTCCATTAAATTTATCTCAGTAGTGAACATTTATTTTTTACAATAATCCAAAGTAACTAGTAGCAGAGTTTTCAGAATTGGAAACTGATTCACAAGAACAAATTAAACAGAGAAAAAAGCATTTCTTTTTGTTTTACTTTCGATTTGTTCCGCAATTGGGTCCACTTCCAAGAGTTGTTATCAGGCGATAAACTTTTTTTTTCTTTTTTTTTTAATATCCTAGTGCCGAATCAAATTTGATCTAATAGGAAACAAACATTTTCCTATGCATTTAATCATTCAAGATTAACCATAAGACTAGATCAATTGTCGGAATTAGCGCGCTAAAATTAGCGAAACTACATTATTCTCTATACGTACAGTAGTGGCAAGATCGTTATTAGCTTTGTAAAATTTAAGGACGCTATATTCGACTGACATGCACCATTCACTAGTACACACTTATACATTTAACCTCCCAACCAAAGTGCACTAAGGAGATATTTAAGTTTAGAGAAAATTGTAGAATACGTTTCTTTGAGAAAAAGAGAGTAGTAGATTTATCTACAAAAACAACTTTTCAAAAGTAAAAAAAAAAAGCCAAGCGTAAAAAAAAAAAAAAAAAAGTTGTGGCTAAAAAATGGTGTGATATCAAATTTCCAAGCTATTATATTACTTTTTAAACTTTTTTCCATTAAATAAGTCATCATATATATAAGTCGAGTGCCTACGTATATGTTAATAGAAATCGTTTTCTCCTGTACTAAATACATCCTAACGAGTTTCTGAAAATTCAATTTTTTTCAAATTATGCATGATGGGCTTGGCGGCCATCTTTGCATATTATTCACAAAATTCTAAGCATCCAAATCCGTAGTTAAAATCCGAAGTTCAAAATTGTTATTTAAGCAAATATTTTAAGCGTTTCATTTATAGATTTGTATGATCTGAAAATTGTGTCTTAAGATAATGATGACTTATCTTAAAGATTCATCTTATGATTTATTTTTTTACAGTAATTAATAATTTCAAACTAGTAAAAATCAATTTCTCAAAATATCAGTCTTATCTAATTTATCTGTCCGTAGTTAAAATCTGAAGTTCGAAATTGTTATAAACATATTACATTGCAAACATATTACGCTTTTACTTTAGAAATTTGGGTGCTTAGAAATATGAAAAGATGGCCGCCAAGCCCATCATGCATAATTTGAAAAAAATTGAATTTTCAGAAACTCGTTAGGATGTATTTAGTACAGGAGAAAACGATTTCTATTAACATATACGTAGGCACTCGACTTATATATATGATGACTTATTTAATGGAAAAAAGTTAAAAAAGTAATATAATAGCTTGGAAATTTGATATCACACCATTTTTTAGCCACAACTTTTTTTTTTTTTTTTACGCTTGGCTTTTTTTTTTTACTTTTGAAAAGTTGTTTTTGTAGATATCATTTCTTTTTTTTAAAACAGAATAAACATAATTTAAATAATCTAAACATGAGAAATAATTTAAAATTACATTTTACTTTCAGTCATTGTTTAAAAGGTTAACTAGAAATACCAGTAGATTTTTAAATTAAACTAATAACAACATACTAAATGTGGCTTGTTATAATACTTGTTATTCCCCGTTAAAAAATATCACTGACTTATCGATGAAATGAATAAAAATGCAATACGTACATAGCGTGTCAGCGCTGCATTTGAAATCAAACGTGATATCACGCTCTTTTATTATTAGCACTAGCTGGCTTCGCCCGCTAGCGGACCCCTAATTTATATCGGGGCCTCGAATCTTGTAAAACCTCGAATAAGATAAACCTCGAACCGAACGAACCTCCGACCTGGTTCTCCGCTGTCTTCGGCACCGGATAATCCCTTAATTTGCACATCGAATAGTATAAACCTCTAACCAAACTAACTTCCGACACGGGTCCCCGCTGCCTTCGGCACCGTATAGCAGTCGTGCTGCGCACGCTCAAGTTCCATCTTCCACCACCAGGTAGCGCAATCTGTTCTGTATGAAACTCGGGCACTGAAATCGTTAAGGCTATAGATGTCGAGTCGAATGAACTGTACCCCGTCGTGATCTAGCCCATAGAACCAGAGATAGAAAAGTGCCCCCTGGTGGTGAAAAAACGAACTAAAATCGGAAAGCTCTATTGATGTCGAGTCGAATGAGCCATACCCCGTCGTGATCCGACTCGTAGGAACAGATATAGGAAAGCATCCCCTTGTGGTGAAAGCTAATCGCGCTTGGGGGGCAAAAGAGGGGATGAACACCGGAGACGCATAATAGGATTAAGCGGTCACAGACCTTTCCAACGATGTATCACATGAGGGGTATGTGCAAAATTTAGAAAATACCCCCCCCCCCCCCTGCATATTATGATTAAGCGTTCACAGACTTTTCCAACGATATATCACATGAGAGGTGTCGGCAAAATTTAGAAAAGTGCCCCCTTTGGGTGGGAGGGCTGAAAGTGGGAGGATGGACCCCGAAGATACATAATATGAATAGCGGAACAATTTTTAGAATTTCTGAAAGCTGATTTTTATTTTATTATTTATTTATTTATCTATTTTTTATTTTTTGTTTATTATTATTTTATTTTTTTTTGCGTTGCCCTGTGCATGTTTGGAATTTCTTAGCAATTTCGTAGATTTACCTTATTTTATTCAATTAAACATTGTACTGTTACAATAAATTTAAATGGAAACTTCACTTCTAAAACAAAAATAATTTAACAACTGGATTTCATTAATTTATAGGAAAACTAGCAAGCTACGCCCGCTGCGCCCACTGCGCTGGTCGGCTTCTACAAATGAACCCTGAATCAAACGAAATATATCGTTTAATTTGACCTTTATTTGAAAGCAATCTGTATATTTACGTGGAATATCCTTCCACATTACTGAAAAATGACGCGATTGTGCTATTATATTTTCTAATGTGCAGTCAAAATTTTAGCTGTTAAGGACAAACTCTTTTATTTGGTCATTTACAGTTAGGGTTTGCTAAACAATGATAAAACTATATGCAATATACTAAAACCATCACTAAAAATTATCGAAATAACAATGCAAACAAATTAACTAACAAAATCCATTCAGAAGAAGTTTTTATAAAGGCTAATCTTTGATAATCTGATTATTGAACTTTTCCACATAATTCTAAAACAACAAAACGATATAAAATATGCTAAAACAATCCTTACAAATTATCTACTTAACAATGCAAGTCGCAAAAAATACGCCCAGTAAAAACTATCAAAAAGGCTAATATTTCGGAATCGGGTTCACTTGACTATATAACCTTCACACATAACTGTTGGACTAAGCAACGTAGGACAATATATAGTACATTAACACCATTTCTGAAATAGCATCTAACTAACAATACAATTCTCATCAAAATCCGTTCAGTAGACCTTTTTTAGAAGGCTAATCTTTCATAATCGGAATCAAATATTGAAAAGGCTAATATTTGATGAGAAAAATGGTCACCCGATTTTCGAATTTCCCCCTATAATTCTAGAACTAAGCAACGTTATATAATAAAACGTTCCCTAGAAAATTATTTAACAGCATAGGTTCCATCGAAATACATTCGGCAAAATCTTTTAAAAAGGCTAATCTTTCATAATCGGATTGATCTGATTATAGAACTTCCCAGAATAATTATATAACTAAGCTACGTAGAACGATATGTTATACATTAAAACCTTCCCTTAAAAATTATCTTAGTTTAAGTTCTACGAAAATGCATTCAGCAGAACTCGAGTTATAAGCAGCCGGAACGAAATTTCATATATGTAGATTGAAATAGAAGTATATTGCCATTAATATAGTTTGCATTTGAATAAAAAAAGGTACTTTTCGGTTAGCCGGGCACCAGTGATATATGAACACACACACACACACACACACACACACACACACATATATATATATATATATATATATATATATATATATATATATATATATATATATGTATATACATGTATTTGTGTAGATATATGTGTATATATGTGTGTGTATATATATATATATCACTGGCGCCCGGCTAACCAAAAAGTACCAAAAAAAAAAAATACTGCGAAAATGCAGTCGTACACTTGAAAAAAAAAACACCTTTTGGCCTAAAATCTCTCATCAAAACTGTTTTTCTTTTTTTTCTTTTCTTTCTTTTAAAAAAAAATAAAATTAGTAACAGTTTTTTCTTTTATTTTTCCAGATGTATAGCCATTTCAATTCTTTCTGCAACAAAAAAAGACACTTTTTGGCTTAAAATCAAATTGTTTGGGGTCAAAAGTAAAATCAAAATCTCCAAAAACAAAAGATAAATCGCCAAATTTGTTTCAATAGAAATCTTGCCCCTTGAATAATGTTTTAAGCATTATGAACATTTCTAATCATGTTTAAATTAAATATTTTCGTTTTATAATATTCTCTCATCAAAACTCTTTTTTTTTCTTTCTTTCTTTCTTTTTTTTTTTTTTTAAATAAAATTAGTAACAGTTTTTCTTTTATTTTTCGAGATGTATAGCCTTTTCATTTCTTTCTGCAACAGTAATGATCGCCAAAAAATTAGCAATGGTAACCTTTTCGGCCAAAATAACAGAACTTTCTATCATAATTCGATAGCTATTATACGTAGAACGTTGTGTTACATACTAAAACCTTCCCTGAAAAATTATCTCTCGAACAGTGCAAGTTCCATCAAATTCCATTCAGCAGATCTCGAGTTATAAAGGAACGGAACGAAATTTCCGTTTGTGTTTTATATATATAGCGAGGCTAACGAAAAAGACAGGCTACCGCGGTGCGTTCCACTTATCTTTTTTTTACAGACCGCTAGAGTGACGTGATGCTCTTTTCGTACACCTGCATTGGTGGATTCGAGCCTCACGTGAATCCCGCGGTCTGTAAAAAAAGATACGCGTAAAGCACCGCGGTAGCCTTTCTTTTTCGCTAGCCTCGTATATATAGTAGATGACGTGAAAGGTATTCCTGCGAACGAAATGCCTGTCCTTTACCGTGTTTTTTTTATTTTTAGAAATAAATGAATCACATTTAATTCATTTCAAAATTTTTGTTTACGTTTGAAAAGAAATTTTAAATGGCGATAACTCTTAATGTATACATTTTAGAAGGTACATCTTCCCTCAAAAACTAATTTATTTTTAAAGATATTTCTAAAAACGTAAATTATATATTTAAAATATTTTTAAAGCATAAACACTACGTCTGATTACTTTATTTTACAATATTTAAAAGAACACGCATTTTATCAGACAAATACACTAAACAAACATGAGTGAAAAATTGCCCTGGGCCTGGACTCGAACCTGGGACCTTATGCGTACCATGCCGACGCTCTGCGACTGAGCTACCCAGATCCATATTCGTAACCGGCAATTTCTCATACTTATTCATGTTAGAAACAATCATCTGCCACAGTTTGCAGTCATATTTAATTATTTGATAAAATATGTGTTCTTATAATTGTGAAGTTTTATTTAAAAAAAAAATATATATCTTCAGAAGAAAATGGCTGACTTGCAGATGAAATTTGATGTGGTTATATTATAACCTGTAACTGATTTGTGCTATTTTAATACAGATGGTACATGGTCGTTGGCGGGTTTTATCTCTGTTTTGGCATAATTTTTTAATCGCCAAGTTAATTAACAGTTTTTTGCTAATTAAGGATAGAAAATAATATTTTTTTTACACTGAATTTTATAAAAGCACATAGATTACGTAATTACTTGTCCAAAAATGCAATCCTTTTTTTATTCTGCCGAATATTAAGGTCTGTAGGTTGTTTGAAAAAAAAAGTTTGACGAAGAAAAAAGTGATCATTTTAAGTAACTCGACGTTTTTAAAAAAAATCTATATCTCTGTTTATAAATCACTTATGAAGATGAGTTTGGTCTTAAATTGAAGAAATTCTTCATTAGATTCTTCTAGTTTTCGTTTTTTATTTCGGCGACGCTTGGTTTATTATATATCTGATATTTTAATCTGGCATGTTTTGTCGATTTAACATTGCGAAGTTGATTCCTGTAAATAAGCAGTAGCGGTCTAGTTCAGTTCTTGGCGTTGTTTGTGTGGCGTTTTTTTTTTTTTTTTAAGCTTGGCTTGGCAGAGCGACCGCCCAGCTTGATAAGAATTAAATGTAATCCTCTATTTAGCAAAAAATGTTTCACGTAAGCGTGTCTGTGACCGAAGTTTTAAGTGCAGTTGAACCATGTTAGTGCTGCGTGCCATGATTGCAGCATCACCTGCATAAAGTGAAAATAAAGAGTGTGTTGAAAGGGGTATGCGATTTATATAAATATTATGTATTCAGGGACCCAATTTTGAAAACTGTGACATTCCTGCATTAACAGGGCGAGTTGTGGAGAATTTGTTGGTATAACGGGCACAAAATATTCTGCCGCGTAAGTAAGAGACAATAAAATGGACATAAGCAGTAGGAATTTTAAGTTTTAACAGTTTGTAATGAAGCCAGAGTGTCAAATTGTGTCAAATGCTTTCGCGACATCAATGGAAAGGGCACCAACATCTTCGAGTTATTAAATGAATCATGTATAAATTATATCGCTCTAAGCAGCTGATACGCAGTAGAATATTTAGGCTGGAAGCCGAATTGTTCAGGATTCATCATTAGTGATATGAACACAAACACAGAAGATGCCTTATTTTACGCTTTTTTGCCTAAACAATTTTTGACTAATAATCATTTGAATTTTTAACTTTTTTAATGATAAAATAATTCGAACTTTTTTGTTCATATTAAAGTTAACAATTATGTCAACAATTTTAAATAAATATACAGATGTTATAAAATTGGGAAAACAAAATTTAATACATTTAAGCATTTATCATTTTCAAACAAATATTATTATTTCTGCATATTGCAAATTATATGTATATCAATACATAATTCTATAGTATATTATATTATGTTTTCACAAGCCTTCTTGCACAATTAAGAAACATTTGTCTTTTTACAGCATCTTGTTTTACATTCTTTAAGAAAAGCAATTTTATTTCGTATTGAAGTTTGCTTGCATTAGATTCTACACACGATATCTGTTTCTGTATCATAGTGTCTGTCCAAGAAATTACTGATTGTATGATTGAAAATGATTGCCGTACTACATATCTTATAATACTAATTGTTCATGGTTTAATAAATGGGGGGGGGGATACTGTAAATGATTATTCAAGGAAATAATTCTAATTAATTTTCTTTAAAGGAAAATGCTTTGGTATGTACTTAAGCACTTCATTTCTTTTATCGCATATTATTATTCACTATTTACACAAACCTGAAAGAATTTCGAATTATTACTTACCCATCATACGTAGTATAGGGTAAGTCTTGTAATCGTTTTGAAAATCGAAAAAAAAAATTTGACGGATTTACACATTTCAGACACTGGAGATTCTGAAAAACATATTTTTGGAAAAAAAATTGCCGTCAGTCTGTGTGTCTGTATGTCTGTGTGTCTGTGTGTCTGTGTATCTGTGTGTCTGTAAACGCTCTATCTCCCGAAAAAATTGTGATAGGGACTTGCAATTTGGTATGTACTTAGTATGTAATAATGGGAAGAAGCCTATTTCATTTCAATAACCTCGATTAACCGGAACAATTTTTTTCGGAATCTTGAAATATTCGTTCTGATTAAAGGTACATAAAAATTTTCGAAATTGATTATTTTAAGAAATGAATATAAAAGACAATAAAAAAACATAAATTTTGCATAAAGCATGAAGTCGATCGGATAATGAGTTGCCGAGATATTTGGAATCATATTTACCACACTCTTCGATTTTTAATGACCCTGTATTTCATCCAAATTTCACTTTAAAGATATATTTTAATTGGAAATTTGACGCTTAATCAGATGCAATAAATCGCTAGTTAATAGGATTATTGTTTTTGGAGTTATAAGGAAAAACCTCTTTCAAGCAATTCAGTAATCGAGCCTTTAAAGTTTATGACGTCATCAAGCCACGATTTTATTTGAATTGGAATGCATTTTATAAGTAGTTTACGCATTTTTATTTTAATATTTTACATTATGCATATCAATGATGGGTAAGTATTACGGTGGCTCCCAACGACTAGTTTTTATTAGTATTTCAATAAAGTGCATTTACACAGATGCAACAATTAATGGACGCTGTTTACGTGTTATCAATATTTATATGTATTGAGATTAATTTCGTTAACTACATGACACTTAAACCTTACTTGGTCTAAGTTCCTATTGAAAAGTCACAAATATCAGTCAGACAATTTATGTAATTCATGTCTCATAAAATTTAACGTATAACTCTTGTATGTAGTGTTAATGTTTAAAGTTTATTTAATATATATATACTAGGGGGCCTACCCCCTGCGAGCTACGCTCGCCAACCCCCGCTCAGACTTCGAGGCCTCTAAAAACATGACAGCGTGCTTTATTTTTAAAATATTGGTAAATCTGTAATTGGGTTGCCATGCTTTTAACGTTTTAATGGGGCATTTTTTTATTATCATGGCCTCATACACAGCTGTTGCGACAATTAACGACTGTTTTCGGGATTGATAAGTAAAATCAATTACAACTTGAAAAACAGCTTGTATAAAATGGTTAGGTTTAAATTGTGGCTACCTCTCGGACTTTTATAACAATGATCAGTATTCTATTATTCCTTTGCGTTTAAGGATGAGAAAAATTTCATCTGCTTGTGAATAACATTAAGAACCACGGTATTGAAAAGTACTATATATTATAGACATTTTCTGTAACAGGTTTTAATAATCTCTCTATTTTAGTGCACCATCAAGCATATTTTCATGTTATTTTAAATATGTAAATTATTTATTTTAATTAATGTTTATATACGAATTTTCTAATAATTATTTATCATACAAAATTAATGAAATATTGTGTGCATGCATGCCTGCATTTATTCGTCATCAATTGATGAGATATTTAAACAAATTTGCTATCCGCGATAATTTTACACCATGTTATGTCACTTGAATATTGTCCATAAGAAAATCGGGTACTTTTCCAGTATAGGATCCTTTGTTTTTAGGTTTGGCTTAATTCGAGCTTCAAAAAGGTATAAGATTCGTTAATATACATAGATTTGTTGCCAAAAGTTATGAAAACAAACCCAATGAACTTTTGGTGCTTTTCTATTATAGGAGTCTTGACGCTTTTTTAAAAAGCTTGGCGGAAAAAACCAAGCAGGATAGAAAACCAAGCAGGATATTTTATTCTCCTTCCGTTCAGTTGGGCAATTAATTTATATATTCGTTTCAAATATCCGAATTAGTGATTTTATAAATTCGTTTACTTAAATTTTACAAAAAAAAAATAACAAATTGATATCAATAAATAATAATTACTATTAATTCCTCTTACCCCCCCCTTTCTTTTGCGTTTACATAAATGACGTCATTTGGACGAATTTATTCAAAATATTTTCAGTTTATAAATTAAATTAAATGCTGACAGACGATTGAATCCTGGCGATAGAAATGTGATTTTTTTTTTCAAATTTTCCGGAAAAACATAATTTAATCACAATCTTGTCTTCATTATCGATGAAATAAAAGATAAATTCAATTTCAATTTGAAAATGACGTATAAAGAGAAATCAATAATCCCTATCGGGATCCTTTTCAATTTTTTCCACTTTTTTGTCACAAAAAAACTGAGTAGTTAGTTGCCATCATTACAGAAATGTCATTAAAATTAAAAAAAAAAATATCTCGAAAACGAATTCCAATTTCAAAATTCTATTACCAGTTTTGACATCCGCGGATTTTTATGGACAATTGGTATTAATTTCACCATCAAGCGTTTAATAGTTTATTAAAAATAGCCCTGAAACATAATCAGTCATTTAATCAGTCGTTTCATAAAATCGCTTCATAAATTCGTTTCATAAAATCGTTTCACAAATTCGTTTCATTAGGATTTTATATATATAGGGTAGATAACATTCTTCAGTCTATTCCATTATGAAATTACTTACTGGCATATTTAACCTTACTTTCAATACACTTATGTTAATACGTATTTCGCCATAATTCACATAATACTTCGGATATACATGTATATCTAATCATCCGCATATGCCTTTGCAGAATTATGGCTTGACAGTTTCTAATACTGCCTTTCAATACACCTATAATAAAAGACCTTTTCTCTAATTTAGCGTATTTGGAATGAAACCTATAAGTGGCGTAACATTTTCCGATTAAGATTCATAACAACCTTTACATTTAATTTCGAGCATTATATTTGAGCTTATAGTTTCTAATATATCCGTGTTTGATTAAAAATGTGTTTTCTAAAGTGTCTATAAAGTAACAGTGTTTATTAAGAATTAGTTTTCAATGTATGTGATATACTATATATATTAATAGCAAACTTCCCAGCCGGTGTTGCCCAGGGCTCGACCGGCTAGAGTCTCTGCGGAGACAAATTAAGTTCAGACCCGGCTCCAGCTTAATGAGACCGGTTCATTTTCCCAGTCGTTGGCTCCGCGAAATAGAAAAAAATAACTTTACAAAAATAAACAAATAAAAATGTCTTCCAAAAATTTTTATTGCTGTCAGTTCAAATGATTAAATAACTTATCTTACACTTGCGAATTGAATTATACTTTGAATTAGATATAAAGGCATTTTATGGGAGGCATGTTGAAGGGCAGTATTGGAAACCGTCAAGATTTTACTACAATAAGATTGCACATATACTGAATACAATTCTTTACTCATTAGAACGAAATGTTAATGAATGCTTCCAATACTTTTTCGAAAGAAATTATTGACGCTGCTGTTAAGTACAGTCGGCCAAGGAAAAAAAAAAAAAAAAAAAAAAAAAAAAAGATAGAGAGGTATAGTTTGCATTTTAATCTCAAATTAGTGCAGAGGAAAGCCAAAAAATCCATTTGACTTAAATTTTGTCAATTTATGTTTAAAAAACTTAGAGCTCATCTTCATTCTGAATGTGTTCCAAACTCGAAAATTTTCAATAGACTACTTAATTTAACATTATATTTGACTTTTTGGTAAGTTTTACCTTAGAATACCAAACGCAAATTTATTTAGTCAAGTGGTGGAATCGTGAAGGTTTAGTTTCGAATTCCTAAATTTATATGAATTTGTAATCGAAGCGAAACAGATTGCAATACGGGTAGTTTTTTATGCATGGCTCAAGAACCACTTTTCAGAATGAGCTGTAATTTTGGATTCGCTTATTTAAAGCTTCTAGAAATCGATTACAATAAAACAAATATGTAGATTACAACTCATAATTTTTGGAAAATTTATTTTAAATAAATATTTTTTAAATAAATTAAAAAATGTATATGAATAGGAAAGTATAATTATTTTAAAACGGAAATAGATTGCTATAAGCTTCAAATATGGGGATCCGAAATTATATATCATTCCGCCAAATACTTCCGGAGTTATGCTTAATAAACTACTCACATTGCAATCTGTTTTGCAAATGTTACAAATATATTTAACATTCGGAGTTTTAAACTTTAAATCGTCGTAATTTCTAATCTACTTGATCGAATGATTACCCGTTTGATATCATAACGTAAGCCAAATAGAAAGAATCCGATTATGATGTCAAACATTTTGAGTTTCTACTTAAAATTTCCGAGTTTGGTACAATTTAGTTATGAAAACGACCCCCAAGCTTGTCTTTTTTAACATAAATTTAAAAAAATGATAAATTCTTGTGGAATGGTCATCTCCATATTTACTGGGACAATTTGGAGATTAAAATATATGGGTTGTTCTATTAGTTGTTTTAGTCGACTGTGCAAAGAGATTTTTTCCTACAGACCTTTCTTTTAGGTAGATTTCTTAAGAAATACTACCTATTGCATTCTCCCCTAAGTTGGAATTTTTGGAAAAAATTTTGCAGATCTACGCCGATTATGAATCCCAGAACCCAAAACCACCCCCAGTTCAGAACTTTATCTATCTATCTATCTATCTATCTATCTATCTATGTCACTTTTCTATGGACATGATAACTCGAATAATTCTGCACAAATCTTTTCCAAACTAATACGTAAAATCAAGGGGCATAAAATCTTGGTCAAGTTCGTTAATGAGCAAAATCGAACCAAGGGGGGGGGATGGGAGGGGGGGCTTTTGTGAAAACAGAAAAAACGCCATAATTTCTGAATTATGATATGTATCGAATCCGTTTAAAGTTATTATTACTTCTAGGAAAATAGCCGAAAATTTATGTATGGCAAATTTTTTATATCATTAAAAATGGCCACAAGGGGGGGGGGGGTAAAGGGGGGTTTTCGAAGAAAGAAATTCATAACTTCGTCAATTCACAAGATATAAAATCCGCTTAAATTTATTATAAATTCTCTTAATATTATCTAAAACTTTTGTATTGACAAGTTTTTTATAGGACCAACCCTTACAGCAAAAAAAAAAATTAAAAACAAAACAATTCCCTGCCAGCTCCGCCTGCAAACAAGTTAGGTTTCGAAGTGGGCGGTTCATCGGTTCCGCATCATGGCGAAAAGGTCATTTCTTCCGCAATTCCCAACAAACAGGTGCCCCACGGTCTGCGTCTTCGAAATCTACCTGTGCCTGTAGGCCGAGCCGTCAGGGATTTTTTCTTTTGATATATTTCTTTCTTTCACTGAATCCCCAAACCCATGCTTTCAAAAGTCCAAATAACTTATATGGTCCCTTTTGATTTATCAGTTCTACATACAAATAGATGCCTCCACAAAGGGATAGTTATTTTATAACCACAATGTATATTATGTACTTAAAATTATATCTAACTAAAAACTATTATAGGAACGAAATGTTATTTATGAAAATAGTGTTTTTTATATGTGCATTAAACTTATATGAAACTTTAAAATTTTTAGAAATATTTCGTTAATATGCACTATGTTTACATAAAGCTTTTAAAACATTAGAATTTTTTTGTTAAGTGAAAATTCCGTTATTTGATTCACTTACATTACAAAGCATAGCAAAAAAATTTAAAAAGTTTAATTTGTTATTACATTCATTGTTTTAAGTATCGTTACATATTGTGCACTGTCCTTTAAAGAACTTTTAGAAACTACTAATAGTTAAAAGTGCGTAATGGCTTCAAACCCTTAAAAACAAATGAAATAATATTTCGGCTTTTTAAAAAATTCTATTCATTCGCTACTAAAATTTTAAAAGCAACGCTAGAAAATGTACTTAATATGAAAATTCGGTGTAAAAATTCTCATATATTTTGCATAAAATATGTTCTATTTTTTCATGTAAATACATAAATACAAATAACAGGAATGCCACTAACGACTAGTTTTATATTCTATTCGCACCACTATTTAAAAATAAATAAATTTTGTACTATATTTCTCTTGAACATGTTATCAAACTGTATGTAAAAAAAAATTGTTTTGAGAAAGTTCTGCGAGATCCATTTAAAAAATAGTCGCCAGTGGCAACTCTAAAATAAATAAGTAAGCAACGTAATCTCGGGAAATAACGTACAAATTAATTAAGTTAAATATATAATATTTTCAGCATTAAAGAAAATAAATGTCTCTAAAACAATGTTCGAATATATTTTATGTGAGTCTCATACCTGTATAATTTTTTTTCAGAACATACCATACAAAATATAAAACAAATAATTATCTTTCATTTGAAATATTTGAATAAAAACAGTGCTTAATAATTAATAAGCAAATGTGAGATTTTTACTAAAATATTTTGTAGTTTATACTTATTAAGATTGCTACACATTTATTATTTTTTATATATTTATCATTTTTATACAAAATAATGCATGTTATAAGACAAAAGCTTGAATTATAAACATCATTACATGTATTTTTATTGGAAAAAGCAGATTACAAATATTATTAAAGTTTAAACAGTTGTGTTGCAAAAGATTTAAGCAAACATAAATAATTTTGTTAAAAAAAAAAAAAAAAAAAAAAAAAAAAAAAAAAAAAAAAAAAATCCTTTAATCGATATTTTTATTATGAATGAATATATTTTATTTATTCCTTAGTTTGACTATTAATGAACTAAAATAAGATTTTATACATATTTATAAAGATTTAAAACATTTCATTAGGGCAATAATGATATATAAAGAAAAACATTTTATATGTTTTACATATATGTTTAATTTTTTTTCTTAATTTACAACTTATATACTTAATTTTTTTTAAACTAATGATATAATTTTAAATTTAAAAATAGATTCTAATATGCCTCATACTTATAGCAGTTTTTTTTCTTTTATTTTTACATTTGAACTGAAATGAAAACAAATAATTATTTTTTAAGAACATATACAAAATAGTAATACTAATTTTAAATGTATTGATAAAAACAAAAATCCATTTTTAATTAATTACTTATTTATATATTTCTCTTTCCTGGACGAAAAAAAGTAATGTTGTTGAAGAAAAAAAAAATATGAACGTATTAGAAGCAGTAAAAAGTTTTTAACGCGTTCAATAATATCGAATTACTAAACGCTCAAACACTTTAACTAAGGGACTGATTCGCAATTCAAAACTGAAGTGCGGAAGGTTTTCAAGACCTTTTTAAGTTTTAAATAAAACAGAATATCTTTTTAAGAGAAGTATCTAATATTGGCGATAATAAAGTATTAAAATTTTTGTTTTGTATTTTGTTTAACTAAAAGGAATTGTCTGCTGTAAAAGTTAAGTTAAAGAGAAAATAGTAAAGTTACTTGGATAAGAAAACTTTTCTTGGGAAATACTCCTGATGTCCCTTACATATTAAAGATATAGTTTGTGCTACATCAATAACTTCTTTTTCTTCTTTCTAGCTCAAATTTCAAATTATTAATTAATATCTCTTTCTTTTGGTAAACAATTTTTCTGCAAAAAATATTTTTAACAGAGATCCAAGGAAAGAGTTTTTTTTTAATTCTTTCAAAATATTTTTAAAAATATGTCTCTGCCTGCAAATGATCCCGTTTCAATATAAACAGGATCTAACAAATACTATATTTGTCCCTCTGTTTTTTCCCGTGTCTTTATTAGATATAAAAGCTTTAATTTAAGTAAAAATATTCCCATCGTCACATCGGATTGGTAACCCGATTTTTATCTATACGCGACCTAACGTGCATTTCTTGATGAGTCCAGTCACCAACAATTTTTTTCCTTGTGGGTCGGTTACAAGTCAGGTTGACCTTAATTGTTTCGTGTTCGGATCGATTTTGCCTCTTTTAGGTCGGATTTTGGTAATTTTTTTTTTTAAACGGAAACCTTCAATGTTGTTTAAAATGGGAATACTACAATTTTATAATATAAAATGAATGCATATATATATATGGCTGCGTGTGTTCCTTTTCTATACATACAGCGATGCTTGTTATTATATGTTGTTTATATACAGGGTGATTTTTTTAAAGTTGTGAAAGTAAAACCCTATAACAAAAGAACCACTGATCCAAATGACCTGAAATTTTACTAGTGTGCTCCCAAAGCAATCGGGATGTTTTAAACGTAATTAAAAAAAGAAAAAAAAATTAAAATCCTGCCGACAGATGGCGCTGTGTATGCAGCAAATAAGGGAGACGGGATTGTTCACAGTGGCGATAAAAGCGTGAAGCACGTACACCTCGTGTTCATTATTCCATGGATATCCTCGCAATGACTGTGCCATTGTGTTGTCCTAGACTGTGTCATAGTGAATCTGTATTATCAGAATAAAGACAGCGCAGCAACTGCTCTTAGGGTATTTTGGACACTTAAGAATTTAAGAAAAGGTCCAATGACGATAGAATATTTACGGAAGATGGTTTTGAAATTTGAACAGACTGTTTCACTGAGCCTAAAACTCGGTAGAGGAAGGAAACCAGTTGATGTTAACTTACAGCGTCATCTGTCTGTGCGATTTTTAATTTTTTTTAACTATGCCTAAAAAATACCCATTGCTTTGGGAGCATACTGGTGAAATTTCAGGTCATTTGGATCAATGATTCTTTTGTTATAGGGTTTTACTTTGACAACTTTAAAAAAAATCACCCTGTATCTATATCTATATCTATATATATATATATATATAGATATGTTACTTACGTTGATTCTTTCTATATAATTATAGAGTATGTTCTATAACTGTGTTAAAATGAGGATTGATTTGTATTTATTTCTGGTCGATTTTGGTTGAAGTGCGTTAGGTTCGAGCTGGGTATCGGATCAACGAAAATGATTGTGGTGTTCAGATTATGTTTCGGGTTAACTTAAAATAAAATCTTCTGTTACGATTTAGCTATAATCCGACCCGTATAACACTATAATCCCATATAGCACCAAAGCTCCTGAAAACCTCCCCAGGAGCTCCAATTCTTCCCAAATTCCTCCTGAAACTGCAATGACGCTATCAGGCGTTCCTGGGGAAGATACTTTAATCACTTCCCCAGGACTGACCTCCCAGATTCTTCCCAGGGAGCAGTCTCCTGGGATGATATTCCTGGGGAAGTACCTAGGAAGAGACGGTGCTGGTGCCATCTAATGGGTTATTTTGACACTAAAATAACTTATTATAACCTTTTTTTTTTGATTTGATGCGATTCGATTTTTTAATTAATAAAGTTTATATTATTATTTGATTTATTTTATTTCCTAAGCACATCTGGTTATTGTTCAACTTTTAATTATTGTTATAATATTTAATTATCCTTATTTAAATATATTTTTAATGTATAATATGCAATCGAAATGTAGTTAAATAAATTGAATTTAGAAAAATTAAATTTAATATTCCACATCATATATTAATAATTAAAATTAATTAATCTTTAAATATAAATTGAATTTTTTTTTATTTTTCTTATTTCTGATCTTTTAAAAATTAACTTATATATTAATTTATTTTATTATAACATTCATTAATTATTTTTTCTGAACTTTCAACAATTACTTATATATTTATATATTTTTACTATTACTTTTTCATCTAACTAATACGTAATTTTACATTGATTTCACTTATATACGTTATTAGTTTCTATAGAAATAATTTAATTTTAAATATAAAATGGATTTACTTTCTCCTAATAAATTATTTTTGTTTTCAATTACAAGAAATCTGAATTATTTTTTTCGAAACACGAAATTTATCAAAAGTTTAATATATATTTATATATTTGTATATAACCATATTTTATAAATTAAGGATTATAAATACATAGTAAAATTTATTTCTTCTGATCCTTTAAATATAGTCTTATATATTAAATTATTATTATTATTTGTATTAAATAATTAATCATTTCATATTAATTTGAATTATTTATATAAATAATTTTTGGATCAATATTTAATTTTAAAATATAAATTCGATTTATTATTTTTTTTTCGCTGACCATTTTAAATTATCATATATGCATTGCATTATAAAGATTGAAACACAGTAGTAATACTATTAATTTAATTTTTTTTTAAATAAATTTTGAGATATTTTAAATTGTTTATGATATATTTAATTTGATATTTAAATCAATCTCTAAATTCTATAATATATTTAAGTAGAAGTAAAATAAAACATTAATTATTTTATATAAATTCTATAATATATATATATAAGTGGATTAACACAGATGGCAGCACCAGCACTTTGTATTAAAAATATCTCTTTTACATAATACATACTCTTGTTAAGAATATTTGAAATGCTGTGTAGGATGGATTTAATTCTGGGTAAATTTATTCATATAGTGGTATTTTGTATGATTTTAATGTAAAACTACAAGGAGTATTGTTTTTTAAATTGTTTGTTAATGTTTATATATATAATTAAATCTAATATAGTGGATATGTAACTCAATCTTAATTTTGAATAATTATCATACCAATAGTTGGAGGCACCTTACTTGTCAGGTAGATGTTGATAATATTGTTAATATTATATTTAATTTACCTATAGAGGGCGCTATCGCTTGTATATTTATTTTACTTTTAGGAATTAAAATTGAATGGAGTATTTGTATATTCACGGATATAATTTTGTTATTAGTGTATTATCACAAGAATAAATTCGTGTGTTTTTGAATCAATTTGTGTTGGGGTGTCATAGTTAGGGTAATATTTCAAAAGATGTGCTCTCAACTTGTCTTTCAAATAATTTCTCTCAACTCGACTATGTCAACAAGTATGAGATATTTCATGATGTGTGCCATGTGGACGTGTGGTATCATGGAGAACTTGTGATGTTTAAGGATTCTGGATAATTATTGAGAGTAAAATATTTTATCTATTCTTTACGGGTTTTTTATTTCAAATTTTATTATTTCAAATTTTAATATTTCCAATTGTTTTCTGGTAATAATTCAGTATACCTGGGTGATTCTACTGATCTTAGCATATATGCCAGTAGAATTATGAAATACTGAATTATTTTTTAAAACACATGTGGGTACATCCAGGCTGATGATTATATCTACATGTGTTTTTCCATGTCCAATTCTGATTTAATTCTCTTGTTGTCCAATTTTCCATTGTATATGGTTCATATTTCATTTCTTAATCCATTTGTATTCACTTGATAGCAACTCCAAATTATTATTTTTTTCTCTCTCTCTCTCTTTTTAAATTTTCTTCATGTTTTCAGTATTTTTGGCCAATTACCATTGAAGCACAAGCTATGGTAATATTATGATTGCACGTGTTAATCTATTAGCTATGTGGTATTCTGTCTACACATTATCATTAATTATCTCTTTGGAGATTTAAGTAGAATGATACAAGAACTTGATATGTTTTTTGAAATTCATAGATATATTATAATTATATATATATATATATATATATATATATATTTCTTTTATCATTCCTAATAAATGAGTTTTTTTTTTTTTTTTTTTTTTTTTTTTTTTTTGTAACAGTAAGAAATCAAAAGGAATCAAAAATTTGTTACAAATAAGGATTTTATCAACAGTTTAATATATATTTATATATTTGTATATATTCAGAAATTGCCACTTAATAGATTAGAGATAAGCATTTTTAAATTAAACAATCTATTTAAAAAATTCTTATTTCGATTGTAAAAGTTAATTTTCATGTAAGTTTCAAAATCGAATCATATTTAAATCATATCGAGCATATTTACTTTTATTATTATTCTTCTATTAATTATTTTTTTCTGATCTCTTTAAAAATTACATATATATTTATGCATTTTATTATTACATTTTCAACTAATTAATAATTTTATATTTTATTATTCTCTGTCTTTACCAAAAAATGGAAAACATCTTTTTATTACAAAGTTTATAAATAAGAACACCTGCCAATTTCATGCGTTTCCGAACAAAAATGAACTAAAAAAATATGTCATAAAGTAGCCGATTTGGATTTGAAAACAGCCTAGCATGCATAAACTCAGAAAAGCTTTTATAGATATATCGTTTAACAACTTGTAATATGGTAATATCAATATTAAAAATCAAATTGAGTTTTGCTTATTCTAATTCTAAATTTAAAATTACAACATTTCTAATTTAAAAAAAAGTGCATTTTGAATTTGTTTTTCAACTTTTGATTTATAAAAACGCAATTTTTCTCTTACTTTGTTTAATTGTGATTATTTATAATTTATAGTTTAATTTATTTAATTGTAAATATTTCTATTTAATTGGCCCCCTTATCATAGACCCCTGACCCTGATATATGTGACTCCTAACTAAAATGATAAAACGCAATGTTGTTGGAAATGATAAAACACCCTTCCCCTTTTCTCTTTTATTGTGATGCCGCGTGGGAAATTCGGTTCAAAACGGCGACTTTCACAATATTTTCTAAAAGATCTGCGTTTACAAACAAAAAAAAAAAAAAAAAAAAAAAAAAAAAAAAAAAGGAAAACCTTTTTTTAGTATTACATAGTTTCTAAATAAGATCACCTGCCACTTTAATGCATTTCCGAACAAAAGCGAGTTAAAAAATGTGTCAGAAAGCAGCTCCTTCGGGTTTGAGAACAACCTTAAATAATTATTGATACGCTTTTTTTCTAGTTATCAATTTAAAATTGTATTGAATATGTATCAAAGGGTGTGTATCTTTATTTGCAATAAAAGTTACAGAATTCCTGCTATACGAAGCGTAAAAACATGCATGTTTTCGATTTACTGACTTTTATAAGAGGAGAAAGAAATACGATTCTTATAAACGATTCAGGTACAACGGCCGTGTAGCGTAATCACTAGAGCGTGTTTTTCGTATGCGTAAGTACCCAGGTTCAAATCCAGACAGCGGTAAGAAAGTTTATTCTGTAAAATCTGTACCATAACTTTCATGTGATTATGTGTGCGTGATTAATAAAAGTAATGTCTGTTACGTAAATTTTTTAAAAATAATGTCCGTATTTATTAAAAAATAAATAAATAAATAAATACTTTTTACATTACGTCGAATATTAATAACTTCGGATGTTTTTTAAGCACATTAAGTGAACTTAAAGTCTCCCAAATTCCTCCGGTTTTACTTCCTGAAATCTTCCCTAAAACAACCTGAGGAGGAACCTGAAGGAGGTCCTGGGGAGCTCCCCGGGATGCTATGAGGCGGACATTTTCGGTTCCTGAGGACCTCCTGGTGACAAGTTTTTGCATCCTCAGGGATGCCTGGGAATGTATGTCAATCTTCCTGGGGATGTCCTAGGGAAGCACATGTGCTATATGGGATATGGATAACTACAGGGTGTCCCAAAAAAGTATATATACACTGTTAAAAGGGTTATAACTTTCTCGTTTTTTTTTCTTTTCAGGGTACACTCAATTGAAAATGATTAGTGAACAAATATGAATCTTTTTAAAAAGAAAATTTACTTTAAAATGCAATCGGAAGTATGAAATTTTACCATAAGTACAAAGACAATATCGCAGGGAGTTTAAGGCAAACCCATCTACGCGACTTACAGTTAATCAGATAAAAGATAAGTTTGAAAAGAATGGATGTTCATTGACTTCCGGAACCGCAATTAAGGAAAATTGCACCACAACACCAAATGAAATGTTTGTTTAAGTTTGTTAATCAATAACCCACCGTTATCATCAGAGTAATGATCAGAACAATAATAATTTTGAACATCTACGATAGAAGGAAAAGTTACACATTTTAGGTAGATTATTTTACAATTTAATTATTAAATATGTGTTACAATCATTCAAACTGTGTATACAATTTTTATGACACTCTGTATCGGGATCCCGTGTCACAAAATCTTATGTCTTTGGGAACATGAACGACAGTTATTCTAAATAAAGATCAGAGCTTATACTATTATGTCGAATCTTCCGACAGGATTGCTTGCTCAGTTAAAGTCCTTTTCCGAGCAATGAGCCTACTTTCGTATGATTTTTTAGAGTATAAAATTACGTCATAAGACACATGTAAGGAAATGATACCAAGACGTAAAGGATAATCAGATGTAATGAAACAAACTAGATTGGTCGCTTCAAATTTGTCGTTAAGAAGATTTGCCAACTGATAAATGTAGGCTAAATTATTCACAGATTTATGTCGTCGAGTGCATGATCGTAACTCACAAGGAGAGGATCAAGCTTGGTAATCACAGATTTTGATTATTTTTATATATTTTGTAGGGTATAAGCCCCTTAGTCTCAGGTTCAACGGATTTTATACAACGCTCCTTAGTTCTCGAGAAATGGGGGGGAGGGTGGTCTAATATTATAACGCAACTTAGATACTTACTTTGTAACCCAATTACTTCGTTGGTCGTAGCTCAGTTGCTATGGCGTCTGCTCGTTGATCCGAGGTACCGGGCTCAAAACTGGGACGAGCTACGTTTGTTTTTCTCATTTTTTATTTTATAAATATACTTGTAGTTATTATTTAATAATCCGAATTAAAAATTATAATATTGTTCATTAAATTAAATTATAATATAATATTAAACTAAATCATTGTATAAAACATCATTAAACAGTTTTTTTTTAAAATCACTTTTAAAATGTATTTCATATATGCTTTATCGAATGATATTGAACAATTGTGTAAATTCGTGATTTTAAAGAAACATCATTTATATATTGTCTTAACAAAGGAAGTCGATGCGATTGTAATACTACTCTGTTTTTAAAGTAAGAAGCATAATTATATTAAAATTTAGCATAAGAATGAAATTAAACATATTTTTTTTGCATATTAAATATTTTTTTAATTTGTAATACGTATGATTGTGCTTTGAATTAATTTTTAATTTATAAAATAAGGTATGATTTTGTAACGATTTTGTAATTTTTACTAATCAATAATGGATCTATTAAAAAAAAAAAAACTCTTTAAATGATGAGAAATATTTAATATATCAAAATCAGGCTTAAAAATCAAATAAATTAAATTTCAATTTAAATATGTTAGCATTATAATTTAAAATTTTTAATTGATATTATTAAATTATAATTACAAGTATATTTATAAAACAAAAATGAGAAAAACAAATCTAGCTCGTCCCGGTTTCGAACCCGAGCCATCAGATCAACGAGCATATGCCATAACAACTGAGCTACGACCTACGAAGCAATTTCGTTACAAAGTAAATATTTAAGTTGTGTTAAAATATTAGACCCCCCCCCCCCATTTCTCAAGAACTGAGGGGCGTTGTATAAAATCCGTTGAACTTGAGACTAAGGGACGTCCACCCTACAACATATATAACAAGCTGGAAATTGTACGTCAAACGTGACAAATGAGGTGCGTTCGTACTGTAGCTAGCTATATAAATATTTAGATCTTGATGATTTTTAATTCTGTGAAATGAATGATATCGTCTGCAGATTAATTTGCAGTATCTCGGTCGCTTGACTATTAAACCTCGGAATCTCCTATAACAAGAAAGCACCGATTTTTTTTTAAATCAAATTTCTTAATAAATATTTTTATTAATATCTCCTAAAGTTTTGATTCGATTTTGATAAAATCTGAAATGTCTCGACAAAATTCTGCAAAGATAATATATATTAAATCTCAAACCATTCGGTTGGGTAGTTTTTGCGTTGTTATATGTGGACGGACGGACAGACAGACAGACGGACGGACGGACCAAGCGACGACAATAGGTGCTACGCATTTATATAATTACGAACGTACCTAAAAATAATCAAATATGTGATTACCAAGCTTGGTCCTCTCCTTGTGAGATCATATGGAAATTCTTGATAGCGACAATACAAAAAACTTGGGTTACCGAAGTGGTAATAAATTTTTTAACCAAAAATAGAACCGACTTCAAAAACTACTACAAAGTAAAAAATAATTTTTTTAGGTAATAGTTAATAAGAAATTAAATTAAGAGCATTGTATTTACCATGCATATTATTATATTTATGTACATTAATTTGATTTTTTGGAGTCGGTGCCAGCTAAGCCAAGTTAAAGCCATGTTACCATTTTGAAACATTTCATCTGATGTTATAAATGTGTATTCTCAAATGAGATTAGCAACTTATATGTCGACAAACATTGCTTTAGAAATTAGTTAATCATTTAAATCATTGTATTTTCTACCATTTGATGAGTTATATGTATTTTTTTTATTGTCTCGTATTTGTGTAGATTTAACTTATACGCGTGTTACGATTTATATTGGATATTTTGTTTTGAATTTTGTACTTGGCTTGGCTGGCACACGACTCCAAAAAATCAAATTAATGTACATAAATATAATAATATGCATGGTAAATACAATGCTCTTAATTTAATTTCTTATTAACTATTACCTAAAAAAAATATTTTTTACTTTGTAGTAGTTTTTGAAGTCGGTTCTATTTTTGGTTAAAAAATTTATTTTTCGCTTTTTAGTAGTTTTTGAAGTCGGTTCTATTTTTGGTAAAAAAGTTTATTTTTCGCTTTTTAGTAGTTTTTGAAGTCGGTTCAATTTTTGGTTAAAAAGTTTATTTTTCGCTTTTTAGTAGTTTTTGAAGTCGGTTCTTTTTTTTTTTTTGGTTAAAAAGTTTATTTATTTATTTATTACTTTAGTGATATCTATATTTATATTAAACCATATTGTTGCTAATATATTTTTTATTTTACGCTAACCTTGGCAGTAGACTCGATTACGGAAGATTAGAAATTTTATCATTATTCTCACCTAATCGTCTTGGATATTGTGTCATAATCGGGCTGTATACTACAGTTTTGATAACTGTGTAACTCACTGATTTCGGTGCTTATGCTTAATGTGTACTGATTTTTACGATCCCTACAAGGTAAATACACTGCGCCAACAATGTCGCCTATAATACTATTCGGAGTAACCCCTTTCTTTCTATATTGTCACTCTATAGTTAATATTATGTAGTAGAAATATTAAAAGACAATTGCAGAAGCATTTATATACAACTGTATTGTATAATATAATATAGATATTGGATATTTTAAAGGCAGTTTCCAACTAGTGCGCCACAGGTGATAAATCGCCAAATATTTTCTGTAACTCGTAAATTTATATGGGATTTGAAACAACAATGTATTTAATTATGCGCCAATAAACGCTCGTCAAAATATGCCAAACCGCTGTGAAACTGCAACAATGGAACTTTTAAAAGATTCAAAAGTAGATTTGTTGTGGCATAATTTATAGTTTTTATCCGTACGTTGTATTATATTTATCCAATTCACAATTTTATGTAATTTTGCTTTTCACATTTAGCAACACTCAAAAGTTTTAGTTTTTGTTTGAATCTTAAAAAGTTTGTTCTATGAAAAATAAATCCGACAAGTTAAAGCTGATTTAAATATGTCAGTCTTTTTATTATTTGCAAATTCACGTAATAGAATATTTTATGATATGAAATGAAAGTCGTCTGCCCAACAAATTCACTATTTTTAAAATGCTTATATTTTTTTTTCATTTTTATTGAATTTCTGAAAAAGTACTGAACCAATTTTCATAAAATTTAAATGGGACCAATTCGAGAGTATTCTCTTTCGAATAATAAAAAAAAATCACATAAATAGGACGCAAAGTTCCGGAGTAATCGGTGAACATACATAAAAGATTTGAAAAGATTCAAAAGTAGATTTGTTGTAGCATAATTTATAGTTTTTATTTGTACGTTGTATTATATTTATCCAATTCACAATTTTATGTAATTTTGCTTTTCAAATTTGGCAACACTCAAAAGCCAACAAATTAACTATTTTGAAAATGTTCATTTTTTTCGTTTGTGTTCAATTTCTGAAAAAGTATTGAACTAATTTTGATAAAATTTAAATGGGACCAATTCGAGATTATTCTCTTTCGAATAAAACAAAAATCATATAAATAGGACGCATAGTTCCGGAGTAATCGGTGTACATACATAAAAAAAAAAAAAAAAAAATACATACACGTCGAATTGATAACCTCCTCCTTTTTTGAGTCGGTTAATAAAAAATGAGGGATGCTGCCAATAATACCCTACCTCGAACTTGAAAATCCATTGCGACTTTACGACTTTACCTCATCGAGCACACTAGTACGATCACTAATTTACCTGACATGGCTTGTCTTGACATCCACAATAACGAATAACTTGAGCTCTTTTCGATCACGTTATTTTAATTTCATTGCATGGTAGTCTCGTTTTAAACATTTTCATTACATTTCATTACCACTGTAAGCCTTAATATTATTTTAAGTTGACCACTTTCCAATCGAACCTCTCTATTTTGTGACACTTTTTTTAATTCCCTTTTCTTTACAAACGTATCAAATTGACAGGTGCTTTTTTTAAAAAAAAAAAAAAAAAAACATTGCAATCGAATTTTTTTAAGCCTTTTAGTGAAGAAAGAAGATTGTTTAGAAAATTATACTCAAATGTGGGATTTTGAACTGAATATCTGGTCACGATAGCACGGAAAAGGAAAAAATGCTGTCCTGATAAAAGAATCGCCCATAACTCAAGATGTAATGCACTCATCGGAAAATTATAAAAACTGCTCGATTACAAATCATTTCAATAATTATGACCTGAAAGTATCATGCTTTTATGCTAAATAATGAGTCCCAAAATGTGTCAGTTTTGTTGAACGGGTTGAAATATACTTTTAGAGCTGCTTTAATGCTTGAAGTTAGGAATTTATTTATTATGTCTCCTTATTTTAGTTTTAAATATCAGCAATAGAGGGCATGTCACTATCCTGAGCTATGACTAAATTGACACTAACGTACAAATTAATCAAAGTACACCTTGCTTTTAATCTTGATTCCGTTTAGCCGCCGATACGCCCTACTGGTTTGATTTTTGAAATTGCAAGGTTATTTTGATCAGCTTTACAATTGGAGACAATACAGCGCCATCTGTCGATAAAGATTAGAACTAAAAAAAGAATGCACGTATTGTAATAAAAATCCTGACTTCACACATTGCTCTTCTGTAAGAATAGCTTCAATAACTGCTCAACTTTTAGTGGATTTTAAAATATTTAATTCATTTTAGAATAACCTGCATAATTATGTCAATTGCTATATTTTTTTAAGCCATAATAAAATTGAAATGTTGAAAATCTATCAGCGGACATCACCGAAATTTAAATCTTGAAAGAATCCAATGTTTTGAATAAAGACCCCCGCCTTTATTCAGGAAAATTTCTAAAAATATTGTTTAAAAAAAGATAATATCATATCATTAATTTTTAAAATTTAAACTGGTTGAAAACCTTATACTTTTTCGAAACTTTCTACAGATGCACTTAACAGTGCGGATGTATACTTGATTGATTATTAAACTTTATTTCACCCTTAATAACTTATGTTCCCGAAAAATAATTTTCATCGAGAATATTAATTAATTACATCTTTCGAAATAAGATGAAATTAGCTGTCTTAAGATTGTTTCGTAAATTTTAATTTTAATAATTCATTCATGACAATTTTGAGATTAAATAATCAAATATTTAGATTAAACATTAAAAGTTAGTTGTACAAATTGATTAAAAATAGCCAGTAAATGCAGTATTAAAATATTTTTCCAAACTTGTCAGGGAATATTAGATGTCATGAGAACCCTTTCTATTAAGTAATGTAAATTTAATTAGATGCATCGTTTACCGAACTTTCATAATCAATGAATATAACCAAGTATTTTAACATTATATTTGAAGTAGATTACGTTCAAGATTAGGAATTTAATGATATGAAGAAATTTAAAAAAATAAATATTTTCTTTATTAGAAACGTTTATATGTGTGCATATACAGGATGTTCTAAAATTCACTGAACATTTCTTAAATTCAATGATAAGTAAACGACGACAGCTGTTGAAGTTATTCTTGAATGATGCAGAAAAGTATTTACTACGCTTCTTTATTTTTAATTTCAAATGTTATTGATATATGGCGTTGCACTGTCTCATCATTCAAAATAATATAAAATTTCAAAGCACAGATTAATTTTTGTTTTTGTGTTTAATTCGCAAAACGGAATAAAGATGAAAATCTTGGCGAACTTTAATCAATTTTTCACACGCAATATTGCGCCTTGTCCTACAAGTGATATTTAGTAAAAATTTACTGTGACACTAATAAGTAAGACAAAAAAAGTCCCATTCATCTAACATAAAAATTGACCGAGTTATGAATTTTTGAAATACATGACTTATACCACTTTTTTGCATCTCAAAACAGATGATTTCGGCCCTGCTTTCAGGGGTCGTATATAAAGTACTTAAACTTGTTTCATGGTATCTGCGTTTTGAAAGAAATCGTACAACTATTACGATTGAGTTAACTTTTATTAGTTAAGTTGCAGATTAGTTAAAATAATTGTATTTTGTAAGGATTTGAGGCTATGTTTTCTTTTAACACAATTATGTTATTTTCATAAGGATTTATCTAACATGCAACGATCGTCTTTCCAATTTAAAATTTGTACTGGAACTTTAACTCACTTTCAAATGTCCGATCGAAGTTAAATTTTACATACTGACTTAAATCCGATGACAATGTAATATTATTATGATTTTCGACGCTGACCATCTTATACATACTTATATTAGAGGATAAAAAAATCGGATAGATTATCGTCAACAAGTTTAAGAAACAGTTTTAGATTAGATAACATAGCCCTGCGATGGTTGTGTTTTTTAACTTTTATAATTACATTTTATGTATTTTTTAACGCTGAAAAAATAAAATTACCTTCACTTTCAACCATCATGTCAGGATTTTTCGCAAATCGTAAATTTCATGGTTAAAAAATAGCGAAAAATCTGATACTATAAAATAGATGAATGACTTTTTTATTCAGTTTAATTTAATTTAATTGAAATTTTATTAAAACTTTTGGCTTATACTGGGTGTTTTACACCTAAACAGCTAAGGGGTCCGATGAGGTTGGGAGGGGAGGGGAGATCAATTTTGAATTTGAGCTTTTTAACTTTGAAATTTGCGATTTGAGAAAAATCCTGACGTGACGGTTTAAAATGAAGGTCATTTTCGGATTCAGCGCTAAAAAATACATAAGAATCAATTTTCAAAAGCTAAAAACATGGCACAACCTAAAATTTGAAAGACAGTATAATCTAACAGCATTTGTAAAGAATGAGGCTGTTGTTTTGCATCCTTTCATTTAAAAAAAAATCTGTTATTTTTATCCTCTTATACGTTCAGTAAAAATTGCATATTTTGCATTAATATGTCAGAATGATTATAGATTTCACATTTATATTAGATTGCAATGTTAATTTTGCTTTCAACTATTTTTTTAAAATTTATCTGGCGATTATTTATATTTCTACTACATTTATGAATGACCCCTATCTCGCAGCAAAAAATATACTCCAATTTTAATCAGCTATTACTCGGTCAATTTTAATGTTGGATGAATTGGACTTTTTCTGTCTTACTTGTTAGTGTCACTGTAAATTTTTTCGAAATATCACTTGTAGGACCGGGGGACCGTATAACAATTTAAATTTCGTAATTTTTAAATAAATGTGTTTCTTTAAAAATAATTATTTACTTTATTTAAACCATTTTTGTAATTGGTTGCGAAAATAAAGGTCGGTCAGGTTATAAATGGACACCCTGTATAATCATCATGATAGTGGAATTTAGAAGTATGCTGTTCGCAAACTGTGAAATGTATCTAAATGTGACACGATTGTTACTAACAAACTTCCACGTTAATCTAAACTAATAAAAGAAAGTTTCGCTCTGTGTGTCTGTGTGTCTGTCTGTTGGCGATGGCTAGGAAAATCTGGCCCACCTAGAAGGCTGAAAATTTAGATTTAGGTAGTCCAAACCCTCTTCTGTTGCACCATTACTTCAGAATTTTAATATTTTAATTACTTTCTGAAATATTAATTAAAATGCACAAAGAACTCTCATTAAAAATACGCTTTTATTCTCTTGGGTTGGTTGCTTCACTGGTTGGTTACATCGATTCTTCACAGAAGTAATTAAATAAACCAGAGTAGCGATGCATAAATAAGGATTTCTAACTAAATAGTGTCAACATGTATTGACGTTATCAGCGTAGAGGAGTCATGCGAATGTCGCGCCACCTGTGCAGGACAAATTACACATACGTCCCACTGATTGAAATATTTTGCAGGCATATTTTTCTTCATGACAGTCAGGTTTAAGTGTTTTTTTATTTTATTTTTTTTTTTTATTTTTTTTTTTTTTACATGGCATTTATTATGATGATGGAGATTGTTGATACAGAAAACTTTATTTAACAGATTCTTTTTTATATTTGCGGTAATGAAGAGGGGCAAGGGTCTAATCACATTTAAGCTTCAAGGTGTATTTCTAGAAAGCAGTTACCAGAATTTCCGAATAATAGTGTAAGCCAAATTTCAAATTAAGTTCCTAGCTTAACTAAATGAATCAATCATTAAAGATGTATTGTGATCCTCCTAATTAGTTATTTGCTGAAGGCCACTTGAACAACCCCCCCCCACCCAACCCCTCCCGGCCCGTCCTTCAAGGTATTTCTCTAACCTTGCTCCGTTTCCATATCTCAGCAACTATCTTTCCTATTTCAACGCAAGTGATTTCAAACATTATAATTAATACTAGTCACCCTTTATAACATTAAACTAAATTTATGAGTAGCGGTTACCACTATTTACGAATAACAGTTTAAGCCAAATTTGTAATTAAATTCAAAGCTTAAGGAAACGAACGAATTTTGAAAGATGCATAGTGGTCCTCCTAATTAGTTATTTGCTGAAGGCCACTTGAACACCCCCCCCCCACCACCACCCCTCCCGGCCCGTCCTTCAAGGTTTTTTCTCTAACTATGCTCCGTTTCCATATCTCAGCAACTATTTTTCCGATTTCAACGCAAGTGGTTCCAAACATTATAATTAACTTAATGGTCACTCTTTATAACATTAAACTAAATTTATGAGTAGCGGTTACCACTATTTCCGAATAATAGTTTAAGACAAATTTGTAATTACGTTCCTAGCTTAAGCAAACGAACGAATTTTGAAAGATGCATAGTGGTCCTTCTAATTAGTCATTTGCCGAAGGACACTTGAACAACCCCTCCCCCCCCCCCCCGGCCCGTCCTTCAAGGTTTTTTCTCTAACTCTGCTCCGTTTCCATATCTCAGCAACTATCTTTCCGATTTCAATACAAGTGATTCCAAACATTATAATTAACTTAATTGTCACTCTTTATAACATTAAACTAAAATTATGAGTAGCGGTTACCACTATTAACGAATAATAGTTTAAGCCAAATTTGCAATTAAGTTCAAAGCTTAAGCAAACGAATGATTTTTGAAAGATGCATAGTGGTCCTCCTAATTTGTCATTTGCTGAAGGACACTTGAACAACCCCTTCCCCCGGCACTCCTTTCAAGGTTTTTTTCTCTAACTATGCTCCGTTTTCATATCTCAGCAACTATCTTTCCGATTTCAATACAAGTGATTCCAAACATTATAATTAACTTAAATGTCACTCTTTATAACATTAAACTAAATTTATGAGTAGCGGTTACCACTATTTCCGAATAATTGGGTAAGCCAAATTTGTAATTAAGTTCCTAGCTTAAGCAAACAAACGAATTTCGAAAGATGCATAGTGCTCCTCTTAATTAGTCATTTGTTGAAGGGTACTTGAACAGCCCTCCCCCCCGGCCCCTCATTCAATGTTTTTCTCTAACTATGCCCCGTTTCTCTATATCAGCAACTATCTTTCCGATTTCCACGCAAGTGATTCTAAACATTATATTTAACTTAATAGTCACCCTTTATAACATTAAATTAAATTTATAAGTAGCGGTTACCACTATTTACAAATAACAGTTTAAGCCATTTTTGTAATTAATTTCCTAGCTTAACAAACGAACGAATATTTATGCATGCATAATGGGCCTCCTAATTAGTTATTTTCTGAAGGACACTCGAAACATCTGGTCCCTTCGGCACCTCACTCAAGGTTATTTTCTGTAACTGTGTCTTATTGCAATAACTGGGCTAATAATGTTCCAATTTTTTCGAAACCAGCTCAATTTTGTAGTGCGCCTACTATACAGTAACGTAGGTAGCGGGGACCTGTCTCAGAAGTTCGTTCGGAAAGAGGTTTGTTTACAACAGAATGCTCCCCTGGCGGTGGTAGGGGGAAATAAAAGATTTTCTAGAGCGTACGAGCATGCCGGGTATACGGTTCCGAAGCCATCGTAGACCGTGGCCAGAGTTCCGTTTTTTAAGAGATTTAAGTTTATTACAAGGGCTCGGGCAACGCCGGGCGGGTCAGCTAGTAGCAGTATAAATTAGAGATGATTTCGGGATCTTCTTTCGGAGCCAGAGTCCAGCAATTTGAAATTCGAGCCAGCCTGAAGCCGAAAAAAATTATGTCATCAGAGTCTGATTGTATTACACAATTATTAATTACATTTTTAAACTATTTCAAGATTAATTTTCTCGTTTACAAATCTCTTATTAGATAGTAATAAGTATTAATTTGAAATAATTCCTCATGACAGCGTTTCGTAATTTTCATGTCAGTGAAAATCTGTCTAAAATAGCGAATTTTTGATTTATACCCAATTACTGCCAGAAATCTGAAAAGTCACAATCCTTATTATTTTAAATTATCATTTTACGAGGGTAGTGTGATAGGTTCTCTGCCTGACACAGAGATGGAACAAGTATGAACAAATGACAATGATGTTTGTAAAGTATGATCCTTTAGCTGACGTGCTGCCGAGCTTCAGATGCGTGAGCTTATTGGTTATTGTTTGGAGATAAAATAAAGTAAGCAACTTTTTACATTTTCTAACAAGAACGAAAACTCATGCGTCAAGCATAGATTATGTAACACTTTCCAACGCTTCCAAAATAATTTTACAAATCATACCGTTTAATAAGCTGAAAGATAACATCTAAGTAAACAATTTGGAAAACACATAACATATTTAAAAACATAATTTCAGGAATTTCCAACATATACAATATTCGTAAAAATATCCGAATACTTTTATTCAGCCCTGTATATGATCTATAGATTTGTATATATACTACATAGGATGCTAAATTTTAGTTCAGCTAGGAAACGCGTAGTACAGTTTAAAATTCTCCTTCTGGAGTTTCTGTCCATAAACGGAAATGTGTTCGCGAACTTTTGTGCTTCCCTGTATAGGATCTACAGAATTTATACACACCACGTAATAGACAAAAAGCGAGTTAAATTTAAAATCGCGTAAAGTAACTTAAAACGCACTTCCAGGAATGATTGTTAACAGACAGTACAGAATCCTTTTGTGTGTCCCTGTAAATGAACGATGACTGCTATACACACACTATTCTGTAGTAAGCCTCTTGTAATGCACTTTAGTGATATATATATAAATTTCAATGTGTTTAAAATAGTGAAACATTATTTAAATAAACCGCAGACGATTTTTCTCTATAGACGTAATGTAATGGAATTCTTTTGACTGTCCCTGTAAAGTAACTATAAGGGCTATGCACACCCTGTTCTATATTAAGTTTTTTGTAATGCACCTTGGTGATATATATAAATTTCAATGCGTTTAAAATAGTGAAACATTATTTAAATAAACCGCAAATGATTTTTCCCCATAGACCGCAATGTGACGGAATTCTTTTGAGTGTCCCTGTAAAAAGACTATAAGTGCTACACACTTCCGTTGAAATAGGGAACATGCTATAGATAACGACAATAACATATAAAAATTGCAGAGCAATCCGAGCATATTTACGGGAGTTAGAGCACGGACAGACGGCCATACGGCCAGACAAACCGAAGTCTTAAATACTTTTCAACTAGGTTGGAAAGTGTTAAAAATGGAAACAAATTTAAGTTCTAGCTGTCATAAAGTACTTTTTTTAAAAGGTTTAACACCCACAAACATACAGCAAGAGTTACATACAACCTTAACCCCTTCGCGACGAGCGTCCTTTACAGAATTTTTAATCTTTTACCACCGGTTTCTCAAAACAGAAATTTTCGCTTAATTGAATCGCAGAAATGCTGTCATTAAATAAGGCAAAGTTTACGATAAAAAGTTACTGATGAGAATAATCGAGGATTCTGGGCATCTCTTGCGTCACGTACACGTGTCGCTCGTCCCCAAGGGGTTAAAGTATTCTTGTCCTTCGTATTCGACGATAAAAAAGTGGGCTGCTGAATTTAAACATGGTAGGAAATCCATTCACGGTGATGAACGCTCAGGACGCCCAAAAACCGCTACGACAGACGAAATCGTCTCAAATATTCACAATGCCGTATTGAATGATCGCCGATCGAAGATACGGGAACTTGCTGACATTGCAAACATTTCGATAGATCGTGTCCACTACATTTTACACGATGCTATGCGTATGATAAAGCTTTCCGCTCATTGCGTGTCGCGTTTGTTGAATGTCGAACAGAAACGCCAAAGAATGAACATTTTTCAAGAATGTTCTGAACTGTATTGTGTTGCATGTTGAAAAGTAAAATGAAATATTGTCAAAAATCTTGTACTTTTTTTGTCAGGCAGCGATCTTTTCGTACCACTCTCGTACAGGGCTTCACTAAAGAATTCGCACACAAGACTGTGTCGTAAATGTATTGAGTTGCAAAGGGACTACATTGAAAAATAATATGAAATTATGTCAAATATCTTTTGCTTTGACCGTCAGAACGAGAACTTTTCAAACCACACTCGTACGACTATGGCAGAAAGACATGAAATCAGTTTTCCAGTAATTTTGGAAAAAAACATTAACAGAAAGCAAGCATAGACAAGGGCTATCCCAGGACTTCTTTATGTTACTAACAATGACCTTTCAAAAATTTCAGAATCCTTATATCCAGTCAATAAAATATGAGTTTTTACTCAATCTGATTCTTAAAAGACTGTAAAACACTTTAAGAAACTTTAAACTTCTTCTTTCTCAAATAAAAGATTTATTTGAGATTCCTTTTTTCATTTGAGATTCATTCCTTTATTCCTTTTTTCACTTTGTGAATAAAGGAAATATTCATTTTGAGATCTAGCCCGAATGAACCTAAAGAGTGGTAAAAATATCTCGGTCTCGGATTCAGGCTGAGCCCGTCTCATCTTTAGTAGTGTTTCATGCACCTTCTTGACACATTCATTAAATTTAAAGACGAATTCAATTTTGCAAAAGGATTAAATTTTCCAGAAATTTGTAAAATTGGCATATAGGTTAAAATTGCGATTAACAAATTTTGTTACCTTTTTTGAATTTCTTATTACATTGTACAAGGAACAGCAGTATATAATGAAACTGATTGTTCACCGATAGCAAATAAGTCCAGGTGAGCTAAGTGTTGTAGACGGACTACATATTTTTATATACAAAAGTGCAATTTAAAGAATTGTTATAACACATAAACAATAAGACTGAGGTAAACTTAAAAGTATTACAGTGTTATACAACAACGGAATTTTTCTAAAACAATTCTAAAAAAAAAAAAAAAATATAATTTAACAAATTACAACAACCTGGAAAAATGTTCCGAAAACGTAAAAAAAAAAATATTAAAAATATTAACAATTCAAAAATATTTATCGGAACCATCTACAAATAAACGCATTTTTCCTTACTACAGTTGATGAGATCCTGGCATTCTCTGTCCTCGAAAAAAATATTTGTTTGAATCATCGCCGCGCAGTTATTGAAACGCATTTTCCATTACTATACATTATCCTTAATATATACCTTAATATTTTGTCGGGTCCTTCTTACAATAACTTTAACTCTTGTTTAGATCGATGTCTGAGCTAAAGGTATTTTGAGGAAATTAAAGTTGAAGACCACGTTTTTTGCTTTATAAGACATTTTCTCATCCGACTTCAATTTTTGAATTCGGCTTTTTTTCATATTTGATAAGTTGCATCTATCCTTTTTGTAACTTTAACATTTTTGTAACGATTCCATGCATTTCTATTACCTACTCAAAGAAAAAAATCTTCTAAAGTTACAGAGTTTGGTTAAAAATGCTTAAAAAAAATTCTTCTAAAGTTACAGAATTCCGTTAAAAACACTTAAAAAATAAAGTGACAACGCCAAGAAGTCCATTCTCGACCGAAAACACCATTTTCCCAGTGGTTAATAAATCATGAATAAGTTTAATGTCATATAAACTGTGATTTATTCAAAGATCTATAATTAAAATCTATAATTAATCTTTACATTTCAATAAAAAAGTAGGACTTCATATCATAAAATTACTCATAATTTAAATTATAGTTTTAACATCAGTATCTTCGGCATTATAATTAGTGTGTCGTGTGTCGAGCAGAAATTTTCAAACTTTTGGCTGTTTACAATGACAATCGCTAATTATTCAACTCTGTTCTGAAATAAATACTATTCTAAATGATAAAAAGCATATAAAAAATTTCATTCAGAAATCCAGTGTAACAATATATATGAATCGCAAACAAAAGAACTATTAAAAATAAACTAGGGAAAATGTCTTTCAAAAACGAAAGCCCTCCAACATGTATATAGTTTCGTTCTTTCACAAAACTTAAAGGTTATAAATGTATTCAAATAAAATTTTAATCAATATAATTAGTTTCAGCAAGACAGATAAATCTCTTTCATGGAAGCTTAATTCCCGGAAATCTATTCAAATTCTAAAACAGGACTTAGCACTTCAGATTTAATTTCGTTCACCTCTATGATTGTAGTACCGTGCTGACTGCAGCAAATGAATTGAATATCAATATTGTTATAATGTGTGGTTATTTTATTAAAAACTTTTGAGAATAGTTATTAATGAGCAGCAGGGTAGTTCAGGGTTATATTTCTGACACTATTACTTTCGTAAAAGTGGAGGAGGTAAAGGTAAAAAAATAAATAGAAAATGAACTTTTTTTTTATTGTATAAAGTCAGAAAAGTAAAATTGTCTTTCGGGTAATATAATTTCTAATAAATAAAAATGTAACTATCATCAAATAATTTGAGTAAACAATAACAACAGAAAGATATAAAAAGAAACATTATAAATTTATTTCGGGGTCATACATACCTGATCCTTTATTAAAAACAAAGACGTGCATATATTGAAGTCAAACAAGTAATGGCGCAAACAGATAAAAATACGATGACAGGTGAGGAAGAGGAAAAAGTGAAAGAAGTTAAAAAACAAAAAAATTAATTAAATTAGGAGGGAGGAGGTGCTAAAACGATAAAAATAATGAAAATTTAATTTGAATCATTAATTTATTATTATTATTATTAACTTACTTAAATATATATATATCTATTTATATCTACATTAAAAAAAAGAAATTGAATGTATAAAAAGAGTGAAGGAATTGTACTGAGGAAATAATTATTTTAATTACAACTGGAATAGAAGTAAAAAAAGGGAAAAAATTTACTTAACAGTGAAAGAGAACAAATGAAGGAGAAACAACAACAGCAGCTAAAAGGAAATTTTTGAGATGAGTTTAAAAGCATCGGAATTGGACGGGAAATATGACAGTTGTTCATTAACAAGATTTTTTGGAACTTTTAAAAGTGAAAAAACCCCCATGAAAATCTAACTGAGGAGACGAAAGAATAGAAACTTTCGATTCATTTCTGAATTTGTACATGTAAGGGGTATCTTAGAGATATCATATCTTTCTTATTTTATGGAGTAAAAAAAGCTTTAACTTCTAATTATTACTTTATTTTCTGATAAATGTATCTTAGTACGTTAAAACGTTTAATGCTTTTAGTTATTTTATTCTCAAACATAACACTTTCCTGTTCTGTAACAAATATATTTTTAAGACATATTGATAATTTTATAAAAGATAAAATATTGCTAAAATATAAAAGGTAATTACAGAAAACTACTAAATTTTAACAGAAGCAGGTTTATCGTTCTATGTATGGTAAGAATATTTATTTTATGCACTGTAAAAAAATGTTTCGTTATGTATGTCTAAAAGTATTTTTATCAATTTCGTTTCTTTATCTATGAAAAATGTAATATAACCATGAACCGAAATACATGACAACTAAAGGGCAAAACTGGTCAATTTTATTAGTGGCCAATAGTAGCAGTTTTATAAGTGACCACTTTTATTTTAAACTAGTGGCCACTTTTCAATTTAAAAGTTCTAAACAGTTAGCTTTTGTTGAAATTTCATTTAGTTCTTTTGTTAAAATTTAAACCGTCTAAAATTAAATAGCCCAAATAAATATATTGAAATAAACATATTTCAAATTTTAAAAAAAGTGCATGTCTAAAAGTTTTTTTTTATCACTTTGGTTTCTTTATCTATGAAAAATGTAATATAACCATGAACCGAAATACATGACAACTAAAGGGCAAAACTGGTCAATTTTATTAGTGGCCAATAGTAGCAGTTTTATAAGTGACCACTTTTATTTTAAACTAGTGGCCACTTTTCAATTTAAAAGTTCTAAACAGTTAGCTTTTGTTGAAATTTCATTTAGTTCTTTTGTTAAAATTTAAACCATCTAAAATTAAATAGCCCAAATAAATATATTGAAATAAGCATATTTCAAATTTAGAAAAAGTGCATGTCTAAAAGTCTTTTTTATCACTTTGGTTTCTTTATCTATGAAAAATGTAATATAACCATGAACCGAAATACATGACAACTAAAGGGCAAAACTGGTCAATTTTATTAGTGGCCAATAGTAGCAGTTTTATAAGTGACCACTTTTATTTTAAACTAGTGGCCACTTTTCAATTTAAAAGTTCTAAACAGTTAGCTTTTGTTGAAATTTTATTTAGTTCTTTTGTTAAAATTTAAACCATCTAAAATTAAATAGCCCAAATAAATATATTGAAATAAACATATTTCAAATTTTAAAAAAAGTGCATGTCTAAAAGTTTTTTTTTATCACTTTGGTTTCTTTATCTATGAAAAATGTAATATAACCATGAACCGAAATACATGACAACTAAAGGGCAAAACTGGTCAATTTTATTAGTGGCCAATAGTAGCAGTTTTATAAGTGACCACTTTTATTTTAAACTAGTGGCCACTTTTCAATTTAAAAGTTCTAAACAGTTAGCTTTTGTTGAAATTTCATTTAGTTCTTTTGTTAAAATTTAAACCATCTAAAATTAAATAGCCCAAATAAATATATTGAAATAAGCATATTTCAAATTTAGAAAAAGTGCATGTCTAAAAGTCTTTTTTATCACTTTGGTTTCTTTATCTATGAAAAATGTAATATAACCATGAACCGAAATACATGACAACTAAAGGGCAAAACTGGTCAATTTTATTAGTGGCCAATAGTAGCAGTTTTATAAGTGACCACTTTTATTTTAAACTAGTGGCCACTTTTCAATTTAAAAGTTCTAAACAGTTAGCTTTTGTTGAAATTTCATTTAGTTCTTTTGTTAAAATTTAAACCGTCTAAAATTAAATAGCCCAAATAAATATATTGAAATAAACATATTTCAAATTTTAAAAAAAGTGCATGTCTAAAAGTTTTTTTTTATCACTTTGGTTTCTTTATCTATGAAAAATGTAATATAACCATGAACCGAAATACATGACAACTAAAGGGCAAAACTGGTCAATTTTATTAGTGGCCAATAGTAGCAGTTTTATAAGTGACCACTTTTATTTTAAACTAGTGGCCACTTTTCAATTTAAAAGTTCTAAACAGTTAGCTTTTGTTGAAATTTCATTTAGTTCTTTTGTTAAAATTTAAACCATCTAAAATTAAATAGCCCAAATAAATATATTGAAATAAGCATATTTCAAATTTAGAAAAAGTGCATGTCTAAAAGTCTTTTTTATCACTTTGGTTTCTTTATCTATGAAAAATGTAATATAACCATGAACCAAAATACATGACAACTAAAGGGCAAAACTGGTCAATTTTATTAGTAGCCAGTAGTAGCAGTTTTATAAGTGGCCACTTTTATTTTAAACTAGAGGCCACTTTTCTATTTAAAAGTTATAACAAGTTAAATTTTGTTAAAATTTCATTTAGTTCTTTTGTTAAAATTTAAACCATCTAAAATTAAATAGCCCAAATAAATATATTGAAATAAACATATTTCAAATAAAAATAAAAAGTGCACACAAAAACATTTGATTTCGTTACCTAAAAGATGTTTAAAACTTTAAATAGATTTTAATTCTAAAACATTAACATCGAGCACTTTCGGCTGTGAACCCAGCCTTCCTTCACTGCCGAAAGTGCTCGATTTTAATGTTTTAGAATTAAAATCTAATTAAAGTTTTAATTATCTTTTAGGTAATGAAATCAGATAGTTTTGTGTGTACTTTTTATTTTAATTTGAAAACAAAGATATATTTAAGAATTCCGAACTTGTTTTATAAACATATTTTAACCAGCAAAAGTAGAATCCTTGATGAAAGAAAAATAATTTTACTCTTTCCTTGTAGGAAAGTGGCCATAAGGTGGCCGCTGACAGACAATTTTTAGTAGCCATTTTTTTCCGTTTAGTGCCCCTGTAGACGGTGGATAGTGCTAATTTTACACTTTAATGATAACCTCTTCCTAGTTACTAAGGATTTCGAAAAGATTTCTTTGAGTTTAAAAACCTCAAAAAACAACATATTTTCAAGATTTAAAGAGGCCTTTATAAAAATAATTCATTTCCTCCCACTGATATTCGGAAACTTTTCCCAGTAGATATTTGTTGTGTATTAATCAGTTTTCTCAATCCGGAATATAAGTTTTTCAGATGTTGTCACTTCTCAAGTAAACATTTTCTAGTTCAAAAAACATGTTTTACAGACAAACTTGATAAATTAACATTATTAACATTAACACTAAAATTAACATTATTTGTTACACTTGCATGTATAAATTCTTTTACACAGCTGAGAATGTTTACTTAAGAATTAATATCATCCTAAACACCGATATTCCGGTTTGAGAAAATTGGTTAAAACACAAGAAAATTGGTGAAAACATTTCCGAAAATCATTGGCAGCAAAAAAAATTTTGGTTTTACAAATTATTCTTTAAATCTCGCAGATATATTCCTTTCTAAGGTTTCTAAATTTAAAGAACGCTTTTCGGAATAATGGGTAACTCGGAAGAAGTTATTGCATATTTTAATTTGTCGTTATGTTATATTTTTTGTCAATTAAGAAATTAATTGTTATTTTTTACAGTGTGCAGAAAATGCAATAGAACTAATAGAAGTAAATTAGGAAATTTCGGGTTTGTGCATCATAAATTTGATTGCCTTTTTAAAAATCGTTAGAAACCAACAAAATGGCATGCCAGATTGCGGTTTTGCGGTTTTGCAGACTGGCGGTTTTGCAGACTTGTCAAAAATTCAGAAGTTTTTTTGGCACAAAACAATATAATCAATAAGTGTTGCCATTAAGCCACTTTATCAAAAGACATGAAAGTAGATGAACCGTCTGATTTCTTCTATTCCCAGTTTCAGTTTTTATATTTTGGCGTTCTTGCACATTCTTTCTCATCTATTTTTACAGAATGCTTCTTTTGCCTATCCATTGTTAACAGAAAACAATTTTCCTAGTCTCGCTGTTCTTATCAGAGTCAACATTGCAATCATTCAGTGCAGCGTAATAAATCCATGAAAGCAGTAATTATACTCGTATGCACTATTACTGAAGAAGTTGGTCGTAAGTTTCATCATTTTTTATTCCCATCGTATTTTAAAGCGATAAAATTTCCATATTTCCAAGCAGCTAAATCATACAGTGACGTCGATTGATGAATGGAATAATATATATATTATAAAAAACAACTATGTTCTTCGGTAATGCTGATGTTACGTCCACGGTGGCAACGATCCAAACTATCAATTTCGTTTTATCGAAAGTTTTCTAAATTCTAATCATCGCACAATTTCAATTTTTACAGCATCGCAGTGTAAAAAATGTAATTTCAAAGGCAATTTAAAAAAAAAAAAATCTACCTCAATTTACTGATTTTTTTTTTATGATTTTCAAATTATTTTTTAACCTTGAATTTTTTTAAATGACTCCAAAATAAAGTGCAATTCGATTACGGAAGATTAGCACGTTTACACTCAAAATAATGTAAACAATTCAGCATTTGTTTATGTCATTGTGATATTCCGTAACTAAATTGTTGAAAGTAAAGAAAACTAAAGATTTATAAAAATTAATAAATAAATAAAACGCGAATTTAGCTGACTTGTAATTGAACAACGCGCTTAAACACTCAGACAATAAAAATATTAAAAGTAGCTGTAACTACAGTGGTAATCATTTCGTAATTAACCGCTGGCATGCGGCTAATATGAAAGTACAAAACAAATTGCATAGTTGGTGCGCAATTCCGCAAAATATAAAAAAAATCTATTGAAGTTTTCAATTAAAAATGATTTTCACATTCATTCTGTTTTCCGGGCAATATATATGCCATATTTAACCCTGTATTTCAGTGTGGATCCCCTTATATTTGAAAAAGGTTAAAATTTACACATTTTCAAGAAACTAAGTCATACAGCGCCATATATCGCTGACAGTTTTGACCTTTTTCTAGTGCCAAAAAAATCCGACTCTTTCAATAGTCTTAGGTCTCCGCAGTCCGATATGCCAAGTTGTTAATTTTTATTACTTTTATAAATGCTTCTAGATTTTTTGATAATTGGTCTATAAATCATGGCTAAAAAATTATAAAATTTCAAATCATATTTAGAACATCTATTTCTTTAAATATAAGAAAAATTGTTTTACATAATTAAATGTTATATAGGGAGTTGAATAGCAAAGTAATATAATGAACTTCAAAAAGGCAGATAACTCTTCCATGGAAACTATAATCCCGGAATGCTATTCAGATTCTAAAATGGAACTGAGCACTTCAGAATTTAATTCTTTCAGCTTTATGATTGTAGCAACGTGCTGACAGCACCAAATGAATTGAATATCAAAAGTGTGGTAACGTACGTTTCTTTTATTAAAGGCTTTTGAGAATAGTTACAAATGGGCAGCGGTATATTTCTGAGTTATATTCCAGATATTATTACTTTATTTTCTAAAAATTATATCTCGGTAGTTTTATCGTATGGATTTATTTTTTTTTATTTTACACTTAAATACTAACGTTCTTAAAAGAATTAAATTGATATTAAATCAAATTTGACTCGGTAAATATGTAAGTGAGAAAAAAAAAATCATAAACTGTCACATACATATATACATACAAGTTGTTCCAAAAGTCCTTGACATATTTTAACATTCAATAAAAGATCAAGCAATTGGCGTACAAGAGTGCGGTTTGGATGAAAATATTTCTTATGATTGAAAACTTTGTTTAGGCAAATACAAAAAATTAGTTCAAGAAGTTTCTCATAGATGCCGCTGTTTCTGGAAAGTTATTGAATATGTAGAATGCCTTTATGCATAACAATGGCGGAAGACGCACAATGCGTATGCACAGATTTTGTCCAAACATTGGCAACCCAGATTCAAGAACCTAACAATACTCGCCCTCCTAATGTTTGTTGACTTGTCTAACTCGTCTAATTGAAATCGAGTATATTTTTAACTTTTGTCATGTGGGTTGCCAATGTTTGGACAAAAACTCTGCATACGCATTGTGCGTCTTTCACCATTGTTACGTGTAAAGGTATTCTACCTATTCGATAACTTTCAAGAAGCAGCGCCATCTATGAGAAATTTTTTGAACAATTTTTTTTATTTGCTTAAACAAAATTTTCATTCAAACCACACTCTTGTACGACAATTGCTTGTTCTTTTATTGAATTTTAAAATCAGTCAAAGACTTTTGGGACACTCTGTACATTGCTTAAAGTTATTCACATAATATATACATGACAAGTATAAAATCTGAAGCAATTTTATTTAATTTGAAAATACGTTATTCACGTTACCAGGGCTACACTAGATACCGGGATTGCTCATTCATTATCATGACGCCACAAATGGTGGCTGGCCGCTACCAGCGATTGGTGCAAAGCCAAACGACAAAAGGAAAGACATACAGCGATTGGCACAAAACGACGTGCTCGTCGCTTTGCACCAATCGCTGGTAGCGACCAGCCACCTTTTGTGACGTCATGATAATGAATGAGCAAGCCCGGTATCTAGTGTAGCCCTGACGTTACCCAAGTGAAAAACTTGCGACTCTGGTAAATGAAATTTACTGCGTATCATATTTAATTCAACAAACTTTATAAAATTGGTAAAACGGAATTAAACAAGAAACTTTCGCATAAGAATCCAAGGTAATAATCCTACTACTACTACTACTACTACTACTACTAATAATAATAATAATAATAATAATAATAATTTAAACGTAGGCTATAACTTTAGCTCTAATTGATACAGGAAAGAAATGTAGAAATTTAAATTTTTAATAGTTATTAATTTTTCTAGAATCCTTTTTAATTGTACGTCGTTTATTTTATTTTCAGAGTGTTAGTCAGTGAAATCTCAAATTCCTCTCTATATGTAATTTTAAACCTGTAGATGCGAAAATTTTTAAATATTCCCTCATGAAAATAATATTTTTAACATCTTTTTTTTTATGTGCACTCATCTTAATGGATGTCTCTTTCTTTTTTAGTTTGCAAAATACTTATAAAGTATATACGTAATTTAATATTTTATGTGTTAAAATCTTAGAGAAGCTGGTGATCTATGAGTAAGATTTTACACCTCAAATAAAATTAAGTATATGTTTTTGAAATATTTTGGCAACTGAGAAACAGGAAGACGTTCTTTAAGAAGAGTAGACAGAGAAAAAACGTAAAAAATATTAATTTCCTGAGTAATATTTAAAAAATATGAACGATCCCCAATCCCACAGTTTTAAAATTAGCTATGGTAATTTGAGATCCCACTAACCAATATCTTTAAGGGGTAATTTTAACAGAATCAACTTAAAAAATTCTGCGGCAACACTATAGTATCTAGAAGGTATTAGTGTGGCAATCGGCTATTCGACAAAGTGCTAAAACATTGATCCGATAAATGGAGAACAAAGCTGAACGTCAAATGTCGGTCGCAGCAGCATCTGGTAGCTCAAATATAAACATTGTATAAGTATGAGCAAATGTATAAAATCGGGAACTTTAGAGGAACCATACCCTAAAAATTAAAATCTCTTTTCTTCACATGATGTATCCGCTTAATGTATTCAGATTTTTAAGTTTCGAAATTAAATTCTGTAAATATAAATATGTATACTCTTAAAAGTTTTTGTATACGGTTGTGTATACGGTTAAAAGTTTCTCCTCTAAACTTTTTAAATATGATGGGAAAGACAAATGTTGGTCGCAGCAGCATCTGGTAGCTTAAACGTAAATATTGTGTATGTATCTTCTAGACGCTATACTTATACAATGTTTATGTTTGAGCTTCCAGATGTCGCTGTGATCGACATTTATCGTTCAGTATCGTCCGACAGGTAACTGCTTCAATTTTTAAAAATTTTTAAACCATTACCGAAATAACCGGTTCCTACACTAATTATTCTTTACGCTATAACAATACCATGGTTTTAGTACAGTATATTCAACTTCATCCTGCCAAAAAATTGACCAAAAAAAAAGAGTTTCGACACTTTTGAATGGGTGTAATTCTGGAGTAAAAAAAAAATCACAAAGGGAGAACTTTGGTGCAAACAGCTCTTTTTAGAAAAGGGAAATATGATTTGTTTTCGTATTTCTAGCTTTTGTTTTCCTTTCAGCACAGTATTCTTGATATATCGTATATTCTAGCGTACAATGCGCATTTCTGATACGAGACAATTGATCAAAATTTGCAGGTGCGTGTCATATGCCGGATATAAAAATCACCGATTAAATATTAAGGGGGGGAAAGATAATCTTAAGAACTAAGATTTTTAAACTAATGAACATGCTGTTTATATATTAAAAAAAAATTCTCTGTAAGATTACATAAAAAGTAATAGTATCATATTTAATAATAATCTTTATCTTATTTTTTATTATATATCTCATGAAGGTTTCATCACAAAGAAGGAAGTCCATATTATATGGAGAATCTATTTAAAAGAAAGAAAATTGAAATCTCTTTGTAAAGGTACGCGCTATACACCAGAGCGTGTTATACGCCGAAATATACCCTCTTTCATGTATACCAAATTACTTAATAATAATGCCAGCGTCTTCAATTAATAAATAAGCTTTTCTACATCAAAATAAGTGATTTATTCCGAAATATAAATAGGCAGGGGCTGATATTTAATTTTCAACACATACAGCCCTAATATGAGAAACAGAACCACAAAATCTCGCAATATCATTTAATAGTATTCCCAAATAAAGCCTAAAAAAATTTATCATAATAAATTATTAATATGTTATTACGGATTTGATATTTATTCCTTTCACTTTCTGCACTCAGCAGGGTTTCTACAAGCTGCAATCATTAATGTGCATGAAATTAACGATCGTATTCTCCATCACCTCAACTGTCGGTTAAGCATAAAAGGCTCCGTCAAACGCTCAAATGATATATCACTATTAATCTGAAAGGACCTGATCTCGGCCGAAGTCCAATCATGTTAATGATTATACTCATTTAAGCGTCCTGCCGATATTTTTTGCGATTAATCGGCCGTTAAGAAGATAGTGAATACAAGCGTAAAATCAGAAGAACGAAGATCTGTTTTAAAATTGAATATATTTTCGAGAATTGAGTTTCCATGCAATAGTAGCTCGTCTTCTTAAAGTAAATCTTATTGATTAAAATTATGATTAAAACTAAGTAATAAAAATTCCTAAAAGTATTTAAGAATAACATTTTTTTCGAAATTGTTTTCTAACTGTTTATGTGAGAGCTAAGTTATCATTTAAATTTTTGCATGTATCCTTGCACTTTTGGAAATCCTATTGTATTTACTGCACACTTTTAATATTTTTTTCTTTAAATATTTCGAAAAGCATCTTTTTATTTTAATATTTAAGAAAAATTGCTACTTAATATACTAAAGCTATGTTTTAGAGATCCAGAAGTTATTTATTTATAGATGTTTGTGAAAAGAGTATTGGATATGATAATTTCAAGAATATTTATTTAACATGTGAGAGTAAACATGTTTCAAGGGCAGAAAAGGATTTCTCACTCATACATGCAAAATCCTACATTCCCAGGTATCATAAGAATCTATGATATCCGGAAGCCTAAAGAATGCCTAAAAAATCAACATATTGTAGGTATTGTGTCATTTGTGGCATTATTTATAGCAAGTGCGTCATTTATGGCATTTTCTATAGCAAGTGTGTGATTGTCATTTTTGGCATTTGTGGCATTTTAGGCATGTGTGAATGAATAAATTTAGATTATTAAAAGTTTTAGTGGCTAGCCGAATATAGTATACATATGTCAAGGGCATAACAGGAAACTTCGCTCATAAACATCAGTGTAACATCCCACATTCTCAGATATTATAAGAATCCATGATATCTAGAAGCCTAAATAATGTCTAAATATGTCATCATATTCTAGGTAATGTTTCAATAGTTACATTATATGTATGTAAACATGAAGAAGTTTAGATGAGTAAGAATTTTAGAGTCTGGCCGAATGTGTCGTTAGAATTTTAATTTGTTAAGCCTGGTTAATTTTAATGTAAATTAGCCACATCTTTTTAACAATAATGCATAAATATATATTACTTCAATATAATGCATTGCCATTGAGATTTTATTTAATTTCTGGTTTACTAGAATGAGGTACTATTCGGAACTTATAAACGGCCAATAATAATCACTGCATTAAGCTTTTGAAAATATTCGACTCATTGGCATACCTTGCTCCACATACTTGTCTGGTGGTTGGAGCGCTGGCTTCAACAAAAAAAGTGAAGTTTCAAATCTCGACTCATGCATGGATGTTTGTAGTAGGTAAGATTTCCACTTTAAATATACGTCCTGGTCTGTTTAGTCCTCGTGTGCAAAATATGACCTTAGCACCCTCAATCAACCAATCAACAAACCGTGCGTATGGAAAGAAAAACTTGCCTAAAGATATTTTCCTCAAAGTACCAAATTTGATTTTATAAAATCATTTAAAGTTACGTTATACACCAATAGTGTATAGACCAATTCTTGACATATTTATTATAATTTGTCTTTCTATTTTATATTTAAAATCTAAAAAACTTGGGATTTTACTACGCAGCGATACACTGTTGAAAATATGTAAATTGATATATCTTTAAAACTAAAATTCATAAAAATACAACTAAATGTAAATATATTGCTTGAAGGTGCGTAAAAACATACATAAAACATTTAAAAGCACATTAAAGTCCTTTTAAAATATTCCAAAACGTTTCCAACCGAACTACTCGGTCATCATCAGTGAAAAACTAATTGTTGAGTTGAGTTGTTGTCTCTTCGCGTTTTCTTGCTTGCCCGGAATAAACTATTTTACTTCAAGGGTTTGGAATATAAGGTGGGATGGGAAAGGTAATCAATGATGTATTAATTCATTCCAGACTGCTTGGATATCATATGATAATACATCATTACAGACTATATCTTTTTTAGATATTATTTCTAGTGACTCTCTTATGATAGCTTCCAGGTGATTATTTGTGCGGAATATAATTTTGGATCCATTGAAATCTACTTTTATAGGTTCAGTTTATGCTAATCTTGCTAACGCAGTGTGGGGTCTATTTAATATTATAATTTTAATTGATATATCTTTATTTTTAAAAATCTATGCAGTTATTGCGGCTAACAGATTGTCCATAATAAAAAAAAAAAAAAAAAAAAAAAAAAAAAAAAACATGAAATTGCAGAAATCAAAGGTAAATTTGGATTGCCACAACCATTCCTGTATTTTTCCGAAATACATTTTCCGATGAAAGTGATTACTAGAGTACATCACAAAGAGAGCGATGACGTATTTGTGTATATCATTCTCAGATGACAGTTCTGAAAATGTCATTTTCATTAAACAAAGATATTCACTCAAAACACGGATAATGTAGAGGCAGTACCACTTCCATATTTTTACGGAATTTGTTCAAAATGTATCGAAGACTTTTTAATGCGAGAAATCCATGCCCAGAGATATAAAATATACGCAGTATAATGATAAGCTTAAATGAGATACTTTGCTTTCTTATATTCATAAATTGATTATTTTTAAACGTTATTACTGAAAATTGAAAACGTTAAAATTGATTTTCTATAAAAAAAAAAATAAAATATCTATCTTTCGTATTTATAAATCGACTCAGAATAAAATTATTAAATACATGATATTATTCTCACATTGAAACTTAGTTATTTTTTGGAACGATTCATTAGAGATTTGTAGAATTATCAGCTGTTCTTTCTATACACTGTGAAAAAAAGTAGAAATATTTCTTGGTATAGCAAGAATGATTACGAAAATATATTATAACTTCTTCCAATTTCCCGATGATTACGAGCAACGTTCTTTCATATTCATAAACCCCAGACAACGATTGATTTCTAAGATTTAATAAAGTATTTCTGGAACAAAAGTTTCTTTAGATGGCCATAATTTTCGAATACGGTTTCGAGTAATTTATCAATTTTCTCAACACAGTATCAACACGATATATTGGTTTTTCGGATACTATCAATTCTAGTGTAAACATTTTTGGCTGTGTAACAGATTTTATACAGGATGACCATCAAGACCGCCCAAACTCTACCGAGCCAGATTCCTCGCTTAGAATATATATAAAATGCCCAAAGAATATCTCTATACCTATACGACTCATAGATTTATACAATGTATAAATCTCGAAAATATATATTGATTTCCGAGGTTTGTGAAAATAAAAGAACGTTCTTCATAGTCGTGGGTAGTTGATAAGAGGTTATATTACAGTTTCGATAATATATTACTAGATCAATAAACATCTTTTAGTTTTTACAGTGAATGTTACCAGGATCCAACATTAAATTTATAAATACCACACCTTATAATATGTGCTGTAGACCGCCAAAACACTCCATAGCCAAATTCTTCGCTTGTAGTACATAAAAAATGCCCAAAGAAAGATACCTTTACGACCAAATACTTTTAAATCGTCTATAAATCTCGAATATATATATTGATTTCTGAGGCTTGTGAAGATATAAGAACGTTTTTTATAATCGTGGGTTATTGGTAAGAGGTTATATTATATTTTGATTATATATTGCTAGATCAAAAAACTTCTCTCGTTTTTAAAGTGTATGTTACCAGAATTCGACATTATGTTTAATAATACTTTATAATATTTATTGTAGCTCCTCTGTCATTCCTCTTTTGAAGGAACAGCTTTTTTTAGGTGCGTTCGTAATTATATAAATACGTAGCACCTATTGTCGTCGTCTGGTCCGTCCGTCTGTCTGTCCGTCCGTCCGCATATAACAACGCAATAACTACCCAACCGAATGGTTTGAAATTTAAGATATATTATCTTTGCATAATTTTGTCGAGACATTTCAAATTTTATAAAAATCGAATCAAAACTTTAGAAAATATTAATAAAAACATTTATTAAGAAATTTGATTTTTTTTTTAATCGGTGCTTTCTTATTATAGGAGCTTTCGAAGTTTAAGCGTCAAGCGACCGAGATACTTATTTTATGACAGAAATTAATCTGCAGACGATATAATTCATTTCACAGAATTAAAAATCATCAATATCTGAATATTTATATAACTAGCTATAGTACGAACGCACCTCATTTGTCACGTTTGACGTACAATTTCCAACTCGTTTAACTATAACTTCAGCCTAATATTGTATTTGTAAATAGAAATTCGTTTTTTAATTATTAATATACGAATGGATGTGTATGTGAAACAAGCACTATTCTGATAGTTTTCGCTATTTTTATTTTGTTCTTTCAATTTGTATTTTCCTTTTTTGCAGTGAAGAATTAATACAATCATACTTTTTCGTATGACATTGTGCAATGATGAATTTATTATCACTATTATGAGGAAAACTTATGCCAGTTGTGAAAAAAGAAAGTTGAAAAAAAAACTATGAAATATAATTATGTTCTTTAAATTCATAATGCACAGAAAAAAGGAAAATATTTCTTAATCGGCTAAAATTTAATATAAACACAAACGAAAATATAATATAAACACAAACGAATATGTACAATAACCTCTTCCGAGGTAGCCATGATTCCGAAAAGCGTTCTTTAACTGTAGAAATCTCACAAACCTACATATATTTTCGAGATTTAAAGAATCATTTATAAAAACAAAATTTCTTTTGCAGCCACTGATTTTCGAAGACCTTTTCCGAGTAATTTGTCGTGTAATAACCCTTTCCGGCACAGTGGTCCTACCCCGGGCCCACCTAATTTTAATTTCAAACTTGCATTCGGCACCAAGAATATTTTAATGAAATTTTCCTTCTACAATGAAAGCTTAAAATAAGGGATTCTTATTTTCCAAAAAAGTCGTTTGTAAATTCCGGTGTCAGTCAGTATTTTCGCATTTTACGAACAGAATTTGTCTGTGCCGGAAAGGGTTAATGAGTTTTCTCAAACCGGAATATCGGTTTTTATGATGCTATTAATTCTCGATTAACATTTTTAGCTGCGTAATTGAAATTATAAATGCAAGATTAACAAAGTAATATTAATTTTAATGTTAATTTTTAATGCCGTTAATTTATCATGTTTGTCTGTTAAACATGTTTTCTGAACATGAAAATGCTTAAGCGAGAGTTATAGCAAGCGAAAAATCTATGTTCCTCGTAATACACTATAATAACTAATCCGGAACGTTTCCAAATATCAGTGGCAACAGATGAAACTTTGTTTCTGTAACTTCTTCTTTAAATCTCCAAAATATGAGTATATTAGTTTCTGAGGTTTCAAAAGATAAAGAACGCTTTTCGGAGTCATTACTAATCTCGGAAGAAGTTGTTATGTATTTTTGTTCGTGGTTATATTATTTTTAACTAGATTTTTTTTTTTTTTTTTTTTTTTTACAGTGTGGGATTGTTACATTGTAAAATTTTATGAGTAAAAATAAAAATAAATAAAATTCATTATTAATAAATATAGAAAATATCTTCTTTTTATATTTATAAAATTCATTTATAATAATAGTTAAAATTCAGGAAATTATTCAGAATGTGTTGAAATTTTACTTTTGGGACGTTTCATTTCAGATTGGCAGTACGATTGTTTGCTCTTTCCACATGTTAGCAGATTCTGACAGTCTGCGAATTAATGCCATACCTTGGAATATTTATTAAAATTTCTCTGTCATTCATTTATTAATTGGATATTTATCTTTAGTTTTAACTGTGATTTAAGCTTTAAGGATAACATCATAATCAGGGATGTTCCTAGGTTCAGGCCAGGGAGGATGCCATCATACCACTTTTTTACAGAAAAAATAATTAAAATCTTTTTAATGGAAAGCCTCACTTAATTTAATCGTCAAAAATTCAATTAAAGAAGAAATTTACTATTAAATAAAAGTGATAAAAGTGATATGGTGGCATCCATTGGCCTCTTTTTAGGAACTTTTTTTTTTACAGTGAGGGAACACTGTAGAATTTCATGTAAAAATAAAAAATCAGCGCCTGCATTTAATTATAAATTCGATTTTTTACATTTAACATTACACTTGCGTTTTCTTCTCAATTGATCCATGTACTCCCACGTACATTGTCTGCATTTGTTTAAGTCATAAGAATTAAAAAGATAATGAAGTGATATTCTTAAAAATTAAATAATTAAATAAGGACTGACTTTTTATCAGATTTTGCGAGCCAGAGTAGTTAAGTTATAATATGCTATTACTTTTTATTTTGAAAGATACACTTTACATAGAAAAGAAGGCAATGAGGCAGATTTTAACTACGCTGGTGTCCAGAAATTAAGGGACAATGACCAATTTCAGGCGTTTCGTCGAATAACTACTGAAACTCGTGAGGAAATGCCCGAAATACCCTTCTAATAACATCTTCACGAATATACATGCTATCATCCTCTTTAATAAAAAGCTATGTGTTGCTGACGACTGGGAAATTCGCTAATCGTTGCCATAGATTAATCTCGAAAAATGAAACATTTGAAGTTGCTGAAAAAATGAATAGCTCGAAAAGTATTTGTCAGAAAATTGTTAGACAAACTTCGTTAGAAAGGTAAAAAATCGTATTTTTCTTGATATAAATTTCCAATCTAATGATTATGCCTTTTTTCAAATATTGAATTTCAAAAATTACCAAATTTTACAATGGAGTACCACCCTCTTTAATAAAAAGCTATGTGTTGCTGACGACTGGGAAATTCGCTAATCGTTGCCACAGATTAATCTCGAAAAATGAAACATTTGAAGTTGCTGAAAAAATGAATAGCTCGAAAAGTATTTGTCAGAAAATTGCTAAACAAACTTCGTTAGAAAGGTAAAAAATCGTATTTTTCTTGATATAAATTTCCAATCTAATGATTATGCCTTTTTTCAAATATTGAATTTCAAAAATTACCAAATTTTACAATGGAGTACCATAGCTAAATAAAAATATAATTATAACGGTAATGTGTGCTGACGTATGTATACTGACGACTTCACTATTTGCTCGAGTAACAAATTATAGTAGCCTTATTATTCTGTTAAAATATAAAAGTGAATTATGATGTCACGAGTGCAGGATTTTTATTTAATTCTCGACAAAAAGCATATTTTAGTCCACCTCAGTGAGGCATATTAATTTCATTATATTTGAAGTATTGTAACTTCATTAAAATCCAACGGAAATGATTTTTCCCCATAGGCACCATAATGTAACCCAATCATTCATTTTTTTTTAAGCTGACATATTCCATAATAGAGTCTACAGAGAATTGGCCTAATTTGGGTCAAATTCAAGGTCAATATTTCGTTTGAATAAAGGTGCGTTAAGAGAAATTGACCTGCGTAGCGGACGTAGCTTGCTATAGCTTACATAAATGCACACAAATGTTGAATAGGACCAACATAGTCATTTTCTACAGTGACAAACCATTTTTAGCATTTTCTGTTACTTGGGTGATCGAAAATATTATTTTATTATTTAAATTATTATTGTCCCCCCCCACTAGTTGTCCCCGCGACAAAATCTGTACTGAAAAACATGACGTCAAACACGTGCTTTACATACTCAATGTTCAAGGGCATTTCGAGAATTTCCTCACGAGTTTCAGTAGATATTCAATGAAACGTCTGAAATTGGTCACTGCCCTTTAATTTCTGGACACCGGTGTAATTCCTGCTGATAATATACAGTTAAAAATTTACAGCAAACTGTCCAGTCATTCGACCGTTTTTATAAAAACGGTTAGATAACTGTAAACCCTTTTTTCAAAAAACGGTTCAATGACTTGACAGTTTGTTGCAAAATTGCCGCTTTTTTGGCGGTTTAAAAATATATGTTACAATCGCGGTTAAGTGACATTATTTTTCGAAACACGATGAAGGGTTACACCCTAGCAGAGGAAAATGTATTGGGTCGTACCGTATTTTTGCTAACAGATGGGCTAACAGATGGGCAGAGCTGTAAGAATATGTAGACTGCCTTTAATTTTCTGCCTTATAAGTATCTAAGGGATAAGGACGCTTATTTAGGGGATCAGACCGTTTTTCATCAAATAAGGCTGTTACCCGTGAAAATTGAAGGACACACGCTCATAAATTTTCAGTTTTTTCTGAGAATGTATATTATTTGAAAGATTTTGTTATTTTACATTTCATACGAGCAGTCAATATCTCAAAGCATATATTCTGAAATTAACAATTTAAATTTCTAATTGTGTGTCTGTATCTTCCTTAGAAAACAAGAATAACATTACTAAAATCCATGGGGTTACTATGGCACACTCCGAAAGTCCTAGTGTTAAATACTTTTATATATGAATACATACAACACTTTTTTCAACACTCCACTTTAAAATATTTTTTAGTGAAATAATTATAATTGCATGTTATTTTGTATGATAAAATTTGTTTTGTTTTTCTTTTTTTTTTTGCATCTTTTAAATATTACTTTCTTTTTCTATACCATGAATACTTTTTTTCTGTTCATCCAGAATTATTACACATATTTTTAGAGGCTATTTGTATAATAACTTATTGCAAAATATTCACACATACGTTATAGAAAATACAAAAAAAAAAATTAAAATATGAAATATTTACAATTACAGTTTTACTTTAGACTTCAATCAATGTAACTTTAAACTTAATTATCTCCCACTAAGAAATCTTAATCACCTTTAAAAATGAAAAGATTAAATAAGAGATGTTCATGTAAGAAATCTTCTTTCTCAAATAAAATCAGCTTATTGAAATTCTCACAGGAATTGCTCAAAAGAGCAAAAGTGAAGTAAAACGAAGTAATCTCGCATATTTCTGATAATTAATTACCTCATTTTCTGAGGCTAAGCGTTTTAGAACTGTTCTCTCGTAATGCATTGTAAAGTTATTTTATAACAGGCATATAACAACAATAGGTATATATATATATTGAAGATATTCAACTATATGTTTTAAAACGGTTCTTGTTGCAAGTGATTAAATACGATTCAGAATAGTTGAGATAAATTTTAGAAGGGGATTAAAAATAATAACATTTGCACAACAATGCCTTTAATTGAAATACTTTGTTTGGAAATTATTGATTATGACTATGATTTCGATGTTATAAACGATTTGTAAAAAGTGTAGGATTGCATAACACAATATGATAAATATTATAATTAATTTTAATTTATTAAAAATAATATACATTTATAATTATTAGAAATTTGAATTTTTCGTAACAAATTCTTACTTATTAAAAATAATTTGCTCCAAATTATTTTAATTAAAAGGAAAATCATCATAAACAACAACTTACTATAGAAGTTATTAAAAAATAAATCTTAACTATAAACTTATCTAATTAAATTTTTCAGCAGAGTTAAAATTACGCTGGAAATTTATGAATATAACAAAGGATGTGAATTATCACTTACTTTTTTCACTCTGTTGGTTGTACGCTGTGTAGTAAGTGATAATTCGCGTCCTTTGTTATATTCATTACGTGTAAACTTTCCTGTATTTTAAATGTAAAAATGGGAAGGTTTAAAGTTATTACTTACCATCATACGTAATATAGGGTAAGTCTTGTAATCGTTTAAAAAATCGAAAAGAAAAAATGACGGATTTACACGTTTTAGACACTGGATATTCCGAAAAACATATTTTTATATAAAAAAAAAGCCGTCCGTCTGTGTGTGTGTGTGTGTGTGTGTGTGTGTGTGTGTTAACGCTCTATCTCCCGAACAAATTGAGATAGAGACTGGAAATTTGGTATGTATTTAGTATGTAATAATGGGAAGAAGCTTATTGAATTTCAGTAACCTTGATTAACCGGAACTATTTTTTTTGGACTCTTGAAATATTCGTTCTGATAAAAGGTATATAAAAATTTTCGAAATTGTTTATTTTAAGGAGTGATTGTAAAATACAATAAAAAAACATAAATTTTGCATAAAGAATGAAGTCGATCCAATAATTTGTTGCCGAGAAATTTGGAATCCTATTTGCCACACTCTTCGATTTTTCGTCACCCTGTATTTCATTCAAATTGCAATTAAAACATACATTGTAATTGGAAATGAGACGCTTAATCCGACGAAGTAAACTGTTAGTTAATATGATTAAAATGTTTGGAGTAATGAGGATGTTTCTTTTACGGAATTCAGTAATAAAGCATTTAAAGTTTATGACGTCATCAAGCCACGGTTTTATTCGAATTGCAATGCATTTTATAAACTAGTCTTTGGGGGTCACCGTAATACTTATCCATCATGGACATGCATAATATAAAATATAAAAATAATTCATGTGTAAATTATTTATAAAATGCATTGCAATTCGAATTATATTGTGGCGTTTATAGACACACGCACGGCAAAATTTATTTTCTAAAAATATGTTTTTAGGAATCTCCAGTGTCTGAAACGTGTAAATCCGTCAAAAAATTTTTTTGATTTTGTAAACGATTACAAGACTTACCCTATACTACATATGATGGGTAAGTAATAAAATACCTTTCTAAAGTGGTCACATAATGGACATTATAGTCGCTATTAAATGCAAGAATTTGCAATGGAAAATATGTAAAAACAAATCTTTAGCCATTAAAAGATATAAAAATACATTATTTATACAAATATTGCATAATTTATACGGGGGAAAATAGTAAAAGTCAATAAAGAAATATTCTTTCGATGATATCTCTGGTTACTGTAACGACGGCTACATGTAGGTCAGCTGTGCGAAAAGCGTTCAGTGATTTATGTTCAGTTGACATGTGCCTCCTTTACGTCATAAAGTGTTATCTTTGTTCAATATGTTTGCCACTTTTTTCCAGCCATCTGCCCTTATGTTTTTATAGACGATAATACAGTAATTTATAGGTCTCACATTGTCGCTCAATACTTTGTACTATTAGAAAGAAGTTTAATATCGAATGAAAAGAAAAACCGACTAGAATTCCAACCATCATGCATTGAATAATTTTGGGACGCATTTAAATTCTCTACATGACCCTTCCCGTATATCTTACAAGCAAAGTTTGCATCTTCTGTATTATCGAACACAGATACATATAGCTGTTAACTTTTAAGCATTTTTGTTACAACTTTTTTTCAAATAGAAATTTTTGCAGTTTTTAATAGAAGACATACTGATATTAAATAAAGCAAATATTTCTATATAAAAAAGTGGTAACATAAAAACGTAAAGGTTGAAAGCTTATGCAGATACTTCAATTTGTCATTGCTTTCTTTTTTTCTTTGCATGAATCTACGCTGCCGTGTGTGGGTTTCCAACATAGGTTATCTACTCCGTTATAACAGACCTCCACCATTTAGATATCAAAAACCGAACATTTTTGTTTTCAATAATAATTTTCTTTGAATTGTTTAAATAATTTTGATTATGTGAAAGTTTCACAGAGTTCAAATAAAACTTTTTTCTTTTAATTCGAAGGTGGGAGAGACTTTTTCACATTCTTACTTAACTTTTGGACATTAATCTATGCTTAGATATAAGTCGGTGTATTTAAAGTCCACGTACTTTAGTTAATCTCATAAATCTAATATAGGTGTTAGAAAAGGGCGTCGTATCAGATATGTTTATAAAATATCTTCTATCGAGTAAACAGCTGCTGGTTTTCTTTTTGCATATTAGTGCCAATCAGAATGTTAATATAGGTGACAATTGCTAGAAGAAATCAAGGAATTTCAGATTAATGTGATTTATTTGGCAACTAGCTGAGATGGAAAGAGTGAGAAGAATTTAAATTAATCACCAATTTGTTAACACCAACTCCCTTATAAGAAAGTGCCCTAAAAAGACGACAAACATTCCAAAATATTTTTTGAAAAGAAAGTGATATAGATTCTTAATTACGTGGAAATTCTCAAAAGAATGGCAGTATAATACACTGTGAATTTTGAATTACTACTAAGTAAAACTATTGTAATTATCATTTGTTTTTTGCATTTTTCTAAAAAAACATAAATCAAATTTCAGAAACAGTTTTACGGAATTCGTGACGTAAGAATGTCCTTTATCCCAATCAGAAATATTCTTCTAGCACTTCACCGCTAAAGTAATGACAATGGATTGTATGGTGAGTTATGCTTATCTGAGTAAGGATGGTTCCACGGGGAAGGTTAAGAGAGTCATGAACTTCTCTGAACGGATAGGCTTACATACATTGTACATAAATATTAATGGTGTTTTCAGAAAAAAAAATCCAGCTCATACAACAGTACTAATATTTATGACGTACAGTCAGTCAGTAAAAACGAAAATGCATGAAATTTACGGACATTATTCCTTAAGTGCCAAAAAATTCAACACTGTTTTACATTTTCTTATATATGTGATGTTGTAACAATCGCTTCATCATGATAAATTTTTCATGAAATGTCGAGATCCTACATTCGCCGTAAAATGTCAGCTTTTTCAAAATGTTCTGAAAAATTCTTTGTTTTTGTAAGAAAAAGAGAAAAAACTTTTTCGATTTATTGATATATGAATAGAATAAGCAACATTTATGATTTACGAATGAAAATGACTTTATTAATGTATTATAAAACAGCGAGTTATGTTTTTTTGACTAAATTAGGATATAAAAATTGCTTATGGACAGTTATGAACCCCTCTAAAAAAGATATATGACCCACTTCTCAATGGACGGCTGCATCTGCTAGACACAGTGAGAGTGGTGTGTTTTCTCACAGGGTTTTTTAATGTTTTTTGTCCATGAATGGCGAATTTCTTTCACGAATTTGTGTATTTTTACAATTCAGTAAAATTCTGTTTGTTTGCACCTTAAAATCTATTTTTATTTTCTTCTACATACATCAGAAAAAACTGGAATTGTAAAAACTTTTGACTCCCGATTTTTGATGGATTTACATGTTTTGGAATGTCTTATATACGATTTGACAATTTTTGGATGATGTTTGTCTGTCTGCATGTATATCTGTGACATAAATTTTGTGGCTGTCCTATCTAAAGAACTAATGCACAGAATTCCATTAAACATCAAACACTGTTAGACCTTGACCTTAGCTAAAATCGGTTCTGATTCGAATTGGATGTATGTAGCGCAACAATTGGCGCTGCTATGCTTTAGTTTTCACGATTTGAATGATATGTACACTCATGTCCAAAATTAAGGTCACAAACATAAAATCTGTGAAAACTGATGGACTATTCACTGTGTTGCCACGAAATTTGGCACAGAGGTATATTAGAATGGGAGAAAGAATATAGCAACATAACAATATGGAAAATATTTTAATTGTGAATTAAAATACAGGGTATATTAAAAAGTGTTAAATCATGAATCAGAGATAAAGTATTTATGTCAGGAAAATTATGTCTAATATGGAGTGTGACCAATGTGCACTGCTATAAAAGCCTCCCAACGAGCTCTCATGCTGTTTAGGAGGGTGTCAATAAAATGTTTGTAGCAACAAAGCCATTTCTTCCAAAAACGAGCTTTTAACTCCTGGCGGGTCATGGCAGAGGGGTTGCGCTGGTTCTTCCTTGTCATGGTTCTTCCTAGATCATCCCAATGTCACCAGGAAGGCCAGCCAAGACCGCCACAGAGCAACGAAACCTGCAGAGAATAGCTATTTGGCGTTAATCGCACGACGAAATAGGTTAGAAACGACTCCTCAGCTTGCTGGTCACCTTACTGCTGCGTCTGGAATAAGAATTTCCAGGCAAATAGTATATAGACGACCAGCAGAGAGGGCACTTTACGTCCGGCATCCAGTCGTGTGTGTCCCTTTCACTGCATCGAACAGGAGAGTGTTGTAATTATTAATATGTACATATCGTGTTATAATTAAAAAAACTGTTATTGGTTCATTTTTAAAATACAGACGTGTTTTAATTCCATTGGAAATACCAACAATAAGAACAAAGTTAATTTCATTTAATTATTATTTTATTGCGGTAATATAAACAAAACGATATTCAAATTCTTTTACTTGATTTTGACCACTCACAAGGAAACTTAATTTTTCCAAATGCGTGATATTTTACATTCTATTTTAGCATTTATAAATAGACATTTGCCAAGAAAAATAACAATTTCGAGAATAGCAAGATTTCGATACTTATATAAGTGAGTTGAATGGACAGCACTTCATTGTCGAAAATAAGCCTAGTATATAAGTCTTGAGAAGAAATCATGACGAACATATCTTGAATTGCCACGAGGCGAAATGGCACAAGAACACAATCACATCTCTGCTACGTACGTCTACACTCCACTAGAAACTCAGTCGAACTGATTGAAGAGACGAACGCGGGAAGCAGCGAGACATGGGTTGCCATAAAAACAAAACGCGCCAAGCCGGAGCGGGCAAGATCGCCAAGATGAAAAACTTAATGGGAGAGCAATGAAGTCAATACCGAAAAGCGAAAAGCTGCGTTGGCGAATCTGGACAACCTACCAGTTGAATAATGTAATTGGAAGGAACATTCGAGAATACAGTCTAATTGACCAATGGGAAAGAAGGAATAAATTTATTCCACGCTTGAAGTAGAAGTACATGATTTTTGAAAACACTGCTGGAAATAAAAAGAATGAATACTGGAGATTCAAAAATACATTGAGTTAGATGCAAACAAGAATATCGATGAAACAAATATGTAGAATTATCGATACTAAAAAGGTATGATTTTAGAATCATGGTGAAAGGAAAATAATTAACAGTAGGAAACTGAACATAAATAAAATGAAACATGGAGTTAAATGTTCAATTAGACTAGAGATGGAATAACAATGGTGTGAAGAAATCGATATTAAAGATTAAATCGATTATCTTCATAACAGACAGCACAGTTGTTGTGGAGCTGAAGACATCAGTCTTGGACACAACAAGAGTAGGAGCGTGTTCTTTTCAGTGATGAGTCCGGATTCACCACGGAAAGTGATTCTAGTCGAATCTTCATCTGGAGAGAACGTGGAGCTCGCTATCATCCCTCCTACGTAAAATAAGTTGACATATTTGGTGGCAAAGGGATACTTGTCTGAGACGGCTTAGTGCTGGGCTGCCGTACCCCACTGCACGTCTTCGATGCGGGTACTTTCAATGCACATCGCTATAGGGATGAGGTCCTTGAAGCCTATGTGAGGTTGTTCTGGGGTGCTGTAGGCCCAGACTTCATTTTTATGGACGATAATGTGAGGTGACACAGTGCTCACATTGTTGATGATTTTCCTGAAGAGGAGGATATTCGCCGTACGAATTGGCCCTCGAGATCTCTGGACCTCAATTCTATTGAACGTGTTTGGGATGGTCTAGGAAGAGCCTTTGCACAGCGTAACCCCAAGGGTTGTTGTAACCCTTCAGGAGTTGAAAGCCGCACTTTTGGAAGAATGGGCTTTGTTGCCACAAACATTTATTGACACCCTCATAAACAGTATGAGAGCTCATTGTGAGGCTTGTATAGCAGTGCACAGTGGTCACACTGCATATCAGACGTACTTTTCCCGAGATAAATGCTTTATCTCCGATTCATAATTTAACACTTTTTAATATACCCTGTATCTTAATTCACAATTAAAATCCTTTCCATATTGTTATGTTGCTATATTCTTTCTCCCATTGTAATATACCTCTGTGCCAAATTTCGTGGCAACACAGTGAATAGTTCATCAGTTTTCACAGATTTTATGTTTGTGACCTTAATTTTGGACATGAGTGTACATCGTGGCATATGATTTTTTTCAGACATCATATTAAATTAGAATTAGACCTTGGCGCTTATAGGTGCTGATAAGGTTTTGGCGTACATAGCCCCAAAGGTGGCGCTTTTATGCTCTATTAATCACGGTTTTCGTGAAAACAATGTCTCGTCGTATATGGGATGGAATTTGGTCAAATATTGCATTTAGTTGGAACTTGACATAAATTGACACTGATAGGTTTATATGCGTAATTTACAAAATATGGTTGTACTGTTTGTACCTTTTTATGGTTTCTGTAATAGATGTATGTCGGAATATACGGGATGGAATTTTATCAAATTTAATACTTAAAACATTTTATAAAAATTAGGTTTATTTAATATTGGCTTTGTTCACTCAATAGAAGCCCGCTATGTTATTTTTTACCATAACCATTACAGCTGTATCTCTGTTTCTATTGGCGAAATATGCACCAAAATTATTTTTAAAAGTCGTTAATTAAACAAAAATGAGTTTTTCAAATTTTGTATTTGAATACTCAACAAACGATACTATTTAACTTTACATTTTTATTCGCTATTCACTGTAACCAAGTTAAATATAAATGATTATAAGAAATGCACTGTGCTTCATAATTGTTGGTGTTTAACAGCGCTATTTAAAGAGTCTATTAGAATAGTACAGAAGAATGTTTTGTGATTGCCACAACATACTTGTTTGGAGGTAGGTTTTTGTATTTTGCATGTTCTAACTTTCTTGGTTTCTGGTAATTTGACCATTTCATATCTCTTTTTTCCGAGTCATTTCTTCTACGATTACGAATATGTGCTTACATTTATTTTAGTGGAAGGATATTTAGTTAGAGATCATGTTGGTTAAACTATTTGTGTTATATTATACGCTATCAAAGATAAAACATTTATCAACGAAAGACGCTAACTTATTTAATGCAGATATTTTCAATTATGTTGCATGCATTCTTGATTATATAGAAATGTTTTAATCAAGAAATGCATTTGCGCGTTGAATAACAGTAAATCGGAAAATGGCTATATATATATTCCATTCATGAACAAGTATTTATTTCTGATTGTTCCATTACGTTACTGAAATTATCAATTTCCCATGACACTTATTCATACTTAATTATCTTGTAGATTTAAGCAATACAAGAATATGTGACGCATTCTGTTAGTTCACAATGGAATGTATTGTGAGATTGTTTACAGATATTCATACGTATACATGAAATGTACATAAATATAAAAATGTCTATTTTCTTTCAAAAGTCAAAAATAGCAATTTTATTCGAATCAGAGTCCGAAGATGCATTGTTTATTATCTAGGAAAATTTAATATAATCACGAACAAAAATGTGCAATAATCTCTTTCGAAATAGCCACGATTTCGAAAAGCGTTCTTTTACTTGAAAACTTCGAAAACTAATATATTATTGAGATTTAACGAAAAATTTGTAAAACAAAGTTTCTTATGCTGTCACTATATATATAATTTTCAGAAACGTCTTCAAATAGTTTTTATAATATATTAACTACTTTTCAAGACCGTAATATAGGTTTCATGGATATTAGCAATTCTGAAGTAATCTGTTTCATGCTCAACAAGCATGTTTTACAGACAAATATGATAAATTAACACAATTATTATTAACATTAAAAAACATTATTTTGTTACTCTTGCATGTATAAACTCAATTAAGCAGCTGAAAATGTTTAACTGAATATTCATATCATCCGAAAAACCAATATACATGGCTACATGATGAAAATATTCAACTCCTGATACAATCTTTCCTTCTTTGTTTTGAAACTAAATATTATTTTGCATGTACAGTGTTTTAAAATAGTTGCATAATAAACGTGACTGAGGGCATTTTTTTTCTATATTCATACACTAAAGATGTAAAAGTTTTACTGAATCCTTAGGAAGTTGCATAATCAACATTCTTTTGAGCTTCACCACTTTATGCTAAAACAAAATATTACCAATTTAGGATTTTCTTAAAGAGTACTTGAACTTACGAAACTTTTCTTAAAGTTCATTTCCTAATTTCATTTAGGATCATTACATGTCTTCTATCATGTTTTATACTTACTTTTGTTGTCACATATGTTTAAATATATATCTCTCATCCGATATTCTTTCAGCCTAAAACTGCTAAGAAATCGTGAAATGCAAACATAATTTTCAGAAACTTTGAATGTAATTCCTGCAGATATTCAAAAGTGTTTTTCTACAGTACCTTCAATAATTTTATTTAGTAACGGGTGAGTTTTTGTTTTACATAATAAACACATGAATCTGAAACCTACTTGAATATTATTTGTATATTTGTTTTAGTGTATTTATAAAAAGTGTAGTGTGTTTATAAAAACGCTTAAAAAGATAATTAAAACTGTTTTTAATGCATTTTGCCTTTAGGATCCCGAAGAGAAAAATAAATATTATTAAGATAATTATATTCTCGTATATAGACAATGTTTTTGCAACGCTTAAATGTATAATTGATAATGCGGTAACATAAAATTAAAGAGAAGACCAAAAAAGTGGCATCTCTATGTTGTAGATAAACAAACTATGTCATTTCCATTCCTAGAGGATTGAATGATATTTTGTATCAGTTTTTTGCTCACTCAAGTCACTTTGTAACTTCCTTGTCATTGTCATAAATGAAATATTTTATCATGTATGCTTCACAGATACTAACTTTGAGAAAAAAAAGAAAACTTTCGAAAACTCATGATTTTTTTTTTTAATTATCGCTGACTAAAATGAAACATAGTTGATGAAATAAAGTAATACTTTGGTAGAAATTTCGAAAGTAGTTTGAGCATAGTTTCAAAAATGAAAGTTCATTTTTATTTACCAATGCATAATTTTTTTTCTGTATTGCACTGTAACAACAACAACAAAAAAAAAACAGATGTTTTTTATTCTCCAAAAGTATTATATAATCATAAACGAAAGTACAATAAAACTTCTTACGAGTTATTCACGTTTTCGAAAGCGTGCCTTTATCTAATGAAACTGTTTGAATTCAATAATTTTTCGATATTTAAAGAAGCATTTACAAAACTTAATATATAAAAACTCATAAATGTCTTCATAATATTAATAATTTGATTTATAAAAACTTTTTTGATGCCATTGAATTTCGGAAACATTTTCAAGTAGTTTTTATAGTGCATTACTCAGTTTTTTCAAACCGGAATATTGGTTTTTAGGATGCCACCAATTCTCAAGTAAATATTTGCATGTTGAAGAAAACTTTTTTGCAGAGAAAAACATTATAAATTAATAGAATTAAAATTAAAATTAATAATCTTTTGTTAATCTTACATATTTAAATTCAGCTATGCAGATGGAAATTTTTAATTGGGAACTGATATGATACTAGAAATCTATATTCCAATTTGAGGAAACTTATTAATAAATTATAACTCAAACACGTTTCCAAAACTGACAACAACAATAACAGCAACAACAAAAAACTTAAATCTCGAAATCTTTGAATCTTTCAACCTCGAAAATATATTAGTTTTTAAATTTTCTAAAGATAAGAAACGCTTTTCGGAATCATGGGTGACCATGGCTGAATATTGTATATTTTCATTTGTGGTTATATTACATTTTCGTAGGTCAAGAAGCAAATTTTTTACAGTGAACATGCAAGCATCGATAATATGAAACAAACACATTCAAATCTCACTTGTAGATAGATGTGTGTTTTATCGTCTATTTATAAAAAGCTTTATTTATTTATTTATTTATGTTTGTTTTATAATAGGGATGGCATGAATATTCGATCACTATTCGGTATTCGACTTATTCAGCCCTTTTGCCGAATACTGATGACTAGTTGGCCGAATACTTCAGCCAAATAAATATGGTCGAATATTGCAAGATATCTCGCGGAATTTTGCTAGACATCTCACTAAATAAATTCAGAATAACATATATTTTTTCGTTTTTTGTAATTTTTTTTCTCCAATAGAAATTTTCTAGTTTCTAACATATTCATGAAGTTATCTTCATTCTTAATTGTACAAAATGTACAGGTTAATAAGATACTACCCGGTGCGCAATAAATTCGTCAATATTTAAAAAAATTCATTAGAAATGAACAAATGGGGCTAAAAAATTGCTATTTGCAAGAATGGAACAAGCGGAAGATCGGATTTATTTTAATAGAAAAAAAAGTTGTCATTCAAAACATTACCAATAAATGGCGCTGACATGCATAATATGAAGCTATAGATGTATGAAAATTAGATTTATATTAAAAGACCCGTTTCTTCTAAGCGCTTGAGAAGCTTTGGTATCTTTGCACATGAAACGGGACCTATTCTCGTCTTGGGTTTTTTTTTTTTTTGCGAGGTGTAATTTTAACAATGCGCCGTTTTCTGATTATCCGTTTTTGTAAAAGAGTTTAAACAAACAACTCTTGATGTGATAACAATAGCATACTGCTGACATCGAATGAAGAATCTATGTGCATAGATGTATTATATTAACTGCCTGATATCAGTAACTCTGCTTCATATTATGCATGCCAGCACCATCCATCGGCAACTTTTTAAAACAACTCTTTTGTTACTAAATAAAAATCCGATCTCACTCTAAACCATTCGTTGTCAAATTCGTGCAAACCGCAATTTTTTAGCATCATTTGCTCCTCTGTAATGATTTTTAAAATTTTAACGAATTCATGGTGCACTTGGTATAGTTTTAATTTACACCTTCCTTCATTCATATTCTTGTTATCAGTTTCTGTGAAGGCTTTTAATGCATGTTGAGTAACTTGTAGAACTTTGTGTTGTTGTATACTGTATATCCTGCTGCTGGTTCCATTTTCAAACATTTTGCTAAACAAATATGTTACTTTTTTAACCATATCTTCTGATTTCATTTAATATGTAATTTAAGACCTTCAGACTGGTTTCAGATAACATAGACTCATTCTTACAAATTTGTTGATCAAAGGAACACAGATTCCTCACAAATAAAATTTACTGAATTAAATGTATTTCAGGAAGTATTTCACTATCAATTATGAAAGTAAGTATTATCATTGATTTTGAATGCAAGAAAGGATAAAAGTATCATTGGGTGGTGAGATGAAGTACATTCTTTATATTTTAATGGAGATAACTTAACATACCATCTTGACTTACAGTAAATCAATTTGATATATCTAAAAATAAAAGGATAAAATACGATTTCTTAATGTTTTTGTGCTAAAATGAATTTTCTAAATTAAAAAGTGCATTAAAAATGGTAATTACTACTAAGTTCTTATTTTAGATAAAATGTTTATGAATTTCTTTCCTGTAGATATAATTATGCTATTATCATTTAGATGTAATAGTTTTTCATTATTAGCATCACGGTGTTTGAAATATTGCATGAAATACATTAAGCTATTAAAATTTTAATCCCATAAATCCCATTAATTTTTTTTTAATACTTTTTCCATTTTAAAACAGTATACATACTCAAAAGTTATTTTTTATTTATTTTGAAAAAGAAAGTTGGTATTCGATCACCGAATATTCAGTGTTCGGCCTAAAATTTGGCCTAATATTTGGTATTCGGTAATTTGGGCAAATCACTATTCGTCACATCCTTATTTTATAAATGATAGAGGAAACACAAAGATATATGTTGTACACATATTTCGCTGTATACGTATATATTCCAATTTAGGTCCATTCAATGATTTAAATGTTTAATTTTTAGATGTGATGATGATAATAATATGAAATTAGAACGAATAAAATAAATATACTAGGTAGCATAGCAGATAAAAACATGGTAGTTAAAAAGGGTGAATTTATTCTAAATGATTTTTATATACTAAGATCATTCCGGCCACTCCGTAAGATCTTCCGTAACGTATGTTTTTAGTGCTCATGTTCTGAATTTGTTTTTTTAAATTAAGGATTAATGAAATTATTTTTATTGCTTTGGACTTCTCTAACATACTAGAGTTTTTCTAGATCGTCAGAAATTTTTAGCAAAAATGTTCTTTTACATTACGTACGTGGTATTTTGGTAACAATGATGCCCGCACACATTTTTAGATATAAATTGTATGTAACAGTTTACATATTAGACTGAATTACGTTTTTTGTAATTAATATTACACATTATTCTGCTTGATTTTACCATTTTATCATCATTATATGTTTCTATATTGTTCACAAATTGATAGTGTGATCAATATGTTCATTACTAGGACTTCCTTCAAAGGGATTAGTCTGAGTGATATTGCTGAGAACATAGGGTTAACAATTACAATATAAAGAAAAAGAGCAAATTAAATGATAGAATTACAAAATATCATATATAAATTCATATCCACTGTTAAAAAAATAGAAAAGAAGTACCGTTCATCAGATGTGTTGTCATAATTTTTTTTAACATGTGGCAAAGAATCTCATTTTCTTAAGCGCGTATTGCGCAAAACTTGAAAACAAAACGCCGGATCTTTTAAAACGCCAAGCTTTCTAAAGTTACGTAATTGGATTTGCAGCCAATAGATTATTCTATCAAGCGTGGCTTAACGCAAAATTAATTTCATTGTTGCACATTTTTTTGTGTGTGAATTTAAAATTTTTCTTCCTTGATTATATATCTATTATTTGTATAACTGTTTATAGAAACTCTTACACTTCAAACCAGATTGATAGCATGCTTTGCTACAAACCGGATTGTAAAACTATAGTCTAAATTACTATTAAAGCATACAAAAAAATTTTCGATGACTTCTGTTAAATAACTTTTACATTACATCTCCATATCGGCAAAATTGAAAAATTATATATATTTCAAAGTTAAGCTTAACAGATACTTCTTGATTATTCTCTCGGAGGCTCTCCCCCCTGCGCCTTTACTGCGCCAATCCGCAGACTTTTCTTTTGCCTGTCTGTCTGTCTCTCCACAATCTGTTTCCCTATCCGTTCTTCTGCCCGTCTCTCTAACCGATTGTCTATCTCTCTACACGTCTCGCTACCTGTCTCTATATTTCTCTACCGGTCTCGCTACCTGCCAATCTATTTCTCTAACCATCTGTCTATCCGTCTAACTACTTGTATGTCTAGCTGTGTCTCTATCCACTTCGCTACCATTTGTCAATCTGTCTCACAACTTGTCTATCTGTCTTTCTACCCGTCTGGCAATACGTCTCTCTACTCATCTTCTTACCCATCTCCGTAGCCACCTACTGTCTCTCTACTCGTCTGTATACCCGTCTCACTATCCGTCTGCTTTTGTACCCGACTCGCTACCAATCGCATTACCCGTCAGTCAACTCGTCTCTGTACTCATCTCTCTACTCGTCTCTTTATCTACCACGCTACGCGTCTCGCAACCTTTCTCGCTACATTCCTGTCTACCGGTGTTGCTACCCTTCTCGTGATCCATCTCGCTACCCATCTGTCAACCCTCTTTTTACATTTCTCTCTAGCCGTCTGTCTATTCGTTTCGCTACCCGTCAGCCTACCTATGTCGCTACTCGTCTCTCTACCCGTTTGTTTACTCGTCTTTCTACCTCTCGCCACCTCTTCCCAATATTTAAACAATTCATTTAATATACAGAAGCCGTTTATCAGTTATTAAATGCAAACAGAAGTAATTTATCTAATAAGTGTAATTAGATGCAATTTTTTTAAAAATACATACATAAACCTGAATAATAATTCATCAGTTTTGTGTTCATAGTTGTTTATATCATTTGACAGTAAATCTCAACTTCTTAAACCTGAATTGTCTCAAGCTTTTTAAAAAAACCACAAGGTCTGTATAACTGCAAAGTACCGTGAGGGCTATATTAGCTACGTGTTATTAAGTTAAGTGAAAGTTTCGTTATCGCGTTTGCAGCCAATTGCTTATGTCAGAAAGCGTGGCTAAACGCCATTTTAAATTCATTACTATAACTTTCTTTTTTTTTCTTTTTTCTTTTTTTTTTTTTTTTTTTTTTTTTTTGGGGGGGGGGATTTCAAATATATACATCTAAATTAAAACTTTTTGCCTCCATGTCATTAGTGTTGTTTGTATTATTAATTACCTTGTACACCGAGTAACCGAGTTTCATTTGAAACAAATGTAAAAGACTTCTTCTACAGTTTTTTTAGGAGAAACTTTCGTAATTGGGCCCAAAGCCAATCGGACCATTTAATATCATTATTGTAACTCTTATATAGTTAAAACAATATTGTTGCTAGCTTTACTCTTGTTTGAGACCAGCTTTACCTGTGTATCTGAATGGGGAAAAGTTTCGTATCCTATGTCGGTTGGCGAAAAAAATTTTAAATGGTGCCAAAAGGTAGTTTTAGCATCTTACAAATTTTTTCAAGAGAGCGGTAAAACACGTTTTTCAAATATTTACAAACATACGTTTATTAAAGCATGTTTTTGCACCATCTTAAAAATTTATGCACGATGCTAAAATAAAATTTTATCGCCATATTCGATATTTTAATAAGTAATGAAAATACATAAACAAACTTATTTAAGAAACCTAAGAGGCATTTTTATGATAAATAATTGTTATTGTCAGGGGGGTAAATTGTAAACAATTAATAAACGGCTAGTAAATAATAAATAGCATTTAAAATCTAAAAATGGAGAAGTGGTCCGTATAAAAATGCAAAACATAACATTTTACGCTTGATATATGTAAATCTTTTTTTATTTTTAATATTTCCGAAGGCACAGATAAAAAGGTAAAAATCTCTTTTCCAAATGCCAAATAGAAAATATACAAAATAGAATACCAAATATACAAAATAGAAAAATATCTGCAAAAAATATATTGGTACTTACGTATTATCCGTGCCAGGAGATTGATCGCCAAAAATGGTTGCCAAGTACCAATCGTGTTGATCGTTGCCAATCATGTTTTCAAATGCAGTAATTTAACATTACCAAATAACATTGTTAAAAATGTTAATTAATATAAAATAAATAAAATGTAATGTATGTTTATTAAATTTATAACATTGTTAAAAATAGTAAATAACATTATTTTAGTAAAATAAATAAATGGTAAATAGCATAGTAAATAAGAAAGAATAATATTATAGATTATTCCCAGGCATGTACCATGCAGCAAGAAAACAAAATATAAGGGTTACTATAATTAGTAATATTGGCTCCATGCTTGGCGCAGTTGGCTTAAAACTGGCACGGATAATACGTAAGTACCAATATATTTACATAATACTACATCTGCAAAAAAAATAAGATTTAGAAAAAGTAAGCCAAATCCTGCAGATCCCAACAATCATATCGAAAAACTTATCACCAAAAAAGAACTCGCCAAATCTTACGGCACAGGAGATGGATTTTTCCCTCTGAATGCAGAATATTAGTTTTTTTTTCTTGTACGATGGGTGATTATAATATAATTGTTTCATTTCACATACTACATACCGTTTGATATATTGGTGCTTTTATGTTATCCTGGTGCAGTTGATAAATCGCCAAATATTGTTCCTATAACATTTTCATATTGAATTCATTTCATTTAAATATAAACCTTTCACTCATTTAATTTAAAATACATGCCTTTCATTAATCCCATTTAAAATGCTAAAAAGAGAAAAAAAAAGAAATGCCATAAATCGAAACCTTTTATTTAAACACCAAATAATTTTTTTTTAAAGTTACACACGCTAAATAAAAAAAGCTGCTATTGCTGAGATTTGCGCCAAATCTGTAATATCAAGTCTACCAAGTTATTGCGGGGTGTTTCTTTCAAACAGAAAAAAATACAGATTAATTTTCGATTTCTACTAAATTGAAATATATTTTATTGTGCTGAATATTAGTGCGTGCATATTTTTTGCTCCATGTACTCCATGAACTTTTCTATTCCGATTGTCTACGAAAATCTCCAGCCGGTGAAAATGACGTACGCACAAAATTTTCGTGACCTATGTACTTTAATTGTGCTTTTTTTAATCTATTTTTTTAATATAATTTCCAAACGGTTTGACATTTATTTTTGGTAATAAATAGACGTCGTTATCCCCTTTATAGGTACCTGCTGTAAAAATTTGAACGAAATCCATTAAATATTTTTTGAGTTATGCTTGACGAAAGGTTTTAATATCCATCGTAGCTATATATGGGGCAAAGTAATACTGCGCTGTGTATGAGTCTTCGTTGCACTCAGACAATTATGCATACTTATTTAAAAAATAAATAATTTAGGCAGATAACACACTTTCTGTATTACTACATTTAAAATGACGAACAAGCTTCACTTTTACTTTAAGGGTTTATTTTGCAGCCATGGCTTGAAATAATTAGACGCTATTTATTTTCTGTTCAATGAAATGATTTAATTTCTGTCGACAGTAGTTATTTAGCAAATGAAACTATGTACAAATAAACAAGATTAGTCTTTGAAATTGAACCGGTGATTTGCTTTATATAGTATTGAATTAAAAATATATATATATTTCATAAAAAAAAAGTTTTAAATCAACTTTACAAGACACGGTAACTTGTACAATTTAGAAAAAACACACCACAGAAATGATTTGTCAGTCTCTGTGGGAACATTGTTTATATGAAAAATTAAGAACTTATTGTTATTTATTTTTTATGTTTGGTTATACTACACGACATTTCCATTATAGTATTTTTTCACTTGCAGTTACTTTTCAAAAAAATATTCCGCGACATCTTTTAGTACGTTTCTAGGAGAATAACCCGCTATTGAGATGACCATTTAAAATGAAATTTTGTTTGAGTTACACTTTGTGCTGCATGTTACAGTCAGAAGGGGAATGATCTATCATGTATGCTTCATAGATGCAGATGTCTAAGAAATTTTCAAATCTTTTGAGAACCCCTTATTTTATTTTATTCTTTTTACATAAAATAGAAAAGAGTTGCTGGATTTCAAAAGCTTTCTACAGAAAATTTCTAAAGTAACTCGTGGAGTTGCTCAAAAGTGTAGTATTGTATAACATGCTGGTGCAGTTTATTTAATAACCATTTAACTTAAATTTTGCTATCACAATAGATGCAACACATTCAAATTTCATTTGACATATTTTTTATAAATGATGAAGAAAGAATGACATATGTTGGATGAAACATTTTCTTTTGACATATATTTCTCACTTTAAGTGTTTTAAATGACTTAACCCTCTGAGTTCCAAAGAAAAGACTATACATGATTTAACAGTCGGGTCCATTTCACTCGTAAGTAAATATGAAGAATTACCAAAGCACAAACATACTGATGATGTGTTACAAATATAATAATAAATTACGTAGCATAATCTATATAAAATACAAACAAAATTTATATTGTAATGAATAGACACCTATATTATTATTATTATTATCTTCCATTTGTGTGTACATGGGGTATTTCGAGTCTATGGTCCCACATTAGATTCAGAAGGTTAACACTTTATGTACTGAATTATGAATTAAAATATATTCCACCTTAAAGTGACCTCTTAATATTTACAGATAGATTAGAAAATTTATATAATAACAATTTGAAACTGAAGGTTCTTCGTTCGTGAAAGCTGTGTTGTAAAATCGGTAACTATAACATTCTAGAAATATATTTACAAGAACATATTGAAGTTTGGTTCACGTGTTTGCAGAATTCGCCGATGAATGAGTTTTGTACGATTTCAACTGAATACAGTCTTACTTTAACGTAAACTCTGTATTGTTTCATGTATTTAACTGGTAAAACTTTTGACTGTAAACATGTTTGGTAATAGTCTGGTTATCGTATGGCATTGTGCTGACGAGGGGCTCTATCGTAGACTGCAACCTTTGCTTTACAAGTTTATTGTTTTATATAATTGTGTGTTTTTAGTCTTGTAATGCCTGATTAAATGCGATATTTTTTAACTAATTTCAATAATACTTAAATTAGAATATATTATTGATTTCTAAAAACTGTAAATTATTACAAAATACTACAAATGTATATATTGTACTTTAATCTGAAAAGAGAGAATATCTTGAATACAAAATTTTCTCTACATAGTTCTCAGCAGCATAAAGGCTACCTGTACAAAAATGATAGAAAAAATCTCCATTTCTAAAATTGTTACCTACATGCAATTAGCTGATTTTTCTGAACATGGCAATAGAAGTATTTTTCAGGAAGTCTAAAATCTTCTTAATTAATAGACGTATAAAATAAACTGTATATAGATATCTGTTTTACGGTCCAATCGGGCTATAAAGTATTACATTTTTATTTATATTGTGATAATACGATTAAATAACACCGATAAAAATACTGTTATGTCATACCATAAAAAACTGGGTTTTGTATTTTGAAAAACTGTCTCTTTTTAATTCATTTTCTATCCGAAATAGGTGACTATTTAAAATGCTATTTATTGTGGATTATCCTTTATATCCCATTCGCGTTTGACACAAAGAATAATTTACTTGAAATGAGATATTCTGTCATGTGTACTTCTCAAATACTGACTTCGATTAAATATAGAGTCTTAAAAAGGGAATTTATTTTTATGTTGGAGAAAAAGAAAGATATATATTCGATACAGATTTCTATATTTGCATACATTTTCCAGTTTAGGTCCTTTCCACGGTTGAAATATTTAATATATAATGCAGCCACAGTTATAAAATTAGAATGAATGTAATAATCATATTTATTATCATAGGAAAATACATCACTCTCCTTTTAATACTAGTGATGTAACCATTTGAAATTATAATTTGTATGAGTTTGAATTATATTTTTTGTGCTCCACATGCCACTATCAGAAATGAAATATTCTATCATATATGCTTCACAGATATCAGAGTTCGAAGAAATTTCGAAATCTTCTGAAAACTTTTATCTTTTAGTCTTACTGACCTGAATAGAAAAGATCTTGCAACATCCAAGGAGATGATGTATAGCAGATTATTGTACAATATGCTGGTGGAATTCCTGTAATAACCTATGAATTTATGTTTTGTCATGTACGAAATAAACACATTAAAATACAATCTGTCTATGTGCATTTTATTATGTATTTACAAGCAAGTTTTAGAAAGGAAATTATTTTGAATTATTTTTGCTTTCATTATTTTAAAGTTTAAAAATATATATGTCCCATACACAGAATTCTCTGGATACCGATATATCCCAGTTTAAGCCCTTTCATATATTTTATGATTCAAATCTTTAAAATGTCATAACATGAGGAAAATAGAAAGAATGATGTATTTGTTTCATAGCATAGCAAACTGTAACATTGTAGTAAAAATGTGAGCTGGTGATATGAAAAGATATTCTTATGAAAAATTTAAAAGTAATTCATAGAGATGCTCAACACCATGACATTGTATAACATGCCGATTATTTGCATCTATTAGCATATGAACCTATGAAGCTTATAACCTAAGAATTGTCACCATAATATGTGAAAAAAAGCGCACATCGGCGTCATTTGCGTACACATCGGCGTCTACACGGCAGCTTAGGAAAAGACAAATGTTTCATTGTCTACACTCTGAAAACGACATTTTCAAAATTGAGCAAAAAATACTCAAATCTAATTATGTTGCATAGTCAAAATGGCTCCGAATCAAAATTACCCAAGTTTGAAACATGTGTAAACTCACTTCTGAAAACATGCACACTCTGAAGAATAAAATATCATGTGCTCATATTTGAGTATGTCCATGTTTCAAACAACAGTAACAAACAGCTAGAAAAAAATCGCTAGTGCTGCCATCTCTGTCTCTATTTACGATTATGGGAGGATACACTAAATTTACGCTTTTACTCAGAGCCAATATTGAACCCGAGTCCTATTAGTTACAAGTCCATTGCCTTATCCATTTCGCCATCCAAATCACATGTGTGGGTCATTTAAGTCATCGAACGATTCGGACGCATGTTGATATTTTTATAGGATTCATTAATTTCTTGCTGAGAAAATTGGAATTTTTTAACGGTATTTCGGATAGATTTGGTCAATTTGAGATGGTAGTTAATATTGTATAACTTTATTATTTATGTGGGGAAGGAGATGCATGAATTATACAAATTTTCAATTCGATTGTTATCAGTATATTTCTTAAATGAAAAAGCTTTTCTTTTTTGACACATTTTAACCTATTAACGCCACAATTATTTTTCTCTTGAAAAATGGAATTATTGCATCTAATTCAAATGAATATGAATTGTGTTCATTATCGATGTGCTCATTTTTGAGTATTGCCATGTTTCAAAAATGAGTTTGAACTGATTCTAATCATTTTTGAGTATGTCCGTGTTTCAAAAATGAGTATGAACTGACCTCTATGGGAACAGTTTTGAGTATGTCCATGTTTCAATATTCTGATTATTTCTGGTGTTTCAGAATTGAAAGCCTTGTGTCGTCATATTTGAAACAAAAAGTTTCATAAGAAAATTAAAACATTGATTTATTCAGATTTGAAAGTGTCATTTTTCTTAGTGTATATTTCATTTCATATAACCACGAACGAAAATATACAATAACCTCTTCCGATTTACAAACTATTCCGAAAAAGCATTCTTTGACTTTAGAAACTCCAGAAACTAATGTATTTTCTAGATAAAAAAAACATTTATGAAAACAAAGTTTATTTTGCTGCCACCGATTTTCGGAAACGTTTCCGAGTAGTTTTTACAGAGTATTAATCAGTTTTCGCAACATGGAATACAAGTTTTTCTCATGCTATAAATTTTTAAGTAAACATTTTCATGTTCAACAAACATTTCTTTTTTTTTTTTTTTTTTTTTTACAAACAAACATAATAAATTAACAGACTTATCATTATTCTTAAAATTATTATTATTTTGTTATTCTTGCACCTATAAATTTAATTACGCATTTAAAACTGTTTAGTTGGGAATTGGTAGCATTTAAAAAAATCGATAATCCGGTTTGAAAAACTGATTATTATGCTGTTAAACCTACTCGAAAACGTTTCCGAAAATCTGTTGCAGCAAAAGTAACTTTGTTTTGATGAATGCTTCTATAAATCATGAAAATGTATTGGTTTTTGCGGTTTCTAAAGATAAAGAACGCTTTTCGAAATGATTGATGAATGGGAAAAGTTTATTAAATATTTTCGTTCTTGGTTTCATTATATTTTTGTAGATAAAGAATAGCTTTTATTTCAATTCAAATCTTGATTAGAAAACAACATATTAATGTGATTGCAGATCTCTGTTCTTAGATAGTAATATATTAGTTGTATTATAAAAATAAGATGTAAAAAAATATATAATCTGTGTATATAACTTTCTTTTCAATACAAATTGGGATGTGTTAGAAAACCAAATTGGTTACTTGTCTTAGAAAAAAACTACTGATCAAAATAGCTACATAATTAGAGTTTACCTACTCAGAGCTGCCTGTAGTCAAAACTATTCATCAAATAAGTATGAAATTTGGTATGCGTCTAAATGAAAAGATGCGAAAGACATTTAGCAGAAAAAAAATTAATTAAAAAAATGATCACCAAAGGGCGTATTTTTGCTTTTTTATATAATTTAACAAAATACAAACTTATACACTGTAGAATTGGTTTATCAAAACAAATACTGCTTGCTGTGTTGACCTTTATTGTCACGTACCGTTTGAAATCGCAAAATAGCATGTTCAACGGTCACGGGATGCAAATTCGTGGAAATGTTGAGGACGTGACGGGAAATACAGTGCTTGAATTCTGGTAATGGCGTTCTTGTTCCGTTTGCAGTCATTGCAACTCTGCGAATGTTTTTCAAAGCTCGAAATCTCCACAAATCTTATGGTGCGGAATCACTATTTAGAAAAATAAGTTTCACTAGTAAACCACGATCCTGTAAACTGCACGACATTTTCCGTGGAAAAGATATCAGAATGACAATAGATTCCTTTCGTCTTTATATTTAAATTTTTCCTTGTACGCGAACAGATATATCACGTGGTTGCTAAAATTTGCATATATGACAAAATAGTTTCTGAAAATGTCCTCTGGTAGTCATTTTTGAAAAAATTCTGCTAAATGTCTTTCGCATTCCTTTGTTTACACGCATTCCAAATTTCATATTTTTCTCATAAGTAGTTTCTACTGCAGACAGCTGGGAATAGACGACCTTTAATTATATACACTCTGCATATAGAATATTTTATTTAAAGAGTTTAGATCACCTCATTTTAAATATCACTGATTCTTCTTTTTGTCATCATGGAATCACAGTCTTCCCAACTCAATCACAGTCTTCAGAGCTTTTAAACATATTAATGCAAATATTTAACCAGGATTAGCTATATTTAATTTGTATATTTTTATTAGCTGCCTATTTTTGTTATCTAAGATGTAGTAAATTACTTTGTGAACAATAAATAAATATATTAATTCTTTATTTTTAACAGATTTCTTAATTCTTTTTTTATTTTATTTTTTTACATTGATATACGTAATAGGTTTTTAAGAGTTTTGATTATTACATATTTTTGAATTTATATTTTCTTCTCACTTTTTTCATATTATTTTATTTTATTTTTAATATTTTTTTGTTAAGAGAAATCACAGCTTTTAGCAATTAAATGTAGCGATGTAAATATATAGTCATTGACAAGATAATAATGAAAACCTAAAGAAAATATTATATAATATATAAAACTATTGATGTGGGAATCTATCACTGCAGAATACTATTTAACAGAACATTTGTAACAAAGTTTGTTTCGAAGTTTTTCCGATTTTCCGATATAGAGATGTATTTATTTGAAAAATAATAACTCCACATATAAGAATGAATACCTTAGAGAAATATACGAGATGCACTTATAAACACTGCACAATCTGAAATTTAATATACAATAAAGTAAGTCGCTTTGTATAGTGTGGAATTGACAAAAAAGTTTCTTAAAAATATATATATATATCAAAAAGAATAAACAAAAAACTAAATTTTACTCATTTATTGGAATATACCTTAGAATTATGAACAGAAAACATAAAAAACGACCAAACAAGAAAGGACGGAGTAATTATTTTGTGCAATCCTTTAACATTAGGATGATTTAATTTATCATAGTGACGATATACGCATAGGGCGTATGCTCAGATTTGAAATAAGGTGGGTGATTTGAGAGATTTGAAATAAGGTCGTGGCCAGTGTTCCTAATGCAGCCCACCCATCAAAAGTAGAATTAATTTAATTTTTAATCACAAAATGGTGATACTGCATTGTCAATCATGTATCTACAGTACACGTGGCTGAATTTAAAGAGATCAACTTGATCCTCCGACATTGAATTCTGTGATTTCAATTTTGAGGGGTAGTCATTCTAATTTCCAAGCAAGAAGATATTTTAATTTACACGTGTTTAAATTCTTAGAATTTTGAGTTGTGATACGTTTGTTGAAAGCTTACTTCTTTCCCTTTAACCACATTTACTTCAATTCTAAGAAATTTATCAGCATAAGAATTTTACGTCGTGCAAATGGCAACTATACGCATGTTCCCAAGGTCCTTCAGAAACGAATGTAGAAATCAGTGTAGTAAGAGTGATTATCAAAATTTCTACATAAATATCTGAAAAAAAATATTACTATTTATTGTTAACACCAGAGATCATTCAAAAGAATTTAGTAACTCTCAGAAGAAAATCGCTGAACTACAGTGCTCAAAAAGTGCTTCAAGGTCTTTTCGTGTCATAAGATAAAAAAATTAAGAAGGAAAACTCGAAAGATATTAAAAGAAAGAAAGGATTATCAGAGAATAATAGCCAGAAAAATGGTTTGCGAGTATTTTTTTCCCATTTTAAAAGTAATCTGAATACCTGGGCCACCTTTGGAACAATATGCGCCAAAGGTGGCCCACAAGCTACAATTTTACAATTGTATTATAAAAGTAATTAAATTTTATTTTACAAAGGAAAGTATACATGATATGTGTTAAATATAAGTGTAACATTTTACAAACAAAAATTCAGCCACACACCCCCAACCAGAAAATTATTTAAAAATTCCTCAAAACTTAACTATGACCACCTTTCAGTCACCTACCTTATTTTTACAAGCTATAGCAATTCACTTTTATTTGGAGAGAATTCTACTCTTGCCAAGTCTGCCTCTGTCCAATATTACCTCTATGAACCAATTTTTACTAGCCACACATCGATACTTTGACAAAAATGAGTACTATAAATGTTATATTTTATAGTATGACCTTTTTGTAACTGAAAACACATCGAAGTTATACTCAATTTCAATCTCCGTTCACGTTAATAGTGACTCTGCTTGAGACTGGATTCATGCGCATAACGTTAGCGTATGACAGTGGATATCACAAAATATATTCTCCTTCAATTTTTATATTTAATTTTTCCTGGGTTTTCTTTGCTGTTTTACGAGATAAAGTTCACAATATGGGAAAATTTGAAACTAGTTTTTGCTTCCCTAAACGAATTGTTGTGCTAGCAGCATTTTATATTTAGCAACATTTTCGCATGTCAATAACTTGTTTGTTATATTAAACTTTGAAATGTGTCTGCTACTTTGTGCTAATTTTAAGTAATTGTTTCCATAGGTTAGTTTAAAATGTGGAAATCGACGTTATCGATCTGGTAGCATATACAACGAGCCAAAAATAACCTGAAAATGATCTATTACTTAATTTCTAATGCATTAAATGCCTTTATTTTCGGACGTTTTTCTTTTAAATTTATGATTTATTGTACCACAATAGATCATCTACATACATAAGCATAAATGATCATGACCATCAATGCCCAAAAAGACAAAATATTTATTAGATTTGTAAAAGAGTTTTGATATTAAAGCGCATATGTAAATCATGTTGGTGAAAAATATCATGTTTTTTAAGGGCTGCACCGGTAGGTATTAACATCCGTGTTTTGACTTTGTTGCAGTATATCACAAATTTACAATTGTAATTTCATATATGGTCACCATTCCCAATAGACAATTTTCAGTTAAACATATTTTATACAGTTTTAAAGATAAAGGTATGGAGATTTTAAAAATTGCAAAAATTGGAAAAATTGGAAAATTTTCTAAATGAAATGTTTGTTTAAGGGTGTCGTATAAATATTTTTTAAAGTATAACATTTTGAGAATTAATGGCAGACCTATTTCATAAATATAGTCTTTTATTTCCTACATTATTTTAAGCAGTTTTTCAATTTAAATTGCTTGTTTAAATTTAAAAGGTGAAAAATTACAATATGTTCGAATCTTTTTGGAACATTCGGTATAAATCTAGTACATTACAATAAATTTGTTTAATGCGAATGCGCATCATCGCAACCTCAAAAGTATTTTCATCAAGCTTAGATGTATGTGTTTTTAACTTTCTTTGTACGTTTTTATGCTTACAAACATACGTATGATAACTTTATGATATTTACTACTTCATTTATTTCTTCCTTTATTGATTCTCAGATCTAAAATGTAAAAAATTAAAAAAAATTGTGAATGAATAACTATTAAATAAAGTATTTTATCTTAATTTTTTTATGTCATTTCTAATTGCATATAGGAATAACTATAAAATGCATTAATATTAGCTGATCATCTCCCCTTTTGATCATGTAACTGGCGTAAACATGTATTGTAGACCAGTGATTAGTATAATTTGATGTCATTACAGGCAATCATTATTGTATAATGTAACAATTAGTGGTCATTATGAATCATGCACAAAAATATTTTTAAACAAAATATTTCTAAAGAAAGGATAAAGGCTGATATATATAAATCGAATTATTTTCAATATATTATTTAAATTCTAGAAAAAAAATACTTTCTACAGTTGAACACTGTAAGAGAAATAAAAAACGAGAAAATCACAGCTGTTGGATATTCGATTGCCCGCTTTGTTTTTGCAAAAGTTTGCATGAATGCAAAACTTTTACTGTAAACTCTGTATATATTCAAGTTTTTAGGGGCATTTTGCTGTTAATTTGCTGCTAAGAATACTGGCAATCAAATCATCAATTATTAAATTGTACTGCGTTGATTTTTTTTCATTTTTCTGACAGTGTACTCATAATCAAACATATGCGGCATTTGGTATGTCGAAAGCATAGTAATATTGTTTAAAAAATATTGCAATTCTTTCTTGTATATTAAAAGTTCCTTGCTAAATGATGAAACTTATCATTATAAATTCACTTAGTATGTGCAACATGACATACATTATACACTGTAAAAAAATCCTGAGTTTACTAACATTTTTTTAGTATATTTGTATTCCACAGATTTGTTTTTAGTAACCGGTACTAAAAACCGAAATCGTTGCTAGCTGTTTTCTAGTAATGTTGCTAGGTGTTTTCTAGTAATTCTTACAGATTTTCTTGTAAGTGAGTAAGAATACAAAATATTTTTTAGTAATTGCAAAAATCAATGAGAAAATCTAAAATTTTTTTAGTAGATCGACCCATTTTTGTTTACAGTGTACTACAACATGACATACATTATACTACAACATGACTGCGATTTGTCGTTATCCACAGGAAGGATTATATATATATTTTTTGTCTAAGAACAGAAGAAAAAATTTCATTATTTTCTTCTATAAAATAGTCTAGATTTCTATATGCTGAATTTAAAACTTTTTATACAGAGTTTCCAGTGAAGACCACATAAACACTGCAGAACGAGAATTCTTGTTCGTAGTAAACAGTGTATAATTTGTAGTTTTCCAACTGAGTGAAAGAGTGTTCAGGCCAGGAATTGAACCAGGGATATTTGGCGTAAGCTGTCAATGCTCTGCCAACTGAGCTATCCTGGACAAAACTGGAGGGCACAGTTCACACAGGAAACCATTTGACAAGAGCTTCTGGTCTGTTATCAGAAACAGCTCAGCAAAACAAATCGCATGTAATGAAACTCCAAGTAAACGCAGGACACGTAATTACACTTGATTAGTTTTAACACAATTAATCACTCAGTTGGAGAACAACGCATATAATTTATTTACTAATTAGAATAAATGTGTTAAAATTAGTAAAATACAGAAAGAGTCATTGGAATTATCAACGTTTGGTTCAAAAACGAAGGAAAAGTTATCATATCACACTTTGTTTTCCAATTGTTGTTATTATTATATGTTCTCTTTGGAATTTGATTATATAATATATGTCCTATATGAAATGTATGTATGATATAATTTTCTGATTGTTTGTTCAAAGTAATTCAATATAATAATTATTAATACATTTGTGTCCGTCGTAGAATATCTAATAGAACACGATCCAGAGTGAGATGATCAACGATAGGAGATCCACGACGATCCACGATGATCCACGATGAGAAATCCACGACGAGAGATCGACGATGGGTATACTTGCCTGAAATTTTCATGTATATTAGAACTAAATATGTATCTAGATCGACTAAAATTCGTTATACTAAACTAAAACAGAAAAAGAAATAAGAAAATTAAAAGGGCGCGCATTACGGTGGTACTTTGGTTTCAGCCGCTATACAGATAATATATTTTTTTTTTTACTTTTCGTGTCCCGAATATGTTACTGTAATTTTTCTTTCTTTTTTCTATAAATGTGAAAGATATGGCACTTAGCCCATATTTTATATACGAGAAACGAGGAACCTTGCTCTGTAGAGTTTATGAATCCTTGATAGGATGTGTTGTATATAAGTCAAATGTGTTTTTCAGCCTGTCTTCTTGTGTAATAAGATTTTCTTAATATACACGTACGATACATGTTATTTTAAAATTTAAGTCTTTGCGTTGGGATTTCTGAATTTATCCTATAATGTTTAAAAATATTTGAAAAATCCTTCTAAAAAAATTGATAGACGAAAACGCTTGCGTAAAATATGTTTGTGATTTCATTGTCCAAAATATTTTCAATCATTCATGCAGAGTTAAAATATTATTTTTATTTAAAAATTCTACTGTATCGAAAAACTCACAAAGTAAATTTTAAAACGTTAATATATGAAATAACTCTATGTATGACAATTTACTATGTATACTATCATTTGGAATCAATAACTTGTTTAATTACTTTTATATATTATTGGTAAATATTATTCATGAAAATAGACAATACATAAAAAAAGTATTAGATGAAATGCCAGTTCAAAATATCTTAATTAAACAACGAATGAAAGTATTTATTGTACCAACAAAGAGCAAGTATTAAATAAAACAACATTTTGTTGACAACGTTCAAGACAATCTTCAACTGGCAATTATTATGATGAATTCTTTTCTGAAAAACTAAAGCTTTTATGTTATTAGTTGATGAAGATTCAAATAATAATTCATTTATGAGCAATAGTTTTTTAATAATTTTTTATGAGGTAAATAATGCGATAATTTTTTCAAAAGAACAATCAAGATTTCATCTCTTTCAGGTCGTAGTTTCTTGCAGTTACTTCCAAAGTGCCAATAGTCCAAAAAAAAAATATTATTATTATGAGCGAGGAACAATGCATCTTTCTTGTTGCACTTTGAATACCTCACAATGGTAATTTTACATCAAGCGATAAATTCATATTTCCACATTCAAAAATCTGATAAAACAGCTTACTGTAATTTATTTTATATAACCCGCGGCTCAAACGAATCAGTTTCGACCCAGAAATTTTAATTATTGAATAAAGTCAAATAAGTACCAAGCAGACACGAGTTAGATTTTATTTATTAAAATTTCTGGTTCGAAATCGATTTATTTGAGCCATGGGTTATATACCAGAAATTATGGTAACTAAAATAGGTTTACCTCATAAAAAAAAGCATCAGTCACCTTGGTAGAACGTTCAACGGAATGAAGGACGGTCAAATTGAGAGTTTCGTCTTTTTACTTATGAACTCTATAAACCATGACTGGGATGAAGCAAGCATTCCCTAACGTGCATATAGTATGATGTGAAAAAAAAGGTATAAAATTTTACTGCATGATTTTGTTTTTTTGTTTTATGAAAATAAAGACATGCGAAAATAATATTTAAAATTTCACGATTGTTTTCTAACTGATGCAAAACAAATGATTACTTTAATTGATTCTCAGCTTTTAAAAGTATACAAATCTTGTATCCGGTTTAATATGAATCAATAGTTACTAAAATAAAAAAGATACTCAGGGTCAGTTTTGATGTTTATTATTTTCTTGAATATTGCGTTAGATAACTATAATTTAATAAGTATTTATCGAAATGTATTTTATACGTAGATGTACATTTATTTGGAAAATAAAACCATTAATAAACTTGATAAATGAAATATAGATTGGAGAAAAATTAGTTCCCATGAGACACTTGAAGCATTGCATTGGTTGAAGACAAGAATTTAAAACTGCATAAAATTAGTTGCAAATGTTATCGATTTTAAGTCACACTAGGACAGATTTGTGGTTAATCCATATAATTTATCAAAGGAAAATGCAAAGCAAATACTGATTTTTGTTGGCCTTATATATTTATATATATTGATCATTTTTAAATCCACCATCCCTTAATTTTGATGATTAAAATTAAATTATGAAAGTTTAGTACTCAAAACATAACATTTGCAACGTATCTGACGATAAATTCAAATATATCACAGTTAGAAGTTTCGCGTTGCGACGTTTGATACCAATAAGTAGCACTTCCTAGTATTGAGCCTGAGATCACTACCTGCGAGACAACTGAAGTGCCAATTATTAAATGTAATAACTCTAGCATCAAACGTTTTCACTACTTAAAAAACACCAACTGTGCATTTTTGTGAAAATTGCGATGTGCCACTGTCCATCTTTTAATGGGCTTAACTTACTTTTGTGCATTTGTCCATAACACAAATTCACTCTGAATGTTTATTTTCCTCTTACATTTGCTTTACCTTATATATTTTTCTAATTTCTTCAATATCAGAAATGAATATTTTATTGTATTAATAATTAATCTCATACCGGGTGTCCCAAAAACGACTGATGGATTTTAAAATTCAATAACTAGCAAACGCTGACAAATATTTTAAAAAATCTTGCAGGAGGGTTATGTATGATGTCAGGAGTATTTTTTATTGTGATTCTTGATTTTAGTTTGAATTTCAAACAATAGATGGCACTAACAGCGGTTGGTGCTCATTCGATGCCGAAACTGACGCCACTCAGCATTGATACGAAGGAAGGAGTTTAAGGCTATGGAGTGGGTATCATTCGCCAGTACAATTTTCCTCTTACGCCCCAATTCTGAACTCATTCGATATGATTTCAATAGAATGCGTTGTTGATATAGAAACAACAAATTCTTCGATAGTGGAATACAGCGTTCAGAACTGGGCGGGAATTTAACAAGCAGTGTTCGAGTTTGCAGGCGATTTTACATTTATGAAATTTTATTTTCCCGGATTAAATTACTTTTATATTGTCTGATTTAAAGAATATTTTATGCATCGTATTTTAAAACTAGGTGAAGAGATCTTGCTACAATCTTGCTCTAGGGTCCGATTTTGAACTCATTCCGAGGCTAACGAAAACGAAAGGCTACCGCGGTGCTTTACATGTATCTTTTTTTACAGACCGTCGGAGTCACGTGATGCTCGAATGCACCAATGAAGGTGTACGAAAAGAGCATCACGTCACTCTAGCGGTCTGCGAGGCTAACGAAAAAGACAGGCTACCGCGGTGCATTCCACTTATCTTTTTTTACAGACCGCCGGAGTCACGTGATGCTCGAATGCACCAATGAAGGTGTACGAAAAGAACATCATGTCACTCTAGCGGTCTGCGAGGCTAACGAAAAATACAGGCTACCGCGGTGCATTCCACTTATCTTTTTTTACAGACCGCTGGAGTGACGTGATGCTCTTTTCGTACACCTTCATTGGCGCATTCGAGCATCACGTGACTCCGGCGGTCTGTAAAAAAAAAAGATACGTGTAAAGCACCGCGGTAGCCTTTCTTTTTCGTTAGCCTCGACTCATTCGATATGATTTCAATGGAATGTGTTATTGCTATGGAATTAAATTCTTCGATAGCAGAATACAGTGTTCCGAATTGGGAATAAATATGTAGGTAATGTGGGGGAAAACATGTTTGTAAAGCAAGTACCACCAACAGTATTACTAGTATGTTAAGTTTTTTTACAATTTTCAAACAAATTTTAAGGTAAGAATATGAGATCTTTTTTATAAGTGGAAAGATGTTGGATGTGTGTTGATAGGGCTCAGCGCAGACTATGGAAAAATATTTTATACTCTGCTTTTTACTCAAGTTTGAATTCGTATTTGTGAAACAAAATTAACAATTTCACTTTTTCTGCCTCCGGCCTTTGAAAAACGCGTGTAAATGGATTGTAACCCATAATTCAGCGTGATTCATTAGTCATGTAAGTTATGGCAGTTTATTACTGTTCAAGATTAATTAGCCAGGGTTGATGTGCTCGCATTTGCTTAAATTGGTTATGATCTAAAAAATAAATTCATTCAATATGTTTAAGTTTTAACTGTCTTTCTAATACATGATCGAAATGCAGTAGATTTTATTGAAAAAACAAATAATTAATTTAATTTTCTCTAAAAAATTTATTTTTCTTCGTTATTCAATGCATTCTTAAAATATCAATGAACATTTTAAAAAATATGCATATATAAATTTTTACGTCAGGTATTTTTGGTAATACCTTTTTGTCATTAGTATCAAAGGAATGATCATAAAAGTGCGAAAACGCACGACTACATGATATAATTAATATTTAAAAAAATTCTAATACAAGTACATGCGTAGCTTTTAATGGATGCTCCGATTATTAATATTTTTTTTCATTGAAAAAGGCTCGTTTCCGTGCTGGTTCATTTTAAATTTTGAAAACAATCCAAAAAATATATTTTTTTCTTCGTGTCTGATCTGGTTTTCGTTATAGGCTCTCACTTCTGTAAAATTTGGTTGGTTGGTTGATCGATTTCTTTACATTTTATGGCACAACGTTCACATATGTACATGCTCCACGAAAACAACAAGAACAACAAAAATGTTTTAAAAAGAGACACTGTAAAATGTGGACTATCTCCACGGAATTTGAATATATTGTTTAGTTGTACACAGCACTACTTTATATTTTAACGTCAGAATGGAAGGATCACTCTTATCGCCTTCTTTTGAAATATTAAGAGTCATTTGGGCTGTTCCTTGAAAATTACCTCACGCTCCAAGCAACACTTTCGTGACTGAGGTTACATTCCAAGTAAAGCATAACTGAGAGAAGAAGGCGACCCCCACATTTTGCACACTCCACCCTTTTTAGACCAACAGGAAATCAAAATGACTCATTATTCCATTCCCGTGTTAGAAACCGTCATAGTATGACGTATAGTTTTTTTTTTCTTTTTTAAATAGATGCATCCAATTACTAAATATATGATCATCAACTATGAATCCAAAAAAAAAAAAAAAAAAGCAGATTTCAGATGTTTGTCAAATAAAGTGTATAAGAATTCCGCACATCACTGGATACAGAAAAATCCAATGTTTGGTCAATGACCTGTTAGGTTGTATTAACCTTACACCCTCATAGCCTCCCAGGTCTCCTTACCTAACTCTTCCTATTTTCCCCTATAGTAATACATTAATGAAAGAGTGCATGTTCTACCAATGCTTACTAGCCTTCAAAATTCGCAAAAGTTGTAGAAGCTTTGAATTTTGTAACTATATAGCGGTTTGTTAATTAAAGTGTGGCAAGAAATAAATACAGTCCCTGGCCAAATTATTAGACGCAGTTGTTTTTATTATAATTTGTTAAATATCTGGAAAGATACATGAGGAATTATCTTGAAACTTTAGGAGTGTAAACAACATGATCAACGTCATATATTTCCGAGAAGATTTTTTCTTGAAACCCCATAAGGGGCCGTCAACAAATTGAAGAAAAACGAATACGTTTTTGATAACCCTGTAAAAACCAATATCACAAAAGCGTTGAAACGGTATCACACGCTTAGGAGGCTTATTGTAATAATTTGGGTTCATTTTTATGAAGATAGCATGTATACTCGAAGAAAAATTCAGGTTTTTATAAAAACGGTCCCAAATTTTACGAAGTTTTTTGCTTATAATTTGAAGAGTTTTTAATATAAAAACAAGTTATTTTCAGAAAATATGACAAACAAAATTATACACAATACCTTGCAATCAGAATTAAAAAATAATAAAAATTGCATGAAAAATGAGCAGGTTTACTAAATATTTTTTCACTACGCATCCGCGAATTCAATCAAAATATACTGTGTATAATATATTAGCTAAATATATAGACCAACTTTTATGAAAGTCTCAAAAACATAGCTTGAAAATTCTGATAGTGATCGTCGATATAATAAGCTCGAAATTCGCTGTTTCCAAAAGGAAGCAAAAAGATGAGGGGTTGTATCCAAATATACTAGCTTTTGAAAGTTGGCATAATAGGAATGAAGCGTCTCTCATTCTATATTTGATACAACCCCTCATCTTTTTGCCAAATTATTACAATAAGCCTCCTAAGCGTGTGGTACCGTTTCAACGCTTTTGTGATATTGGTTTTTACAGGGTTATCAAAAACGTATTCGTTTTTCTTCAATTTGTTGACGGCCCCTTATGGGGTTTCAAGAAAAAATCTTCTCGGAAGTATATGATGTTGATCATGTTGTTTACACTCCTAAAGTTTCAAGATAATTCCTCATGTATCTTTCCAGATATTTAACAAATTATAATAAAAACAACTGCGTCTAATAATTTGGACAAGGACTGTACCATTTTGAGATTTTCCGCTCTACATGGCTATCCATGTTGAGTTAATGTAGCTTAACGGACCTTAGTCCAAACTTTGGTCTTTCTTGTAACCAAAGATCTACGGAGTGTGTATGTGTCTTTTCAGTTTTTTATATAAATTATATTATTGAAATCTTCACTTAAAAAAAAATACTCTGGTTGTAAAGCTTCACTGTCCACGATTTTGCTACAAGAATGTCCAGAATTTATTTTCAGATGAAAATGAATACATAGGGTTTTTGTATATTCTGTTAACATTACTAAAAATACAATATATTCTACATATCTATTATCCCTTTGTTGCATTTCAGAATGGTGTTAATTTTCTTTCATTCTGTGATCGATTTAGTTTAGAAAAGTAAAAAGCGCTTCCAGTTTGAAATAGTAGAAATCGTTCTTGTTGATTTGGAGACAGATTACAGAACGGCGAATGTTATTTTATCGGGTTGACTGCATACGAAATTTTGGAGGTAGGTGAAGGCCCTTACGGAGTTCTAGTTCGCATGACAGGAATTTTTCGTCTGAGTTTTGAAACATTTTAATACATTTTCTAAAAGTAATATCAGATCGAAAATATTTCATATATTATCGTTAATTTAGAATTTCCAGAGAAAAACGTAATTCATCTATTAGAGTTAAAAAACACATTGATTTAAAGAGCAAATAGCATACATTGAATAAAAATATAGAAATGATTATAAGAATAAATTTAAATATTGCCAAATGTGAAAGTCAATTATAGAAATAAATACTTTAAAAAAATCCAGATTTTATGCATTTTAACAAACATAAATGATTTTGAAAAAACAATATATTATGTGATTACCGTTAAACACTTAAATTACACGTTATTACATTTCCCAAATGTTTTTATATAGTATCTGAATTATTTACATAATGCAAATCAAATAATCTTTAAAATCCCTATAGTTGGGTCTCAAATTATGCTGCCGTTTGAAAATTAAAGGTATACATAATCTTTTTTTTTAAATTTAATTGATTATAAAATGTTTTCTACGAAATATATATAAAGGAATTGCCTACATAAAAAAACAGCAATAGCTCCACCAACAGAATAATTATGCTATGAATTATACATAGGAACAACTCAACGATTTTAAATCCGCTTATTTCCATATGTCCAAAATAAGATTTTTCTACGGTTTACTCAACTGGTAGAACATTTAGAACATACTTATAAGCTATCTTTAAAATCTTCATTGTGTCGGGCAAGCAGATTTAATTAAAGTTCGAACCATGTATCGGATTAGGTTTAGAGTTTTCCCCCGAGTCGGTAAAATGATATAATTATATATTTTTTAAATGAGGGTGGTAAAAGTTTCATTCGTAACAGATTTTTTTAAATAAAAATATCAAATATTTAAAAATTAATGACCGTAGCATGAAAGAATCATTAACATTTTATTGTATTAGGTTATTGCATATGAAATGTCGGGTGTCTGGATGAAGTAATTTTCATATTTATAAACGTCACCAGATAGCTCAAGTCGTGTTGATCGCAAAGTTTAAATATACCTAAATGCGAAGAAGGGAGCATTAGAGTGTTAGCTGCTGCTAGTGTTAACGTATATACACAACATGGACGTAAGCCACATGGGATATTTTATCTTTATGAGTTCAAATTGGACCACATCTCAACACAGGCAACAAGGAATAGAAACAAAGCGTTTGAAGATGAAATATTAAAAGTGCGACCTCTATAGTGATGGGTTTGAAAATGCTGATACGGCGATATGAATTTCAAAAATGAACCATGTGGATACGCAGCATCAGTCATCGAAAACAACAAACTCTGAACACTAGTTGCATTTAACCATTGCCAAACTGTAAGAAATATGGGAGAGCAATTTGGCGTACATGTACGCCAACCGCTATTCGATAGTTTCCCATCACTTGCAAAAAACTAGATAGGTGGGTTACTCATGGGCCCGCTAAACAAAACCTGAAATGTCGACTGGAAGTTTGCACTTTTCTGCAATTCCGAAACAAAAATAAATTCCATTTTTGAACAATATAGTGACATGTGAGGAACAGCAAATCATGTATAACCGTCGCCGATCTGTACAGTGACTAATACCGGATAAAGTTCCGAAAAGAAATGTCGAAACCAACCCCTCATTACAAGAAAATAATGATGTCTGTTTGGTAGGATACAGGTGGTGTTATCCAAATCTCACTTTTGAGTAGTTTTGAAACTATTAATGCTGAGAAATACTGCACCTAACTTGATACAAAGAATAAAAAAATACGAGTTATGCGACACAGATGGGTCAACAGAAATAAAGTTTTACTGCTTCATAAAAACGCGAGACCACATATTTCAAGAATAACTGCCCACAAATTACACAACTTGCACATTGAATCTCTTCCTCACCCTCCATATTTTCCAGAACATTCACCCACTGATTATCAGTAGTTTAAGAATGTAGTTTGTGTTAGTTGTTTAAGCATAATCGCTATTGAAAAGTCACACACATCAATCGAAACATTTATGTAACTCGTGGCCGATAAAAATTTAACTTTCAACTCTTGTAAGTAGTGTTAATTTATGTAATATATATATAACATTTCTCAGTCAATTCCTTTGTGAAATTACATACTGATGGATTTAAACTGTCTTTCAACAAACTTATGTTAATACATATTTCAACATAATTCACATAATATTTCTGATATAAATGTATATCTAACCATCCGCATATACCGTTGCAGAACTTTGGTTTGACAGTTCCAAATACTGCCTTTCAATACACCTATAATAAAAGACGTTTCTGTCTAGTTCAGCGTATTTGAAATGAAACATATAAATGGCGTAACACTTGCCGATTAAGATTAATAACTACCTTTACAATTAATTTCGAACAATGTATTTGAGTTAATAGTTTCTAATATACTAGTGTTTGATTGAATATATATTATCTAAAGATTTCATAAAAGAACACTGTTTATTCAGAATTAAAGTTTTCAATGTATGTCATATACTATATATATTACTAGCAGACCCCTAGTCTAATGAGGTCGACTCATTTTCAAATTCGTTACCTATGCAACATAGAAAAACTAAGCAAATAAAAAATGTCTTCGCAAAAAAAAAAAAAAAAAAAAAAAAAAAAAAAAACTGAAAATTTCTACATTTGTTAGTTCATATTGCGGAATAACTTATCTTACTCATACAAATTGAATTACACTTTGAATTATATTAAAACATTTTTTATGATAGGAGTGTTGAAGGGCGGTATTAGGATATATCAAGGTTTCAGTACAGCAAGATTGGAGATATACTAAATATTTACTATTTCGAATGTATTGTTAGTATGGACGACCCCAACACTTTTTCAAAGGAAATTTGTGATGCTGCTCTTAAGTACAAGCGCCCAAAATTAATAATAAAAATATTGTCTAAAACAAAATAGAGGAAAAAAATATCAAAAGAAAAAAAAATGGTTTGTCGGAAAATTTCTCTTTGCGCATGCTGTCGGCCAAAACAAAAAAAAAGAGAAAACCCCATACATTTTAATCTTCAACCTATCGCAGAAAAACCCTGTCGCTTTCGAGTAAAAATCGTCTTTTTCATTTATATTTACAAAAATGCTTTGAGATCATCTTCATATTAAAACTGTGCCAAACTCTGAAATATTCAATACGAACACCGATTTCTGACAACATATTTGGCTTTTTTGGTAAATTTTACAATAGGATACCAAATAAGAAGCCCTTTATTCAAGTGGTATAGGAATTACTCAAAAGTTTAAACTCCTAATATTAAAGCCTACACTAGTCACGGGAGGAAACGCTCAAGATAATGTTAAGTCTATGGGAAGGTTCTAGCGCGACTTCTCGCTCGCATTTTAACATTTTTAAATGTATTTTCAATTTTAAAACCGGTTGGAAGTGGTTCTGAAAGTGAAAGTACCCTTATATAAAATAACTGGAACCAAAATCGAAAAAGTAAAAACTAACGACATTGGAGATTGACCTCAGCTATCCTGTGCAAAAAAGCATTAAAAAATATTAAAACGTGAGCGAGAAATCGCGCTAGAACCTTCCAATACACTTAACATTAGCTTGAGCGTTTTTTCGCATGACTGATGTAGGCTCTTAAGAGCCTACGCTAGTCACGCGAAGAAACGCGCAAGCTAGTGTTAAGTCTATGGGAAGGTTCTTGGCAGATTTCTCGCTCGCATTTTAATATTTTAAGTGATGTTTTTTGCATAGGATAGCTGAGGTCGATCCCCAACGTTGTTAGTTTTTACTTTATTGATTTTGATTACAGTTTTTTTTTATAAGCGGACATTTTCAATTTTGTAACCAGTTGAACCGGTTTTAAATGTGAAAGTACCCTTATATAAAATAACTGGAACCAAAATCGAAAAAGTAAAAACTAACGACGTTGGAGATTGACCTCAGCTATCCCATGCAAAAAAAAAAAAAAACATTTAAAAATATTAAAATGTGAGCGAGATATCACGCGAGAACCTTCCCATAGACTTAACATTAGCTTGAGCGTTTTTTCGCATGACTAATGTAGGCTCTTGAGAGCCTACGCTAGTCACGCGAAAAACGCTCAAGATAATGTTAAATCTATGGGAAGGTTCTTGGCAGATTTCTCGTTCGCATTTTAATATTTTAAGTGATGTTTTTTGCATAGGATAGCTGAGGTCGAGCCCTAACATTGTTAGTTTTTACTTTTTTGATTTTGGTTACAGTTTTTTTATAAGCGGACATTTTCCATTTTGTAACCGGTTGGATCAGGTTCTGAAAGTGAAAGCACCCTTATATAAAAAAAAATTTAACCAAAATCAAAAAAGTAAAAAATAACAACGTTAGACATCGTCCTCAGCTATCCTATACAAAAGACATCATTTAAAAATATTAAAATGCGTACAAGAAACCTGTCAAGAACCTTCCCACAGACTTAACATTAGCTTGCGCGTTTTTTCGCATGACTGATGTAGGCTCTTAAATTCATTTGTAATCGTTGCGAATTTGCAATAAATCGCCTTTGCAATGCGGCACTGGACAATACAGCGCCATCTATCAATAATTTAAAGAACTAACATAAAAAGGTGTAGTAAAGACAATAAAAAGGCATAGGCCTGACTTCACATATTGTTCTCTTATAAGAGTAGCTTCAATAACCGCTTGCCTGTTACTGGCTTTAAAAATGTTTAATTCATTTTAGAACATCCTGTATAATTACACAAATTGTCATATTTTTTAAGGTTTACACAGAATTAAAATTTGAAAATTGCCCAATGGGCATTACAAATATCTAAATCGTAAAAAAAATTTTCTTTTTAATCTGGAAAATTTCCAAAATTACTGTTTAGAAAAAAAAGGAATAATATATATTTAATTTCTAAAAATTAAACTGTATGAAAACTTTATACACTTTCAAAGCTTTCTACAGGTGCAGTTAACAGTGCGTATGTGTACTTGATTTATTATTAAATTTAATTCCACCCTTAATAATTTGAATTCCCGAAAAATAATTTTCATCCAGAATTTTAATTAATTACATATTTCGAAATAAGATGAAATTAGCTGTCTTAAGATTGTTTGGTAAATTTAAATTTTAATAAATCATTCATCCCAATTTTGAGATTAAATTATGAAATATTTAGACTAATCATTAAAAGTTTGTTGTACAAATTGATTAGAAATATATAGTAAATGCGGTATTAAAATAATTTTGCGAAATTGTTAGGCAATATTAAATGTCATGAGAACCTTTTCTATTTGGTAATGTAAATTTAATTAAGATGCATCGTTTACCATATTCCCATAATCAATTATTTCTAAATAAGTATTTTAACATTATATTTGAAGTAAATTATGTTCAAGATTAGAAATTTAATAGTATGAAGAAATTTTAGAAAATAAATATTTTCTTTATTAGAAACATCTATATGTGTGCATATACAGGGTGTTCTAAAATTGACTGAAGGTTTCTTAAATTCAATGATAAGTAAACGGTGAAAACTATTGCAGTTATTCTTGAATGATTCAAGAAATTCTTTACTACGCTTTCTCCTTTTAATTTTTAATATCACTGATAGATGGCGTTGCATTGTCTCAAACTATCTCATCTTTCAAAATAACATTAAAATTTCAAAACTTTTTTTAACATTTTCCAACCTAGTTGAAAAGTGTTTATGACTTCGGTTTGTCTGGCCGTCTGCCGTCTGGCCGTCTGTCCGTGCTCTAACTCCCGTAAATATGCTCGGATTGCCCTGCAATTTTTATATGTTATAATCGTTATCTATAGCATGTTCTCTATTTCAACGGAAGTGTGTAGCATTTATAGTTTTCTTACAGGGATACTCAAAAGAATTCCGTTACATTGCGGTCTATGGGGAAAAATCATTTACGGTTTATTTAAATAATGTTTCACTATTTTAAACGTATTGAAATTTATATATATCACTAAGGTGCATTAGAAGAAGCTTAATATGGAATAGGGTGTGCATAGCACTTATACTTACTTTACAGGGACAGTCAAAAGAATTCCGTTACATTACGTCTATGGAGAAAAATCGTCTGCGTTTTTTTTTAATAATGTTCCCTATTTTAAACGCATTGAAATTTATATAAGGTTCATTACAAGAGACTTACTACAGAATATTGTGTGTATAGCAGTCATCGTTCATTTACAGGGACACACAAAAGAATTCTCTACTGTCTGTTAACAATAATTCCTGGAAGTGCGTTTTAAGTTACTGAACGCGATTTTAATTTTAAATCGCTTTTTGTCTATTACGTGGTGTGTATAAATTCTGTAGATCCTATACAGGGAAGCGCAAAAGTTCGGGAACACATTTCCGTATTATTTAACTGCAGATGGAGAATTTTAAACTGTGCTACGTGTTTCCTAACTGAACTAAAATTTAGCATCCTATGTAGTATATATACAAATCTATAGATCCTATACAGGGCTGAATAAAAGTATTTGGATTACTTAGATGATATCTTTTAGCTTATTAAAGAGTATGATTCGTAAAATTATTTTGGAAGCGTTGGAAAGTGTTACATAATCTATGCTTGACGCATGATTTTTCGTTCTTGTTTCTTTTGCGTTTGATTAGTTAAAAGGAATATATGTGAAAGGCTGCATGAACTTTTATCAATATTTCACACTTTTGAGCGTTGTAACAGGTTGACAGGGCGCAATGCCATTTATGGGTGATATTTAGAATTGAAACATGGAAGCATAACAAAAAAAATTCCGGGTTTCAAATATTAAAGTTAGTGTGATTAAGAGTTCCCACCATACTCGCTTAGCAACAAGAGGACACGTGAAATGTTATGACGTAGACGACCGTAGCCCACAGCGGAATTGCTGATATACATTTTCGCATCTTTGGACATGGGAACAATTTAATAAAGCAAACATCAGAATTCATTTCGACGTAGTATAGATCAGACGGATCTCTTCGAGCTTTGAAGTCGCAGAACCGAGCCGCGACGAGTCGAGTAAATAATCCGGTCAGAGTTCTCAATATTGTCAGCGGTTAGCTTGACGCGAAGCTCCCTTTTCTCCTTTAAGTGTACATAGTGTTGTGTTTTATATACATAATATCCTGTTAGTCTAGAACCATTAAATTATAGTTATTCATTAATTGTCTGAGTGCAACGAAGACTCGTACACAGCGCAGTATTACTTTGCCCCATATATAGCTACGATGGATATTAAAACCTTTCGTCAAGCATAACTCAAAAAATATTTAACGGATTTCGTTCAAATTTTTATAGCAGGTACCTATAAAGGTGACAACGACGTCTATTTATTACCAAGAATAAATGTCAAACCGTTTGGAAATTATATTTAAAAAATAGATAAAAAAGCACAATTAAAGTACATACGTCACTAAAATTTAGTACATACGTCATTTTCACAGGCGGAGATTTTCGTAAATAATAAGATTTTAAAAGTTCATGGAGTAACATGGAGCAAAAAAATATGCACGCCCAATACAATACAATATCAGTACAATAAAACATATTTCCATTTATTAAAAATTGAAAATTAATCTGGAATTTTTTCTGTTTGAAAGAAAAAAATCCGCAATAACTTTGTATTACAGATTTGGTGCAAATCTCAATATTGGCAGCTTTTTATTTCGCATGTGTAAATGGGAATCAATTTTATGATGTTTAAATAAAAGATTTTCATTTGCGGCATTATTTCTTTTTATTTTCTTTTTAGTATTTTAAATGGAATTAGTGAAAGGCATGTATTTTAAATTAAATGAGTGGAAGACATGTATTTTTAATGTATGTATTTCAAATGAAATGAGTGAAAGGTTTATAGTTAAATGGGTACTTACGTATTATCCGTGACAGGAGATTGATCGCCAAAAATGGCTGCCAAGTACCAATCTTGTTTATCGTTGCCAATCATGTTTTCAAACACAGTAATTTAACATTATCAAATAACGTAGTTAAAAATGGTAATTAATATAAAATAAATAAAATGTAATATATGTTTATTAAATTTTTAACATTGTTAAAAATAGTAAATAACATTATTATAGTAAAATTAATAAATGGTAAATAGCATAGTAAATAACAAAGAATAATATTATAGATTATTAACAGGCATGTACCATGTAGCAAGAAAAAAAATATATAAGGGTTAATATAATTAATAATATTGGCTCCATTGGCGCAGTTGGCTTAAAACTGGCACGGATAATACGTAAGTACCGTTAAATGAAATTAATGAAATATAAAGATGTTATGAGAACAATATTTGGCGAGTTATGAACTGTGCCAAGTTAACATAAAAGTACCAATACATAAGTGAAATGACAGATGTCATATACGCACCACGTTGGCGCGATTTTTTCCCCCACCAATTTGGCGAAAACTTTGTTTTTGAATTTTAGTCACTAATATCAGGCAATAATAGCACGTGATTTTTTATTTCAATATAAAAATAAAATAACGTAATAAACGTAACTTCTACTATTTTAAAAAAGGAAATAAAAATAAATAAATAATGTAGTTTGATATCAATAAATATTGACATACATATAAAAATAATCTATAGAATTAAAATAAAAAATAAAAGTAAATAAACACAACAAACAGTTTTTGCCAAATTGGCAGGGGGAAAATCGCGCCAACGTGGTGAGTATATGACATCTTCGCCGGGAGTTTTACCCTTTTATCTGTTCTTTTGGAAATATCAAAAAATTAAAAAATACTTATATCAGGCGTATTATGTTTTGCATTTTTATACGGACCACTTCTCCATTTTAATATTTTAAAAGTTATTTATATCAGATATTTCTTCCCTGAAATTCCCACAAGTTATTTTCGGTAATCTGTTAGTTCGCTTATTAATGGTTTACAATTTGCCCCCCCCCCCCCCCTGACAACAACAATTATTTATCACAAAAATGTCTCTTAGTTTTGTTATATATGTTTGTTATGTATTTTTATTAAAATATCGAAAATGGCAATAAAATTTTATTTTAGAATCGTACTTATATTTTTAAGATGACGCAAAAACATGGTTTAATAAATATATATTTGTAAATACTTAAAAAACATATTTTTCCTCTCTCTAGGAAATTTTGGTAAGATGCTAAAACTGCTTTTTAGCACCATTTTTCATTTTTTCGCCAATCGTGCCAACCAGCACATGATACAGAACTTTTCCCCATTCAGATACACAAACAAGGTCGGTCTCAAATAAGAGTAATGCTAGCAACAATATTGTTTTAACTCTATAAGAGTTACAAATAATAATGATATTAAATTCTCCGATTAGCTTTGGGCCCGTTTACGGAAGTTTCTCCTAGAAAAAAAAAACTGTGGAAGAAGTCTTTTACATTTGTTTCGAATGAAGCTCGGTCATAATAATACAAATAACACTAATATTAACATACTTTGAATTTAAGTGTAAATATTTGGAACCCGCCCTCAAAAAAAAAAGTAAAAGGAAGTTACAGAAATGAATTTAAAATGGCGTTAAGCCACGCTTTCTGACATAAGCAATTGCTGCGAACTCGATTACGAAACTTTCACTTAACTTAATAACATGTATATAGTAGCCCTTAGGGTACTTTTCCTTCCCAGTTATACGGACCTTGGGGCTTTTTTAAAAAGCTTAACGCAGTTCGGTTTTAAGAAGTTCAGATTTACTGCCAAATGACATAAATGACTACAATGAAAATAAACCTGATGAATTATTATGCTGGTATATGTATGTATTTAAAAAAGTTGCATCTGATTACACTTATTAGATAAATTACTTCTGTTTGCATTTAATAACAGATGAACAGCTTCTGTATAATAAATTGTTTAACTATTGGGAAGGTGGCGAGATGTACAGAGACGTGTAAACGAATGGGTAGACAGACGGGTAGTGAGATGGGTAGAGAGACGGGTAGAGACGGATAGCGACATAGATAAGCTAACGGGTAGCGAAACGAATAGACAGACGGGTATTGAGACAAAAGAGGGTTGACAGAGGGGTAGCGAGATAGGTAAGGAGATGGGTACAGACACGAGTAGCCAGGCCGGTAGACAGGCATGTAGAGGGAAAGGTTGCGAGACGGGTAGTGTGGTGAATAGAGAGACGAGTACAGAGATGAGTACAGCGACGAGTTGACAGACGGGTAGAGAGAGGGGTTATATAGACAGACAGACGTGTCGAGAGACGGGTAGTGAAACGGGAAGCGAGACAGTTAAGAGAGACGGATAGACAGATGGATAGCGAGACGATTAAAGATGCGGTGGAAAAACACATGGATAGTGAGACGGGTATACAGACGAGTAGAGAGGCAGTCGACAGATGGGTACGGAAAGAAATACAGTATACACACACGGCTAGACATAAAAGTAGTTAGACAGCGATGGTTAGAGAAACAGATAAATGGGTAGAGAGACCAGTAGGGAAATATACGACATGCAGCGAGACGTGTAGAGAGACAGTCAATCGGGTATGGAGATGAGTAGAAGAACGGATAGGGAAACAAACAGATTGTAGAGAGAGACAGACAGACAGGCAGAAGAAAAGTCTGATGTTTGAAGCAGTAAAAGCGCAGGGAGTAGAGTCTCCTACAAAATAATCAAGAAGTATTATCTTTGAAATATATGTATTTTTTTCAATTTGATTTTTACAGAAGTCATCGAAAGATTTTTTATATTACTTTAGTAGGAATTTAGGCTACAGTTTCGTAATCAGGTTTGTAGTAAAGCTTGTTATCAATGTGGTTTGAAGTGTATGAGTTTCTATAAATAGTTATACAAATAAACAAGGAGGAAAATTTTTAAATTCAAATGTAAATATTTGTCACAAAGACAATGTTTCAACAATGAAATTAAATTTGCGTTAAACTACGCTTGCTAAAATACGCTCTCGGCTGCAAATCTGATTACGTGACTTTAAAAAGCTTGGCGTTTTAAAAAAAATCCGGCTTTTTTTGTTGTTGTTTGTTTGTTTGTTTGTTTTTTAAAGTTTTGAGCTATTCCAACTTAAGAAAATGAGATTATTTGCCAAATTATATATATATATATATGAAAACATAACAGTATATATGAATTTATATATGATATTTTGTAATTCTATCATTTAATTTGCTCTTTTTCACACATTGTATCTTCTTTATATCGTAATTGTTAACCCTATGTTCTGAGAAATATCACTCAGACTAATCCCTTTGAGGGAAGTCCTAGTTATAGTCTCAGTCACCTTTTACATTAATGTCTGTCTGTCAACAATAATTTAAAAAGCTGTTACCGTTGAATTTTTATAAAACGTTCAGTCTGTTTTAGAATACCCTGTATCTGCGCTTGGCATTGATTGTGGAACAACTGAAAAAATGTAGCATAACTGTAAAATTTGAAATTATAATAGCTGTAATAATTCTCAATAATAAAAATGAAATCTTACAAAAATTTGCCTAATGTAGGCAACATTTGATTTCATATGCATATATTAATCATTAAAATACATGATAGTGTAATTATTCACATGAATTCTGCTCGCAAACTTTGTAAAAAATATCTAAATGTGACACGATGGTTACAAACACACTTCCAGGTTAATAGTAGTAGAAATTAGAGATAGTATCGGGCTCTTTTTTCCGGAACTCGAGCCCCACAATTTGAAATCCGAGTCTGCCTGAACCCGAAATATTTTGTGTATTAAAAGCCCGAGTTCATCGAACAACGATACAAAATTGTTAATTACATTTTAAAAATGTTTAAAGATTAATTTTCTCGTTTACAAATCTATTCTTACATAGAAATAACTATTATTCTTAAATACGTCTTCATGCAACGTTTCGTAATTTGCATGTCCCTGAAAATCTGTTTAAAATAGTAAACGTTTGATTTATACCCAATTACTAGCAAAATTCTGAAAAGTCACAATTCTTATTCTTTAAAATATCATTGTACGACTATGAAACAAAGATCTGAGATATGTTTTCCAGTAATTTTGGTAAAAGACATTAACAAAAATCAAGCATGGACAAGGGCTATCCCAGGACACCTTTATGTTACTAACACTGACCTTTCAAAGGTTTCAGAATAAGAACTCCTGATATTCCATTAATAATAATTCAGTTCTTTTCCGAACTGATTTTTAAAGGATTGTAAAACACTTTAAGAAACTTTTAAATTCTTCTTTCTCAAAAAAGATTTTATTTCCTTTTTTCACTTTGTGAATAAATGAAATATTCACTTAGGGATCGAGTCCGAATGAGCTTAAAAACTGGTAAAAATATTTAGTTCTCGGCCTCGGGCTGAGCCCCTCTCAGCTTTAGTAGTACTTCATGCACCTTCTTGACACATTCATTAAATTTAAAGACGAATTAAAGTTTGCAGACGGATTCAATTTTCCAGGAAATTTTAAAAATGACATATAGGTTAAAATTGCGCTTAACAAATCTTGTTAACTTTTTTTGAATTTCTTATTACACAGTACAAAGTACAGCAGTATATAATCAAACTGATTGTATATAAATAGCAAACAAGTCTAGGTGAGTTAAGTGTTGCAGATTAAAGTGTGGTTTACACATGGGCTACATCATTTTATATGAAATACTATAATTCGACGAATTGTTCTAATACATAAACAATAAGTCTGTGAAAAAAATAAAAGTTATAGACTACATTGGTAAACAACAACTGTTTTATTTAAATAAAGAAGCATTTTGTCTAAAACAATTACGAAATAAATCTTGAATACGTTTAATATTACATAAACCGAGATTTATTAAAATTAAAAAAATGTATAGTTATTCTTTAAATGTTAATACGTTAACAGTATTTAATATCATAAAATTACTCATTATAATTATAAAAGTATACAAAAAACTTCTTAATAATACCATAAAAATAAGGAATGCGCTAGGCCTTTCGGAAGAACTTTTGTCTTTCTTCGTCAAGTGCAAATAAGACGTACAACCACTTTGAAAGCAAGAGCAAGACTGAAAAGAAAAGGGAAGGAAAGAGGAACAAATTGCGTCTCTCTTTCCCAAATAACTTTAATAAATTATAAATTAAAAACCAAATAACATTTTTCAAACTTTTCTCTGTTTCATTTCTACCATGTCCCTCTTTCCCTCACATTTCCTTTCAGTCTTGCTCCTGCCTTCAAAGTGGTTGCACGTCTTCTTTGTGCCTGGCGGAGAAAGACAAAGTTCTTTCGGAAGGCCTGTCACATTCCTTATTTTGATGTATTAAAAAGTTTTGTTGTGCTTTTATAGTATCACACCAGTTTATTCAATACTTTAATGTCATTATTATTAGTCCATTTAATTTATAGCTTTAACATCAGTATCATCGATACTATAATTAGCTTGCCGTTTGTCGGGCAGAAATTTTGAAACTTTTGTCTGTTTCAAACGTCAGTCGTTAATTATTCAACTATGTTCTGAAATAAATCCTATTCTAAATAATAACAAGTTGAAAATTGTACGTCAAACGTGACAAACGAGGTGCGTTTGTACTACACCTAGTTATATAAATATTCAGATCTTGACGATTTTTAATTCTGTGAAATGAATTCTATCGTCTGCAGATTAATTTCTGTCATAAAATAAGTATCTCGGTCGCTTGACGATTAAACCTCGGAAGCTCTTATAACAAAAAAGCACCGATTTTTTAAAAATATTTCAAATTTCTTAATAAATATTTTTATTAATGTCTTCTAAAGTTTTGATTCGATTTTCATAAAATTTCAAATGTCGCGACAAAATTCTGCAAAGATTATATATATTAAATTTCAAATCATTTGATTGAGTAGTTTTTGCGCTGTTATATGCGGACAGACGGACGGGCGGACGGAGCAGACGACGACCATAGGTGCTACGTATTTATATAATTACGAACGCACCTAAATATAATTTAAAAAAATCCATTTAGAAATCAAGTAACAATATATATGAAGCACAAACAAACGAACTATTAAAATAAACTATCGATAAAAAGTCTTTCAAAAGCTAAAGCCCTTCAACCCGTGTATAGTTTTGTTCTTTTACATAACTTAAGTCAGGATGGAATCCTAATAAAACTTTTAATCAATATAATTAGTTTCAACAAGACAGATAACTCTCATTCATGGAAACTAAATTCCCGGAAATCTATTCAAATTCTAAAACAGGACTAAGCACTTCATATTTAAATTCGTTCACCTTTATGATTGTAGTACCCTGCTGACTGCAGCAAATGAATTGAATATCAATATTGTTATAATGTGTGGTTATTTTATTAAAAGCTTTTGAGAATAGTTATTAATGAGCAGCGCTATAGTTCAGGGTTATATTTGTGACATTATTACTTTAGTAAAAGTAGGAGAACTAAAGGTAAAAAATGAACATTTTTCCATTGTATAAAGTCAGAAAAGTGAAACTAAATCTTTCAGGTATTTTCATTCCCAATATGTAATAAAGTTTTTAAAACTATTATCAATTAATTTTAGGAAAAAGTAACATCGGAAAATATATAAAAAGAAGCACTATAAATTAGTTTCCAGTCATACACACCTGATTCTTTATCTAAAACAAAGAAACACGTACGTACAGAGAGGGTAAACAAATAATGGCGAAAACAGATAAAAATCCGAGAAAGGTGGCAAAAAAGAAGCAGTAAAAGCAGATAAAAATACAAATTAAGTAAATTGGGTGGGGTTGGGTGTTAAAAACATAAATAACGAAAAGGGAATTTGAATTTATTTAAATATATTATTATTAATTTATTATTATTATTATTAATTATTATTAATAATAATATTATAATCACAAATTATTATAATTGCTAATATTATTATTAATTTATTTATATATGAAACAAGTTTGAAATGCTTAATTTCATCTTGCTTGTCAAATTAAAGTTTACACCAAAAACACGTGATTCCATTACCTAAAAGTTGACTAAAACTTTAATAATATTTTAAAACATTACAATAAAATGAGTACTTACGGCTGCGAGCCCAGCCTTCATCAGAATTTATAATTAAAACTGGTGTTAAATAAACGTCCAGATCACATTCTTGTCTCTCTACTGCGAGCCTACGGGAGAACTCAAATCATCCACATTCTTCCAACGGCCGGTACCATTGATTAGCAAAAAATGTGAGGTAACCGCAATCTCAACATGCATGTAATCGACATACCCACTTAAGCAATGAGACAATCAAAATAAGAACGAAAAATTATGCGTCAAGCATAGATTATGAAACATTTTCCAACACAGCCAGAAAATTGTAACGAAACTTCACCGTTAAATAAGGTGAAAGAAGATATTTAACAGTTTAGGAAACATATAACACATTGAAAAATACAGTTTTCGAAATTACCTTCGTCAAAAAAGTAGTCGCATTATTTTGTGCAGCCCTGTATATGATCAATATATGTGGATATAATCCACATCTAATGTATGTGGATGTGGATAATAATAGAAGTATGATAAAATTTACTTCAGTTAGAATATTCACATTTAGCAATTTTCACCAATCGATGGAAATGCATTCGAAATATTTTGTACAGCCCTGTATATTATCTGAAGGCTTTTGTACACACCACCTATTAAACTAAAAGGCAACTTAAAACTCACTCGCAGCAATTATCAAACGTAAACGACAATCTATCTTTTTTGCGTAGTCCTGTATATGAATTTATTTATATCCCACAAACGTCTATTAGTCTACTAAATATAGTTCAGCACGAAAATGCGTAAACACAATTAAAAACTATCATCATTCCCATAGTCTGTAATACTTTCGAATTCCCTTGTGTAGCCCTGTATATGATCAACCGAGTTTATAAACATACACGTACTATGAAAAAACAATAGTTAAACTTAGAAAACCAAACCAAAGTTAAAAACGCACGTACCACACTTAGACTGTAAATATCGCACATGTACCGTAACCAATATATTTTGTGTGTCCCTGTAAATAAATGCAATGCACACAAGATAGCAATTCATAGTGCACGTCAGTAACGCATATAATTTTCATTATATTTCAAATAGTGAAATATCACCAAATTACACTTCAAAAGATTTTTCCCCATAGAACGATGTGTAACATAGTTCTTTTGTTTGACCCTCTTTTGTTTGACCATAGTTCTTTTGTTTTTTAAATGAATAATAAATGCTTTGGACCCCATATTCTACAAAAAAGCATGTATTAATGCTCGTCATAAGTATACATCAATTTCATTGTGTTTTAAATGACGTAGCGTCATCAAAATGAACTTGAAACGCTTATTCCCCATTCACCGCAATGTAACGGAATACTTTTGACTGACCATGTAAAAAACTATAAGTGCTACACACTTCATTTGAAATGGGAAACATGCTATAGATAACGACAATAACATATAAAAATTTCAGAGCAATCCGAACATTATACGGGAGTTAAAGCACGGACAGACGGTCATCCTGCCAGACGGCCAGACAGCAGACAAACCGAAGCCATAAACACTTTTCAACTCGGTTGGAAAGTGTTAAAAAGGTAGATATAAATACGGAAATACTTCGTGATTAACTGCTGGCATGTGACTAATATGAAAGTACAAAAATGTTTTTTAATGTTATTGATGCGGAATTCAAGAAAATATACTAAGTGTAAAAAGTTTGGAATGAAAATTCTGGTATCTGGATAGAACGCCGGATTCTTTAGAAGAACTAAAATTTGCATATTTTCAAGAAACTAAGGTATACATTACCATATATCTCTGATAAGTTTGATCTTTTCTGATGAAATTAAAAAAAAAATAGTTTTAGTATGTAAACCGCACTATTATATGCCAATTTGTAGTTTTTTATGATATTTTTTAATGTTTCTAGATTTTTGCGATACCCGTCACATATATCACAGGCTCAAAAATTATAAAATGTCAAATATTTGAAACGTATCTCCTTAAATATAAAAAAAACTGTATTATGTAATTAAATGTTATAATGGGAGTTGAATAGCAGAGTAATATAATGAACTTCAAAAAGGCAGATAACTCTTCCATGGAAACTATAATCCCGGAATGCTATTCAGATTCTAAAATAGAACTGAGCACTTCAGAATTTAATTCTTTCAGTTTTATGATTGTAACAACGTGCTGACTGCTTCAAATGAATTGAATATCAAAAGTGTGATAACGTACGTTTCTTTTATTAAAAGCTTTTGAGAATAGTTACAAATGGGCAGCGGTATATTTCTGAGTTATATTCCAGATATTATTACTTTATTTTCTAAAAAAGAAAAGAAAAACCATTATGTCTCGGTAGTTTTATCGTCTGAAATTCTTTTTATTTTTTACACCTAAATATCTAAGTTTTTTTAAAATAATTTGGTTGATATTAAATCAGATTTCGCTTGATAAATATATAAGTAAGGGGGAAAAAAACATAAATGCGCACATATATGTGTACATTGCTTAAGATTATGCACATAGCATATATATATTTGACAAGTACATAATCATAAGCATTTTTGTTTAATTTGAAAATATGCTATGCGACTGAAAAACTTGCGACTCTCATATATGAAATGCACTGCGTATAATGTCTAGTTCACCAAACTTTCCAATGCCGTAAAACAAAATTCAATAAAAATTTTGGCTTAAGAATGCACGGTTAGAAAATAAGCTTTAAGGCATGAAGATTTTTCTTATCGTGTTGAGGAAAAAGATATATAGTACGTAATAATAATAATAATACTAAAAATTAACTATAACTTTACTGCTAATTGATACCATAATAATTCTAGAAAGTTTAATTTTTAATAGTTTTAATTTCTGATGTCTTTTTAAATAGTATAGGGTTTATTTTATTTTAAGAGTATTGACCATTGAAATCACAAATTCCTCTTGATAATTGCCGAAACATCAGTTGAAGCTTATACTGTGGTGACCCAAAAAGGTTTTGGTTTACACCTGTCTGTTTGTCTGTTTGTCTGTTCCGCGATAACTGCCGCAAAAAAACCTCCGATTAGGTTGATAATAAGTAGGTATGTTGGTGAGGTACCCGGATTTTTAACTGTATAGTTTTTGGTTAAATTTGGTTCATTCGTTCGAAAAATATAGAACATTTATTTTAATGTCATAATGATTTCCTATGGGAATGCAGACAATTTGCAAATTTCATTTTTAACTGAAATGAAAATGACGCATTTAAATAATGGATTTAAACGTTAGCTTTTGGATACTAAATTTTCAATATAGAGGTCTTAAATATATCCAATAGCTTTGAAATTTTGCCGATACGTTTAAGAGAAAATATAAATATATCCTTTAAATTATTGAAAACTTTTTTGCATCTGTTCGGGAAACATACAGCATTTTATTTTCATATTTTTTACAAATTTTAAAGTACATTTCTTTTTACTTTCCTTTTTTTTTATTAGTTGCTTAGCAACCGTATTTCATAGATTATCACAATAATAAAATTCCACTAAATTTCACTATTTTGCATAAATATATATATTTTTTTTTTAGGAGAACAACTCATTTTCGGTTTTCTATTGAAATAGATAAGGATTTATTTGAATAAATTTTCTCTTTTAACTGCTTTAGAACCGAAAATTCTCTCAGACACCAATATATTTCCTATATTTAGCAAAGCATTTCTGGAACAAAAATTTCTTTCGGAAATGGTATGAGTGTATTTTGCAGTATATTAATCAGTTTTCTCGGGAAGAGTTTCATATCCTGTGCCGGTAGATTTGGCGAGATTTTGTTAGGCTATAAATGTTTCGATGTGATAGCTACGATCTTTATCCTCCATTTTATGATTTTAAGTGCTATTTATATGAGATATATCTTTCCCGAGATTTCCACAAGTTATTTTATGTTAGTTTTTCGTTCGTTTATTAATTGTTTACAATATGCCCCTTTTCCAACAAACATTATTTATCACAAAAGGCTTCTTATGTTTATTAAATATGTTTCGTTATGTATTTTCATTACTTGTTAAAATATCGAAAATGACAATAAAATTTTGTTTTAGCATTGTACTTATGTTTTTTATGATGGTGCAAAAACACGATTTAATAAACGTATGTTTATAAATATTTAAAAAGAATGTTTTTCTGCCATTTTGAAAAATTTGGCAAGATGCTAAAACTGCGTTTTGACGCCCTTTTCGATTTTTTTCGCCATTCGCAGGCACAGGCACTGGATATGGGACTAATCCCATTTTCTCAACCCAGTCTCAACACGAAATATTGGTTACATAAGTTATACATGCAAGAATAACAAATTAACGTTCATTTTACGCTGTTAATTTATCATGTTTGTCTGTTGAACATGAAATGTTTTACTTGAGAATTTATACTACTTGAAAAACTGATATTTTTTGTTGACACCGGGTTTAAGAAATTAATTAAAATAATGAAAAAATCTACTCGGAAACGTTTTCGAAAATTACGAGCAGCAAGAGAAACTTTTGTTTCAGAAATGCTTCCATAAATGTCGAAAATGTATTGATTTTTGAGGTTTGTGAAGATAAAGAAGTTGGAAATTGTACGTCAAACGTGACAAATTACGTGCGCTCGTACTATAGCTAGTTATATAAAAATTCAGATCTTGATGATTTTTAATTCTGTGAAATGAATTATATTGTCTGCAGATTAATTTCTGTAATAAAATAAGTATCTCGGTCGCTTTACGATTAAACCTCGGAAGCTCTATAACAAAAAAGCACCGATTTAAAAAAAAAAAATTCTTAATACATGTTTTTATTAATATTTTCTAAAGTTTTGATTTGATTTTCATAAAATTTGAAATGTCTCGACAAAATTTTGCAAATATAATATATCTTAAATTAAAAACAATTCGGTTGGGTAGTTTTTGCGTTGTTATATGCGGACAGACGGACAGACAGACGGACGGACCAGACGACGACAATAGGTGCCACGTATTTATATATTTACGAACGCAACTAAAAACAGTGTTTCATAATCGGGAGTAACTCGGAAAAGTTTATGCCCCAAAAGTCCTTGATGCATTTTAAAATTCAATAAAATATATGCTAAAATTGGCGTACCAGAGTGCGGTTTGGCCGAAAATGCTTCGTATGATTTGAAATTTTTTTTAAGCAAATAAAAAAATAGTTCAAAAAATTTCTCATAGATGGCGCTGCTTCTGCAATGTTATGGAATAGGTAGAATGTCTTTATAGATAACAATGGCGAAAGACGCACAATGCGTATGCACAGTTTTTGTTCAAACTATGGCAACCACCCACATTCCAGAAGTTAACAATACTCGTCTATGAATCCTCATTAGTTTAATCGAACTAAGAAAGGCGAGTATTCTTAAGCTATGGAATGTGCCATAATTCAGACAAAAACTCTTCATACGTATTCTGCGTCTTTCGTCATTGTTATATATAAAAGCATTCTACCTATTCGATAACTTTCCAGAAGCTGCGCCATTTATGAGAAATTTTTGGAACTAATTTTTTTATTTGTTTAAACAAAATTTCAGATCATAAGAAGTATTATCGTCCAAACCGCACTCTCGTACGCCAATTACTTGATCTTTTATTGAACTTTAAAATGTGTCAAGAACTTTTGGGACACCCTGTATTTTCGATTCTATACTTTTAGATCAAGAAACCTTTCTCGTTTCTCCAGTGTGTGTTACTAGTCATTCTGTCATTATGTTTATCATTGCCATACCTTATAATGTTCATTGTAATTCCTCAGTCATCCATTTATTGAAAAAGTATTTAGTTTTTAACTTATAACTTCAACTTAAGATTGTATTCATAATTAACATTTCGTTTATTAAATATTAATGTATGGATGGAAGCGTATTTGAAACTGGCACTATTTTGACAGTTTTGCGCTAGTTCTTCAGTTCTTTCATTTTACACACTTTCTGTATTTGAATTAAAAAATCGTAAAATCATAATTTTTCGTTTGACATTGTGGAATGATGAATTTATTATTAATATTATGGGAATAACTTATGCCAGTTATGAAAAAAGAAGGTAAGATATAAATATATTTATGTTCTTTAAATTAAAATGTGATTATTGCAAAATTTTATGAGTAAAAATCAAAAAAGTTAAAATTGATTATTCATAATTATAGAAAATATCATCTTTTTTTTATTTATAAATTGACTTGGAATAATATTTAAAATACAAGAAGGTACTCAGAATTTACTGAAATTTTACATTTGAGACGCTTCATTTCAGATTGGCAGAATGATTGTATGCTCTTTTCATATGTTAGTAGAATCTGGCAGTTTATTAATTAATATCATACCTTAGAATATTTATTAAAATTTCTCTGTCATTCATTTACCAATTGAATTTTTATGTTTATTTTTAACTCAAACTGAAACTTTAAGAGTATCATCGTAACCAGGTGCGTTTCTAGGGAGGGGGGATGCCATCATACCAGTTTTTTTTAAATATTTGGTTGGCAAATAACTTTATTCTGTTTTTAAAGTTAAAAAAACACAATGCTTTCTACACATCTCGGATATTTTAATCAATTAGATATTGATCGTTGTTATCGATGATCTTTTGCTGTATTTCCACTTACTCAATAATATCGTGTTCATAGAACGTCTGTAACTTGACGGCAAAAAACTTCTCCGTGTGACTTCTTATAGGCATCTCGTCACCAATGGTTTTTCCGTTCAAAGAATTTTGTAGCGATTGGAGCAACTGGTAATCGGATGGCTCGAAGTCCGGTAAATACGGAGGATGAGACAAAATATCCCAGTGAAGACTCAACAATTTCTTCTGGATGGTTAATCACATGTAGAGTCACAACGCTTTTACAATTGACCGATTCCGACAATTTTTGGCGTAAAGCAATATTCCGTTTATTTAAATACGAGTAGTACAGTTGAATCAATGATACTTCATGTTGGTAACAACTCGTAATAATCCACGCCCTTGAAATCCTACTACATGGAGAGCACAATCTTCTTGGGATACAATTAGGCCTTTCAAGATTTTGCGGTGACTCGTTGCTTTGTCCGAACGATGTTTTTCGCGCTACATTATCGTCGACGATCCATTTCCCATCATCCGTGACCATTCGCATAAAAAAGGCTCGTTCTTTTGATGTTTTAGCAGTGAAACTCAAATGAAAATGCAATCGATCGAATTCGCCTAATTCGATTTATGCAGCACCCAAACATTGAAGCAGGAAACCTATCCCAGTTGATGCAAATGGTTTTCAACGCTTGCACGGAAATATTGAGCTATGTAGTAATCTTCCGCAGAGTTTGGAATGGATTCATATAAACTACATGGTATGAAAGGTATGTCAAGGCACGCATTGCCTTGACATCGCTCGAATAAATCTTTTGGCGGCAAACTTAGCGTGGCGCTTCATTGATGTTGAAATCTTCAGAACGAAATTTATTAAACCACTTTTGATACACGCGTTCTGTTACAGCTTGATTCTGGTATACACTGCATATCTTTCTTTGAGTCTGCGCCGCTTATTTGCTTTTTTTTTAAATAGTGCAACAAAATATGACGATAATGCACGATTTTCGTGTCCATTTTCATAGGTACGCCACGCATGTAGTATAAATATTTACGAAACAAAACATTTCCTGACTGATTGCATGAAACAAGACCATTCAAGCGCACAGACAAGTTGCTCTGTGGTGCCAAAAAAGTAAACGGAAATTTAACAAGTGATTCAATTAAACGTTCATTCAGAGAAACGGCTATTCATATAAAACGCTGATTCCATAAACCGATGATTCGAATAAACACTAATTCAATAAGAGATTCATTTAAACGTAGGTTCAAATAACTGCTGATTTAATTAACCGCTGATTCATATAAGAGGCGGAAACGGAATGAACTATATCACACGACGAAAACCCGTACGAATTTTTTGCCAATTCAATAGAAAAAAAAATTATTTAATAAAAAATTTTGCTTTATTTAATTGTTGAAAATCGCAATTAAAGAAGGTTTATTATTAAATAACAGTTGTATAGTGGCGTTCACTGGGCTCATCTTACGGACTCCCCTGCTTATCATTCTAAATTCGAATGTTTACATTTAGTCTTCTGATCAAATTATTCATATAATCACATAGTTTCCAACCTCCCGATTTTTTTAATACCAGTAAAACCAGTCAAAAATTTTCGCTTTATTAAATAGCAGAAATTGCACGATTACACAAAACAAATATTTTTTCATAAAAATACTGGTATGAAAAAAATCGGGAGGTTGGCAACTATGTACATTTTTGCATTTGTTACAGTCATAAGAATTAAAAAGACAATAACATGATAATTTTAAAAATTAAATAATTAAATAAGAACTGTCAGATTTTATTAGCCAGATTAATTAAGTTAAAAAGTACTTTATATATATATATATATATATTATTTAAATCCTTTAAATGTTACTTTCCTTTTCTATGCTAGGAATATTTTATTTTCCGTTCATCTAGTACATCATCAAACATATTTTTTTAAAGAGCAATGTTATAGTGTATTATTGCAAAATATTTGTTTACACATACGTTATCGAAAATACAAAGCATTGTAAACTATCAAATATTATTACAATTAGAGTTTTGCTCTAAATATCAATCAATGGAACTTCAACTTAATTATCTCCAACTAAGCAATCTTAATTACCTTTAGAAATGATATGATTAAATAAAAGATGTTCTTGTAACATAATATTATCAGATAATGAAATCTTCTTTCTCAAATAAAATCAGTTTATTCAAACTCTCACTGGAATTGTTTAAAAGAGCTAAAGTGAAGTAAAACGGAATAATTTCGAATATTTCTGATAATTAATTACCTCATTTTGTGACTCTAAGTGTTTTAGAACTGTTGTCTGATAATTCATTGTCGAGTTGTTTAATAATAACTATATGACAAAAATAGGTATACAGATTGAAGATATTCAAATATATGTATTAAAGCTGTCCTTGTTGCTAGTGATTAAATACTAATCAGAATGCTTCAGATAAATTAGAGATGTCGATAAAAAAAGAGTATTAACATTTACTCAATAATGCAATTAAGTGAAGTACTTTCTTTGAAAATCATTGATCATGACTATGGTGTCCATGTAATGTTATAAAGGACTTGTACAAAGTGCACAACATAACCTGACAAATATTATAAATAATTTTTATGTATACAACTAATTTGAATCAAATTTATTTAACATTATAATAAATTTGAAATTTTAATAACTAATTCTTTTTTATTAAAAAAAATTCTACAAATTATTTTGAATTAAAAATAAAATAATAATAAACAATTTTTGTAAAGATTACTAAAAAATTAAAAATTGCGTATAAACTTACCTGTATTAAATACAGTCGAACTCCCTTAGTACCAGCATGGTTAAACAAAAACACGGTTAAAACGAGCAATTTGCATGTTGGGAATGGTTCTTCATTTAAACTATATTAAGATTTTCACATTTTTACGATCTGAAAAAGAAAGCTCAGGGGTAACACAAGCAAAACATGTGTTCATTTCAAAGTACCGTAATTTCCCGTGTATACTCCACGGACTAGTCCAAACAATCATGTTCCGACCTCAAAATTTTATTTTATAAAATGTAACTTATTACATCGCTATAAATATTTTACTTCAATTATTAAATACAATTTCTGAGTCTAAACATAATTGTTTGATCCGCGGATTATACGCCGGAAATTACCATAATTATTCGCGAAAATTAAAGTAAAATTAGGAAATAACTACACTTGTTATCAAAAAATTTTCTCTCTCAGCGATAATAATTCTACATTACAATTATCTGCGAAAATGTAGTAATTTATCATTTTTACCAGATAGAATTTCAACCATCAAAGACATCGTTCCCCTCTAGCCACCTGCAAGGTGGGTGTAAGTGTTGCATCTGGTGTACCTGTAAGTGTTGTAAGACCTCTAAGTGATGCATCAGGACAATCGAATGTCCTGAAACCTTTGAAAAATGAAAAAAAGAAGCGACAGATGTGGGTATTCCAAATACCGCCCTTTTATAATATTTACAGATGAGCCATTGAAAGGAAGTCGCATAGAAAGAAATATTTATTAGTTTATTTCTTTAAACCGGGACTATGGGCCATATTAACCAGCCTTTTCATGTTACTTATTGTCCATTTAATTGAAAAAGATATGTGAAATCAATAGCTCGAAAATTACAGTGACTATTGCTATGTTAGCCGAAATTTTCTGAAAATATTTCTGGGCTTAATCAGTTGCATTACTGCACGTCGTTCTTTTCCTTTGGAATTACTAAATCTTTAAAGGCTTTGACTTCACTACTGCGATTTTGTGTAATGAAAACACCCGTCTAACGATAATAACACTCGAAAAGCAAGACTGGATATTTTATGTTAAATTTATGTGACCAAGTTATTTTTAATATTGAGATATATAGAGCATAAATTAGTAGTAATTAGTGTAATTATGTGTGTGTTTTTAGGATGTTTATTATCTGCATGGGTATTACGAGTATCAGTTAGTACGAGGACATTTTTAATTCCTTTGCTTATCTCTTTAACTGAGTTCGACTGTCTTAAAAACATAAATGTTTAAAGTTATTTCTTCTCCCGTTGGATTTTTAAACTATAATCTTTTTTTTTCAAGTTCTGCTGATTATTTATATATATACTAAAAAAAAATAATAAAATACGCTTCTAAATTGGACACATAATGGACATTATGGTTTATAGTCGCTAATAAATACAAGAATTTGCAATGGAAAATAAGTAAAAACAAATCTACAGCCATTAAAATACATAAAAACTGCATTATCTATATAAATATCCCATAATTTATTGGAAAGAATAAAGTAAAAGTCATTAAAGAAATATTCCTTGGATGATATTTCTGGTTACTGTAAAGACGGCTACATGTAAGTCATCTGTACGCAAGGCGTTCAGTGATTTATGTTCAGTTGACAAGTGTCTTCTGTGCGGCATAAAACTGTTATCTTCGTTTAATATGTTTGCCACTTTCTTGCAGCCTTTATCATGTTTTTGTGGACAATAATGAAATAATTTAAAGGACTCTTATTTTCGGTCAATACTTTATACTATAGAAAGATGTTTTGTATAGAACAGAAAGACAATCCAACTAGAAACCTAACTAACACACATCGGATATGCTTGAGAGACATAATAGACACAGATATTAGCTGATAACTTTTAAGCATTTTTGTTACAACTTTTTTCGAATATAATTTTTTTTTCCTGATTTAAAAGCAGATATTCTGAAATTAAACAAGGCAAAAATTTCTATAAAAAAAAAAATCAGAAACTAACAACTATGATGATACCTCAAACTGTGCAGGTTTCTTTTTTTTTTCTATGATGAATCTATGCTGTCATGTACAGCGTGATTATAAAAAAACTATCCCGATATATGAGCCACTAACTATCATACCGTTCACAGAAACTGAATTAAATTTTGGTTTAAAGTATTTTGAGGTATGCGCTCAAGAATCATATGAAAGACAAAAGTTAAATTCCAACAGTTACGGTTACAGTGACAAAATTTCAAAAATTTCAAATGGCAACGCCTATTTTTTTTTTTTTTTTTTTTTTTACCCCCTCTCTTTCAGAGATTTTTTGGCACGTGTTGAATTTGAAAGCTCAGCTCTCAGTTTGTTTTTAGACGTTTCGTCAGTCGGTTATGCAATACTTATATTGCCTTAAAGTATGTGTAGTATGCATTTAATTACAGATTATGTGTTATAAACGGTTCTGTGAGACGGGAAGTGATATTCATGATGACAGAGAAATGTTTTATTTGTGATACAGAGTTAGAAGACGGAACTAAAATAACAGAAGTGAAATCAAAAGGTGTTGAATCCTTCAGATTAGCAAGTGAAAAATGAAAAGAGGGAAAAAGGAATTTTTTAATGAACAAGGAGTCTCTAAGGATCCGTGAAAAATGCCGTAAAAAGTACACAAATGAAAAGCTCATTGATACCCACTTGAAGAGGGTTTCTGAAGGCGTTGAATACCAACCCCAATTACGTTCAGCAGTACAAAAGTTTTCCTTTCGAACCCATTGCTTTTTGTGTGGAGAAGAAATCCCACCACACTTTAAAGCAGAAGAAATTCATAAAACAATAACAAAACGAAATATAGTGTACACAGTTCGTTCATTGACAGTTCTTGCAAAAGTTAAACAACTTGCTGAAAATCGTGATGATGAGTGGGGGCGCGCCATAACCCGTAGACTAGATCATGTGACTGACTTGGTTGCTGCTGATGGTCAGTATCATTTGAAATGTATGAAAAAGCTGTGTCAGCGCGCAAAACCCACAGAGACGCAGAAAAGAGGTCTATTTGTCACTGACATAGACACAGCCATGCAAGTCATCATTTCATATCTGGAGGAAAAGGAAGAACAATGCCTATTTTCTATAGAAAAATTAACCAACCAGATTAAAGCAGGTGAATACTGCCCTTCTGTGAAAACAGTTAAAGCACACCTTTTAAACAAGTATAAAGAAGACATTGTTATAGCAACCACTGCAAACAAGGTGCCTGTTGTTTGCTTCAATAACACAGGTCATAAGATTTTGACTGATGTTTGGATCAACAACGATGCTCATCTCCCCTGAAAGAACGACTTCGTATTGTCCAGACTGCGGCGAAGATAGCGGCTGAAGATATTCGGTCTCAGGTTTACAAAACTACTCAGTATCCTCCTCCAGACGAGTTTTTGAAAGAGAATGACTCACTCCTTCCAGAAACCCTACAGATTTTCACAGAGACACTGCCTTTGAGAAAAAGAAAAGGAGACCTTGATAAATGGAAGAACAGGAGTACTGACTATCTCACAGCATCATTACTGCAGTAAGACGATATATTTAAAAACACTAGTGCTGTAACAGACGATGTTATTAAAGCTGGGCTGTTGTTTCTGGTACACCTGTACATATTCAGAGGGAAAGCAACACCTTCCCTAAACAGCCTGAGGTACAGGTGCTACATAAAATCTGCTTTTAAGACCGCTGCAAATATTGCATCGCTCTCTCCAACAGAAGATGTAGCTCGATATCACTGTCTGCGAGTTTACCACCAAGTACAGCTATGGCTAGGTAACTGTAAAAATGCTGAGGAATGGGGCTGGAATAAAACCAAGAGAGGCATCAGCCCCATAACAACTGCCAAACCTCCCGCACCAGAAACTGTTTTGCAAAAAATATCCTGTAAATGCTAAACAAAATGTAGTGGAATGTGTGGCTGTAAGAAAGCAGGTTTATTTTGTTCGCTCCTCTGCCTGAACTGTGATGGCCATTGTGACAATGTCACATCCTTGCTCGCCGAAGATGACTTGGAAGCAGAAGTTGACGATCCAATACAGGATATTTTAAGTCAAGTGTAGACACAACCTGAGCCATCAAGTGATGATGATGAAGAAGAAGATACTGATGAATCTCCTGTTGAAGAACATCAACCAGGCCCTTCAAAGCGACCAAAACGACATTAATTGGAGAACAACACTGCATTCCTCTTTTTTCCTTTTTATATTCTTCCAGGTAAGTTATTATTACATTAAACTTACAATAGTTATAATTTACTTAAATCAGATTACTAGAAAGATAAAAATTGGTTCTCTCATTTATGCAGTGTGATTGTGTTTTTATATCTTTCCTAATCACCTGATTTCAATTTATTTTCTTAGTGCTATAAAAGGTTTAAAATTTGGTAAGAAAATGAAGAAAGATTTGAAATGCAACCAGAAATAATTAAACAGCTTCAAATTGGTGTTTAAAATGGATGCATAGTGATTAGATTGCGTTTACGCCCTCCGATGATGGAATTTCAATTATATCGCTAAAATTACTTTTACTCGTATGCCAAAACTATTCATCTTAGAAAAAAACATTGTATATGAAAAATGTAGGAAATGTTCTCTAGTTTAATTTGGCGTAGTAATTTTTTCAAAAAAATTTAACCCTTTCCGGAACACAAGGGAAAAACCGAAAAAACTCCGGTTTTTTCATGATTTTTCGCTTATAATTTTTTAAGCAAACCAGATACGAGGTGGCAATGTTGAAATTCGTGTTCAGCACACCCAAAAACATAAATGAAGAAAGAGAAAAAACTTCTCCAAAACTTTCCAGGCAGAAGTCTAGATTGACTGGACTATTAGTCTGTCTAGCGCCAGCGATTTTCGTGCTACAGGTACACTGTAAAAAAAAACTCTGAAACGTTACTCATTCTGGTGGGGCAGCAATGTGGCCCATCGTTTCTAGTTATGTTTCCACATATTTCGGTCAGATGTTCATAAAAGTTTCCGCATATTTCGGTCAGATGTTCATAAAAGTTTCCGCATATTTCGGTCAGATGTTCATAAAAGTTTTTGCATATTTCGGAAACATTTACGTGCATTTCGGAAACGTTTCTTTATATTTCAGTCAGATGTTCAGTAACAATTCTGCATATATCGAAAATGTTTTATATACATCGGAAAGGTTTCTGCATATATCGAAAATGTTTTTGTATACATCGGAAAGGTTTTTGTATACATGGGAAATGTTTCTGCATGCATCAGAAATGTTTTTGTATACATCGGAAATGTTTCTCTGTGTTTTGGAAATGTTTCTGTGTATTTCTGTTTTATAATTTCTTTTATTTGAGAGAACATTATGCTTTAAAAAAATTAATATTACATTCGCTCGAGGCGAAACCCCACTCCACATCATCGTGGTTAGGTTTTCTGCGAAGTTTGGTGAGCAAACTCGCTAATCTTACTATAGAAATGATCCTATGAAGTATGATCTTGTAGATGAATCATACTCTAGAATTAGAAATATTATAAACTTTCTGTAATTTCTGGTGTGAAACATATATTTTTCTGAACTCGTTTTATTATTTACCTTTTATTATTAGACTGCTACTCAAGATATCACTTTAAAGTTATTTATGCAGGTGAAATAAACTTTGAAAAAACTTAATTCTATGACAAATACTTCTGTCATTTTAAAATAACTCCAAATTTGAGAGTATGTCCTTCTACTGAAGAGAGGCTTCCAAATTTTCCTTTGTAGGAACAGAGTTGAGTCGACTGGAAACTTCTTTAGTTTACCTACTACAAGTTTACAATTACAACAAGTTTAGAAGTTGTTGTATACACAGTTAAATAACTCGTTCGATAGTTTCTTTATACTCTTGTTCCATGAAGCTATAATAAATATTAGATATTTGATTGATGAATAATAATGTAGTACTAGTATTAATGAAGTACAGATAGCACCGTATATACGTCTTTAACATCTTTTCGTTTTGAGATCGGTTCCGTTTCATAACTTTTCTAATGATAAAATGTATCGTGTATATGACAGAACAAATTCCTAAATTCACTTATACTATACGTTTTTCACTCAGTTTTTATGAATAAGATATTTGTAAATAAATAACGTTGAAAATTTGATTTATGGATCTATAAATAATTCTTTTTTTAAATGCAGCCTCATGAGTTCCATCCTCTAAATAGATACTTAATGAAAATATTTAACTTTCCTATACTTATAAATAGATAGATTTTAGTAATACCTTTCAACATTTTTTTTAATCTTGTAAATAGTTATACTATTCGAAAATATTTTATATCTGTGGTAATTGTTTTATTTTCACGAATTGTATACTTATAAATAGATATAGTGATAAAAATGTTTTGTCTGTTTGTAAATATTTTTAATATAGTGTTTTACAACTATGATGCTTCTAAATATATTCATTTAAAGATATTATTTTATTCGTATAACTTGAGAAGTGCTGAGACAACATGAGAAAATAAATATATTTTTATAAGTATACAGTTCATAAAATAAAATAATTATTTACAGATACGAAATCTTTTGACATAATATCTATACTTACAAGATTAAAAAATATATTTATTTAAAGGTATTAAAAGTAATACATCTATTTTGGGAAATAAAACATTTTCATAATGCATATGTATCTGTTTACAGCATGGAATTCACGAGACCGGATTTTAAAGAAGAATTATTTATAGATTTATAAATCAAATTTTCAATTATATTTGTTTATAAATATCTGATTCATAAAAAATGAAGTAAAAACGTATAGTATAAGTGAAATTAGGAGTTTGTTCTGTAATTTAACATCTTGAGGGGCGCCGGTATATAATATATACCACTTTTTAATATATAACTTTGCCACCAGTATTATTAAATAAAAATATTTAGTATTGTTTTTTGCAGATTGAGAATTTAAAAATTCATTATTAAAAATTACTGGTGTTGAAACATCGCAAAATTTAGCATTTTTAGACCACGTGCTTGCCCTCCAAGGGGATAAACGCTACATTTCATCATTAGAAAAGTTATGAAACGTAACCGATCTCCAAACGAAAAGATGTTAAAGACGTATATACGGTGCTATCTGTGCTTCATTCATACTAGTACTACATTATTATTCATCAATCAAATATCTAATATTTATTATATATTCATAGAACAAGATTATAAAGAAACTATAGAACGAGTTATTTAACTTTGTGTATACAACAAAAGATTAACTGCAAATGTAATATTAATATGCAATAAAATAGAATCTGATAATATTATTTTTTTTAAAGCATATTGTTCTCTCAAATAAAAGAAATTATAAAACAGAATACTTACAGCTCATATAAATACGTTGCATCTGCATCTGTTTTAAACTGTCTTTCCTCTCAAGAACAATACAAATCACGTGATAATGACATGTGCAGTAGGTATACCGTTCCAACGCTTTTTATGGTTTTTCACTGTGAAGATCACATTCCAATAAAAAAAGTAGGTGTTGCCATTTGAAATTTTCGAAATTTTGTCACTGTAAACGTAACTGTTAGAATTTAACTGTTGTTTTTCACATGATTCTTGAGCGCATACCTCAAAATACTTTAGGCCAGAATTTCATTCAGTTTCTGTGAACGGTATGACAGTTAGGGGCTCATATATCGGGATAGTTTTTTTATAATCACCCTGTATCTTATTCCAACAGAGATCACACATTTTGTTTTAAAATACCTCCACCTCACTGTAAAAAAAGACAAATTTTTCTTAATCTACGAAAATATAATATAACCATGAACGAACATGTACAATAATCTCTTCCATGAATCCCATGATTCCGAAAGCGTTCTATATCTTTGAAAACCTCAGAAATCACTATATTTTCGAAATTTAAAGAATACTTTATAAAAACAAGAATTGATAGCATCCTAAAATTCGATATAATAATTTGAGAAAACGTTACCCAAATCAGTGGCTGCAAAAGAAACTTTTTTAAATACTTCTTTAAATCTCAAAAATATATTTTTCTGAGGTTTCTAAAGATTAAATACGTTTTTCGGGATTGTGGGCCACTTGAATGAGGTTATTGTAGTTGTTATTTTCTATAATCCTACATTTATATTTTAAATAATAATTCTCTTTGAATTCCGTTAAATAATTTCTATTATATCACATTATCTGTGAAAGTTCCACGGAAATGTGTGGGTGGGGCACTTTTTCACATTTTTACTAACTGTTGGAGATTAATGAATGCATTTCTATAAATCAACGTATGATTCACTTTAGTTATAATCTGTATTATACTCATAATCTATGAAAGGAAATTCACGGAATTGAAATAAAAATGTTTTGTTTTATCTTGGTGGTGGGGGGTTGGGCTTTTTCAAATTTTTACTAACTGTTGGACATGCATGCATTTCTATAAATCAACGTATGATTCACTTTAATTAATCTCATAAATCTAATATCAGTGCCAGAAAGGGGCACTGTATCTGATAATATAAATTATATGTCCTGTGTTAATATCCTTAATAATGTCGATAGAATGATCTACAGAATGCGCATTATATAATTTTTCTAGCTTTATTTTAATGAAGGATTACATAAATATACGAAGTGTATCCAAACTTATTGTACAAACTTCAAATTAAAATACAATTCACGATCCTAGTAACGGTAGAGGTGAAACGTTACAGGACTTTTTTCAGATTTTTGAGAGAGAATGATTTGTACTATATAATATCGATTAAATGACTGATTGCATATTTCAGCCCATCAGAATTTTAAGATGGGTGACAATTACTAGACGAAATAAAGGAATTGCAAATTAATGTCATTTTTTTTTTACAACTGACTGCGATTAAAGGAGTGAGAAGAATTTATATTAATCATCTACTGATAGAGCCCAAATCTCTTATAAGAAAATTCCCCAAAAGTACGCCAAACCTTCTAAAACGATTTTTCGAATAGCAGTTGATATACATTCTGAATTACGTGTAAGACTCTCGAAAGAATGACAAAATAATACAAAATAAATTTTTTAATTATTCCTAAATAAACCTATCTTTTTTATCATTTGTATTTTACTTTGCTTTATTTTTCTGTGTAAGGTTTTGTTTTTTGTTAGCAGTATTACATAAAGCAAATTTCAGAAATAGTTTTATAGCATTCATGACGTAAGAATGTCCTTTACCCCAGTCAGATATTTACTACTAGTGTTTCACCCCTTGAGCTACGACTTATGTATTGTATAGTTATGTTTGCTTGTATGAGTAAAGATAGATTCTCAGGGAAGGTTACCGGAGTCATGCCTCTTCTTTAAATGGAGAAAGCTTATATACACTATAAATGAATTAAGGGTGTTTTCAGAGGAAAAAAAATCTGCTTAATAACGCAAACATTTATGACACACATGAAGTTCATAAAAACAAAAATGATGAAATCTGTGCACATTATTCTTTAAGTACCAAAAAAAAATCGAAGAAGGTTTTACATTGTCGTATTTATGTGATACAGCTTCAATTTAAACTAATAGCTCACGCATGATGATTTTTCTATGAAGTATTGAGTCCCGACAATCCCCTTAAAATGGCACCTTTGCCAGCATTTTCTGAAAGCTCCTTTGCCTTTATAAGAAAAAAGAAAACACTGTTCGATTTCTTAGTATCTGAATAGAATATGCAATTTTTACACCTTTACGAATGAAAATGACTTCGATAATGCGTCATAAAACAGCGTTTCATTTTGTGGACTAACATAAAATATAAAATTGCTCATGAACAGTTGTAAACTCTTCTCAAAATAGAGACATGACCACCTATTAAATGGACAACTGAATCCATTAGATGTATTTTCTTACAATCTTTCGTTAAATATCATATTTGTTGCTCAAAAAGGACGATTTTCTTCCACAATTATGCTTTCTTTCTTTACTGTTTTTTTTTTACCTTAAAGCTTTTATTTTCTTATATTTACATAAGGATTATATATACTATTAAAATTGAGAAATTTTTCGACGTATTCAGATGTCTTGAATATGATTTGACTACTTTTGGAAAATTATTGTCTGTGTCTGCATTTACGTATGCGAAACAAATTTTATTGGCGTTCAATCTAAACAACTAAGGCACGAGATTTAATCAATCTCCATATTCTGTTAGAACTTGAAATAAAAAGAAAACTGCCCAGTTAAACTGAGGGCATTGAGCTCACAGGCTATTCACGCTAATTGTTGTATATTATACTCTTATTTCAAAGACTTTGAAATAAGCCCCTCGAAATATAAAGAAAACAACAATATATTACGGAGGGGGGTTCCCCCGTTACCCCCCTCATAGTTAACTAATGAACCCCTTAAACTAATCAGGGAAGCCTCTAATTACAATGAATGTATATATACAAAATTTGAAGAAAATCGGATAATTCTGCATGAAAAACCCATTTATCTAAATTAAGGGGGGATTAGCCCTCCCCCTTTCCCCCTTTATACTTAACCAAAGAACCCTCAAAACTATTCACAGAAGCGCATTATCACAGAAGCGCATTAATGAACCTATATACAAAATTTGAAGAAAATGGGATAATTCTGCATGAAAAACCCATTTATCTAAATTAAGGGGGGTTAGCCCCCATTCCCCCTTTTATACTTAACCAATGAACCCCCAAAACTAATCAGGGAAGCGTCTTATCACAATGAACCTATAAACAAAGTTTTAAGCAAAACGGTTATTTCTATCAAGAGTTATCGCGTTACGTACATACATACATACATACATATAGAATGGGCCGGCACATTAGCTCTCAGGTTTTGGTAGCCTGTGAGCTAAAAAACTGGTGCTGATGAGATTTGTGTACATATCGCTCAAGAGGTGCAGCTGCTGTCATGCAGTTTTTATTATTTCCATGCTAGATATATCTCGGCATCTAAGATACGGACTTTAGTTAGATGCCATATTCAGTTATACATTGCCGCATATAGGTGCTGATAAGTTTTTTCTGTATATGGCCCAACAAGTGGCGCTTCTGTGCTCCTTATTCACGATTTCCGTGACACCAATATCTCGCCATCTATGGAATAGAATTTGATCAAATATTGCATTTAGTAGACCTTTACATAAATTGATACTAATTGGGTTTAGGTGTATATTTTACAACTTGTGGCTGGGCTTTTGTTGGTTTCTGTGACACCTATATCTATGCATCTATGGAATGGAATTTCACCCAATTTAATATGTAATATATTTATTAAAAATTGTGTTTATTCAATTTGACTTTGGTCACTCAATAGAAGACTACTTATTCTGTTTTTGCGATGATCATTATAACTATATCTCAATTTCTATTGGTTAGAAATATACCAAATTTTACATTTAAAGTTATTAATTAAAGAAAAATATGTTTTTGAAGTTTTATCTTTGAATACCTTTCAGGGAGTGCTGTTAAATTGTGCATTTTGTATCCATTGACGACTGTAACTAAGTTAAATTAAAGAAATGCACTATGCTTTTTAATTGTTGGTGTGTAATAACGAAATTTAAAATCGTATATTTGAGTATGAGTTACAACTCATATGATTTCTTTACCAATTTGAATAATTTTGTTAAAATTAATCTAGTATATTAGAATAGTACAGAAGAAAGTTTTGTAATAGCTACAGCATACTTGTTTGCAGAAAGGTTTTGAGATGCTTACAGCATACTTGTTTGCAGACATTTTTTGCATTTTGTATGTTCTAGCTTTCTCAGTTTCGAATAATTTGACCTGTTTTCCTATCTCTATTTTTCTTGTCATTTCTTCTACGATTATGAACGTGTGCTTAAATTGTTGTTTTTGGTAGATGATTATTCAATTAGAGAATATATTTTTAAAATATTTATGTTATATTAAATGACATCAAAGATAAAATTTTAATCAGTGAACACATTTCATAGAAATATAATATGTTCAATCATTTTGGATGCATTCTTTGATTATACTGAAATCCTTTAATCAATAAATGGATTTGCGCGCTGAGCAAAAGCGTATCGAAGAATAGTTGTGTATTAGGGATGAAAGATCATGCATGAACAAGTTTGTATTTCTGATTTTTCCATTACGCTAATGAAATTATCATCTTGTCCATGATATTTATTCATGCTAATCATCCTGTAGATTTAAGCATTATGAGAATATGTGATGCATTTTATTAGTTCACAATAGAAAGTCTTGTGAAATTGTTTACCGATATTAATAGCTAAACACGACTTTTTATATATATATAAATATCAATTTCTATTTTATCTCAAAAATTGAAAATAGCAGTTTTAATCAAATCCGACAAAATGATCGCACATGGGAGAAGGCAAAATTACTATATATAGAATTAATTCCATGCTTGAATAAGACGTTTTTCTAATTTTTTCATTTAGCAAATAAAAAATTAAATCAACGATACTTATTTATACCAAGTATGAATATATTCAAACATTTTTAAATTAAGTATTGGAATGTCTTTCAGTTCTCAATAGAAATTCTTTTTTTTTTGTAATTGTTTTTTTTTTGTATCCAAAATTATTTTATATAAGGTAAAGCCAGGAGAGATGGCGCGGTCGGAGAGATTGCGCACATAGAGGTTCAGGGGGAAGAAGTAGAGTGAGCGCGCAGTGACTCCAGATAGTTGTGCAACAGCAGTAGCGGAGTGTCTACTTAAAAGTGCACGTTGATTGTTTTGAGCGTTTAAGATAAAGCATTGCTATTTTGTTTTGTTTTCCCAAAGTAAGTGCTGGAATTTTCATAACTATTCGTCAGAATTTCTATACAATGCCAGTAGTACAAAATATTTTAAACTTAAACGATTTCTCATAAGCTACTAATCTAGACTAACAATGTGAACATCAACGGTTCGTTTTAGTAGCGGCCATGTTTAAATAAAAGGCCGCGAAATCTCTCCTACCGAAATTGGAGAGTTTGCACATCTGCTACTTAGGAGAGATGGCGCATTGTTCTTATTAGTTTCCATGCTAGGAGAGATTACGCAGTTTATTGGTAAATTTCCAGAAAAAGAAAGTAAAAATGAAAATGGACTAATTTTAAGTTAAACGTGTTATCAAGTAACTTAATGTTATTTTGTAATCTTATCTGGACTTGCTTTTTCTGATTCTTATTTTTTTCTCCTTTAATTAAAATTTTTTAATTGGTTTTAAAATTATTTCCTTTTTCTGATTTTTTAATCGTTAGGTTGAAATATTCACTCCTAATACAATAATATTTGCTCACAAAAACCTTACAACAATGTCTTTTAAGTGTAATTATTATTGTTAACAATTTAATTGTAGTTATTATTAGTAACAATCTCTCCTACCCATGTGCGCAATCACACCAACCCTGTAAGGACAGATTGCGCAAAATAACTTTATTGGTTTTATTACAACTGTTATATTAAATTACAACATAACAACAAAATAGCAATGGAAATGCATAAAAACAAATGAAGTAAAAATTATTCATGGATAGTTTAGCAAAAAATTGATTTTTAGATTTTTTATTGTAATTCTTTTGAATTGTGCGCAGACTCGCCTAGCTTTACCTTAAGTCTCAAATCTTTTACCTGTACATTGCTATATTTTATAAAAATTAACTTTCTCCCTCAAAAGTGAAAAATTACAACTTTCACCAGCTTTTAACTTTAAAAATAATACAGCAGTTTCTTGTTATATCACTCTTTTTTAATGCCCCAGGAAATAAAAATGGTACTTTTATGTTATCCGGGAACAGGTGATAAATCGGCAAATATTTTTGCCATTGCCTTCCTTTGTATTGCATTCATATCATTAAAAGTATAAACCTTTCACGCATTTCATTCGAAATACATGCATTCTTTTAAAATACATTACCTATGTTTTAATTACATGCCTTTCATTCATTTCTTTTTAAATACAAATTAATAATAATGATAATAACACTAAAATAATAATAATAATAACACTAATAATAATAATAATAATAATAATAATAATAACAATAATAATAACAACAACTACAAGAATAATATTAATAGTAATACCGTAAACCGAAACATTTCATTCAATATCAAAGCAATTTTTATAATTTACACACATGGAGAAAAAAGAACTATTGGCGATATTTGCGCGCAGCTAACATAAAAGTACCATAATAATTGTCTCAAATGCATTTTTTCAGTATATTCATACATAGATCGATTACAAAAGTGTTTCGATCGTTAATTTACTTAAAATAATTGAAATATGCATATAAACGAACGTTATGACAGCACCATTTACTTGAAGGCTACGATCAATATAAAATATTTAATGTATCTGCTTATACCTGGCTTTTCGTAATATCGTGATTTTTCTATTATTCAAGAAAAGCGCGATTGAACGAAAGTCTACTGTTCTTCTACAGATAACCTTACAATTTGTGTATTTGTTATGTTGTGTTTTGAAACTCAAGAATGCAATTAAAATATTATAATCTAACGAAATATAACATTTGCAAAAATTTCATTGCGCAGAAAGATCGCAATGAAATTTGTTAAAAGTTATTACTAAAATTACAACAAAAATAAAGATTTTTTTTTCGTAAATATACATGGGGTTATAAGAAGAAAATATTCGACTTTATATACATTTTTTATACATACCATCTTTCCTTCTTTGTTTTTAAACGAATATTTTTGCTTGTGTCATATTAAATCATCTGTTTGCATGTGTCATATTTTTTAAATAACTGCATAATAAAGTGACTGAGAACATTTTTTATGTTATCTTCATGCTCTAAAGATGTAAAAATTTTACTGAATCTTTTGTAACTTGCATAATCAATATATTTTTTTAGCTTCATCAACTTATGCTAAAAAAAAAATATTGCCTTTTTAGGAATTTCTAAAAGAGTACTTAAATATACATGTTTTTTTCCTTTTATTAATGATTCATTTGTTGATTTAAATTACAAATATTTAATGTTTTCTATGATCATTTAAGCTTACTTTTGTTGTAAAATATCTTTAAATATAGAAAGTAATTAATGTTAAATGTTTTATAGAAATCAGCAGTCGAAAATCTGTATTTTATTAACAATTTAATACTATTTGTAAAACTATTTGTAAAACTTTTATAAAAAATGTCACTTTTAATTTCAAAACTCGAGCAGGTATTTAATGCAGATTAATCGTCTGAGAAAAAATAATGAAACAAAACGCCGTATCGAACTTGGATAATTCGAACGTCTTTAATTCGAATTCGTGGATAATTTGAAGTTTTATGTCAGTCCCTTGAAACTTGAAATCAGTTAATGCTACAAAATCTTGGTTATTTCGAAGTCCAGCTTCGTTGATTTAAAGTTTTTACCCTTTCAAAAACGACAAATCCAGTCAATGCAGTTTATTTGAAAAGTGGCCAGGTTATTTTCAGTTATTGTGGAAAATTGTGTAGGGAAGAGAACTTGGATACGGGTGGTCCCCAGCCCATTCCTTGTAAGTGGCACATGGTACTCTCACCAATGCGATAAATCATAGATGACAAGCGTTGTAATTCTTTCGAAACCAGGACTGTAGTCGCTTGAATTTTTCCTCATTGTATTTTTAGTTTTTGTTGTGCGAGTTCAGTGCAAACATGTCGTTGAGTAAGCCCCGTGTCTCGTATAAAACCTTACATTTCGTTGAAAAAATTGCTGTGATTCGTGAGGTAGAAAAGGGTGTAAAGAAGAAGTGCATCATCGCAAAAGATTATGGAATAGCACCTAACTCTCTTTCGACCTTTTTTGAAAAATAAAGAAAAATTTTCGAAATCTAATCGAAATCGCATACGAGCTAGAGAACAGATAATCCTGATGTGGACGAGTGCGTTCTTGAAGTAGTTTAAGCAAGCGTGGGACAAAAACATCTCTCCGTGGAACTTTTGTTCGTGCAAAAGCGGAAGAATTTGCTGTCAGCTTGGAAAACAACATCTTCAAAGCAAGCTCTGGATGGTTAGACATGTTTAACTGTTTAAGGAAAGAAATGAAATTTCCTTTAAGACTGTGTTTGGTGAAAGTTCAAGTGTGGACCAAGATGCAGCAAATGAGTGGAAAGAAAAAGTTTTTCAAATCATTGAGCATACACAGGACACAGACATTTTTAATATCGACGAAACTGGACTTTTTTTCAAATGTACCCCTACAAAGACTTTGGATTTTAAAGGTGAAAAATGTAGAAGAGGAAAACGCAGTAAACACCGAATAACCCTACTTGTGGGAACAAACATGGACGGCACTGTGAAGTTACCGTTACTGATGATTGGAAAATCAAGAAGTCCAAGGTGTTTTAACAAAGTCGAAACAAAGCCTATAGAATACCGGTCTAACAAGAAAGCATGTATGACGGTGAATCTTTTTGAAGAATGGCTGCTAGATCTCAATCGCACGTACCAAAGAAAAACCAGAAAAATCATCCTGTTTATTGATAACTGCACGGCTCATAAATCGGTACTCGCTATGGAAAATGTCACGGTTGAATTTTTCCCCGCCAAACATCACCTCAGTTGTGCAACCAATGGATCAAAGCATCATAAAAATCTGAAGCATTCCTACAGATGTCTAGTCGTTCAACATTGCCTTACTGAATCTACCCAAACGGTTCCCATTACCCTCCTCGATGTATCCAGAATGTGTTTAAATGCATGGTCCAAAGTGAGCCAAAAAACACTAGCAAATTGTTTCTGGAAGGCAGGAATCATAAGGAACACTGTGAAGAACACTAATGAAGAAAATTTACCTTCTCCAGTTGCATGGGAAGACAGCACACCATTTGATGATTACGTCGACATAGATGAAAAACACAGACATTTGTGGAGAGCTATCTGATACAGATAATCTATCCGAAGTTCTAAACTATAAGAACATTGCAACAGAAGACGATGAAGATATTGAAGATGAGGTAGAAGAACAGAGGCCGATTCCAACTTCAAGTGAGGCAGTCTTTCATCTAGGGGAATACCGTCGTTATGTAGAAGGACAATATAACGTGAGTGAAGCTGTGTTTCGCGCTGTAGATATCCTTGAAGATTTTGTTAAAAAAATCAAGTAAGCTCTTTAAAGCAATCTGAAATATCTCAATATTTTAAAAAGCTGTAGTTTTTTTTATTTAAAATTAATGAACATATTTTTTTTTCGCAAGATCTGTTGCGATTGATTATTTTACGACATAAAAATAATTTTTTGATAATTCGAAGTTTTGCAGTGACCCCTTGCACTTCGAATTTTCCAAGTTCGACTGTACTTGAATATTTTTGGTATATTAAAAATTTTATATATATTGCACTTATTAATTTCAAATTTACGCAACCATACATATTTTTCTATGACAAATCCAGTTATCTAATTTTCATAACGAAGCTGAAATATCTATTGTTTTAAAAAAATATATTTGATTCCCTTAAAAAGAAATGTATTTAAGGCATTATTTCTCGCAAAATTCAGATTTTTGTATAGGAAAAAGAAATTGAAGTAAGAATTTTGCTTTTTCATTTCAAATTATCTCGGGTTGTATAGGTCCGATCATGACGCGGTTTGACTCTTTCGACTTGATATCTATAGAACTTACCGATTTTAGTTCAAAGTTTCACCACCAGGGGAGCTTTTCTATCTCTGGTTCTATCACGACGGGGTATGGCTCTTTCGACTCGAAATCGACACTCAAAGATTTCATTTATATTCGTACAGAAAAGACTGCACTTCCGGGGGTTAGAAGGTAGAACTAAAGGATTTTGCAGCTAACTCTGGTTCTATGGGCCTAATCACGACGATGTATGGCTCATTCGACTCGAGATGGACAGCCTAAAAAATTTCAGTTATGTTCGTATACAACAAATTGCGCCCCTTGGCGGTGGAAGAGAGAACTAAATAATTTGGCAGCTATCTCGGGTTCTATGGGTCCCATCACAACGCGGTTTGGCTCATTCAACTTGACATCGATAGAACTTAATGAATTTAGTGCCGAGTTTCACCATCAGGGGCGTTTTTCTATATCTGGTTCTATGGGCTTGTGCACAACGGGGTATGGCTCATTCCACTCGATATCGACAGCCATAACGATTTCAGTTATATTCATATAGATCATATTACACCCCCTGGCGGTGGAACTAACGGATTTTGCAGTGCGTGCGTAGCACGCCTGCTAGACGGTTCTGAATGCAGCGGGTACCCGAGCAGGAGGTTCGTTCAGTTAGAGGTTTATACAATTCGAGTTGGAAATTAACCCTTACAGGACCATAATATGTCCAAGACTAAATATACCAATACAACACAATATTTTAGCTATTGTGGGTGTAAAGTAAGAGAATATCACCAGAAAAACATAGCAGGGTGTATAGGTTTCCTATAATTTCATGGGAAATATTTTCCCCTATGGACCATAAAAGTAAATAAACGAAGAGTTAGGTTTATTATATCGGTATTTTATTTATTGCTTTGTAATACAAGAAACATAATAAAAATTATCAGAAAAGTAAAATAAATAGTTAGTTATGGTATTCTAATTTTCTCAAGTCCAAAACACTTTCAAGATATTATTAGTTCAGCCCGCGAATGTTTTGGTTTTGGCGCAATAAAGTTTGACAGTTCTTTTTTTTTATTCGTTCAGAAACACATTTGCCGCCTTGGACATACGTTTTATTTTGACATTCAGTAAAAAAAAATATCGATTCAATAATAATTCAACAATCGATAACGATTTTTGTAGAAGGGAAAAATATTTCCCTTGAGCGTGAAAGGGTTAAGGATTTTTCCGGAGCGTGCACAGCACGTCCGGGATACGGGGGTCACAGGCAGTGCGGACCTGAGCCGGAGGTTTGTTTGGTTCAAGGTTTATCATATTCTAGATTCGTTTTTATAGATATGTTTGAAACTAGAGGTTCGTTTTGTAAGAGATTCAAATAGATTCGAGGCCCCGGTGTAAATTAGGGGCTCGCTAGCTGGCGAAGCCAGCTAGTTACCTTTTAATGTTCTCGTGTATGCTTTTTGCCAAAATTCATCTTTCCCTTAGAATAGATAATAAGAATACTGCTGTTACCCAGGGCCCGATCAAGAAAATATTAGGGTTAGTGTGCATTCGGGTCGGGATAAAAGAGGCCCGTTTCTAAACTATCACAGAAAAAATTATCATTTTCTATGATTTAAAAAACATAAATATATATTTGGATAAATATATCTGTTACTTTTATTCTTATCCACTTTAAACGCGCAAAATATTAGTTATATTTAATACAAGGTCAAAACAGATTTAAAATAACGGTTTTATAAAATTAGATATCAAATTTGGGGAACACAAAGTCAGGGGTCCTATGATAACAGCCCAGCTAGCCCATCTTTTATTAAAGCCCTGTATATATTTGCATATTAGCTATTAGGTGGGTGACGAAAAAATCATACTTTAAGGTTGGTTGCGTATTAATAAAATTTTGGAACCACTTGTCTATAGTATACTAGAAAAATCTTCTCATAAAAAAGTATTCATTTGTATTTTAATTTTTCTAATATGATCTATAAATTTAAGAGGTTTACAGATACGAATTTATTTATTGAATATTTGAGTGGCTATTATTTCATGAACTGTTAATTAGCTGTGCGTTTGATACTCTAATTATATGTGTGATACTATTGCCAGGCAATTACTGAAATAAAAACTCATTTTTTCACATTAATCAAAGAAAAATTTTTACAGATTTTTTACACCATATTATTTAGTGTTCCAGTAATATTGTGATACTTTTTAATCCAATTTTAGTTCTAGAAAATTGACAGGTTTTGAAATGACTTGTGCGAATTACTTTGCATGTCGCATGACATTATCATAAAAGCGATGTTTGATAAATTATGCTTAAGAATGACTAACTCTGTAGACATTCAAACATATCTTTCAAACATCTGAAAGCTTTTAATCCGTTTTCCTCCAGGCCTTATTTAGAAAAGAACTTGTCAAGTGCACAGATATTCAACTCGAATTTTCAAAAGTTTTACTTTTGTAGACATTCCAAAGCGCCATCTTATTGTGAAATATTAGAAATATTGAAATATTAGAATATTAGAATATGTTCATAAACTGCTTTCATTATTCGATGGAATTTAAAAGCTAAATAATGAAGTGTAGCTTAGTCATTAAAACTCAATACTTTAGGCTTCATAATCTTTCATTTTTATTTCTCTTAGAATTGAACTTAATTATTTTAAAGAATTACACTTAATTTTTTTATGCCCAACTGAGATACCATTTTAATATCATGTAAATGAGATTAAATGTTTCAGTAGAATGCAGCTTATATTGTCGTTCAAAAATCTTTAATTTAGACTAATAATTCGTTTTAATTTCTTGTCATTGTCTTAAAAATTATATATTTTGGATTTAAATTTGAAATCAATTTCTATCAATTTTTTCGCCTTAACAAAAATGCTTACAGCATTCTAAAAGGAGCATCCTCTTCATGCTATATTTTTAGGCTGTTGTTATTCTGTGTATCTAAAAAGTGAACTAGAAGTGAAGGTTGGAATTTATTTGTTCTAAATCGTTGCGAATTTGAAGATAGATATCAAAACAGTACTTCAAAGAATACCTAAAGACTGAATCGAAAAGAGAAAACATGTATATATTTTCTTTTGCTCGTAAAGTCACGGAAAAGAAAAGATAAACATTTCACACACTTCTATAATTATGTTGAAATCTATGCTTATACACATTTACCAGCGTTGTATTTTTCTTTTATTTAAACCTACAATACCAATACTCATAAGAATATATTATAACTGTGTTAATCATATGAAATTATATATATATATATATAATTATATTAATACTTTTCGTAGCTAAGAAAATTATGATATAATAATAAAAGATGACTTTTATAAATTCTTATTTAAAGCAGAAAACGGAATAAATGAAATTATATTTCGTGTGACTTGGTTATTCTTTACATCACATGAGTTAATGTCATAAATGGAATATTTAATTTATACTTTATTATTTTAGCGCAATCATACTGATTGGTAAAGAAATCATACGAGTAGTAATTTTGTAATCACTTACTTCGAAAATTACTACTCATATTTAATTTTTGCGTGTTTCACAGATAATGACACTAAAGACATTTCAGTATCTTCAGAAAGTCTCTCATCCGATATTTTTTCTGCCTAAATTTGCTGAGAAATGGTGAAATGCAAATTTAATTTTCGGAAATTTCAAATGTAATTCTTGCAGATATTCAAAAGTGTACGTTTTTTTTCTATAATACCTTAAATACTTTCATTTATTAACGGGAGAGTTTAAGTTTTACATAATGGATACATGAAACTGAAACTTACTCAAATAATATTTGTAGATTATTTCAGGGTATTGAAGTTTATAAAATGGTTTTAAAACAAAATTAAACAGTTAGGATCTCGAAGGGAAAAATAAATATTATTCAGGAACTTATATTCTCATATATAGGGAATGTTTTTGAGCCTACATCAATTTAAGAGCCTACATCAGTCATGCGAAAAAACGCGCAAGCTAATGTTAAGTCTATGGGAACGTTCTTGCGCGATTTCTTGCTCGCATTTTAATATTTTTAAAAGATTTTTTTTTTTTTTTTTTGCATAGGATTTCTGACGTCGATCTCTAACGTTGTTAGTTTTTACTTTTTCGATTTTGGTTCCAGTTTTTTTATACAAGGGTTCTTTTACTTTCAGAACCGGTTCCAACCGGTTTCAAAATTGAAAATGTCCGCTTATAAAAAAGCAGAAACCAAAATCAAAAAAGTAAAAACTAACAACGTTAGATATCGACCACAGCTATGCTACGCAAAAAAAAAAAAAATCATTTAAAAATATTAAAATACGAGCGAGAAATCGCGCAAGAACCTTCCCATAGACATAACATTAGCTTGAGCCTTTCTTCGCGTGACTAGCGTAGGCTCTTAAACGCATATTTCATACTGTGCTAAATCGATAAAAAAAAAGAAACAAAAATTAATTAATCTACATTCTAGAAAAACAAATTACACTGTAAAAGAGCAATGTTTCTTAATCTACGGAAATACAATGTAATCACGAACGAAAATATACATTAACCTCATCCGAGTTACTCACGATTTCAAAAAGTGTTCCTTTGTCTTTAAAAGCTTCGGAAACCAATATATCTTCGATATTAAAAGAAGCATTAAAGAATACTAAGTTTTTTGTTCTACCACAGATTTTCGGAAAAGTTTCGGAATAGTTTTATAGTATATTAATCAGTTTTCTCAAAACGGATGATTTTAGGATGATATCAATTCTCAATTAAACATTTTCAGCTGCGTAAATGAATCTTAACGTGCAAGAGTAACAAATGATATTGATTTTTATGTTAATGTTAATGTTGTTAATTTATCATGTCAGCATGTAAAAAATATTTTTTGAACATGAAAATGTCTACTTGAAAATTGATAGCGTTGGAAATACTTATATTTTGGATTAAGAATACTGATTAATACACTATAAAAATTAGAGTAAAAGGGAAAAGATTTTGTGAAATGCAGAGATAATTTGATGTAAAATTTCGAAAGTAATTTTTGCATAGTTTCAAAAACATAAGCCGATTATGATACACCTTGATGAATTTAATTTATTAACTATTGAATAAATATCTTCGTTGTATCATAAGGAACATAAACAATGAAGTATCATATGCTGATGAACTTTATTATTTGCTCAATAAACTTTATTTAAATCTCATTTGTCGATGTGTATTTTAGCGCATAATTTTAAATGGCTTTTAAAAGTTTATTTATTTATTTTTATTTTGTATTTGAGAATGGTGGAGGAAAAAGAAAGTTATGTGTTCGATACAGATTTATTTGTTTACGTATATACCACAATTTACGCACTTTCTTTGATTTGAACATTTAATTTATAATACGATTTTCATTTCGTATAAAAACAAACTATGACATAATCGTAAAAAAAAAAAAAAAAAAAAAAAAAAAAAAACTCTCTATTCTTTTTAATTCTAAAGAAGTGAGAATTTGAATTGTAACTTTGCATGGCTTATATTCTGTGCCGCATTTGTCACTGTCAGAAATGAAATCTTTTATCATGTATGCTTCACAGATACTGACTGAAGAAATTGCGAAAATATTTCAAAATACCTGATATTTTATTCTTATTGCATAAGATAGAGGAGATTTCGGTAAATGCAAATATATTGTGGTGGAAATTTCCAAAATCTCCCACGCATATGTTCAAAAATGTAGGTTTATTTGATATATATGGCAAATTTGATTTATTTAACACCGCATGTAAATACAATGTACGTTTAAAAAGATTGTTGAATGTTGAATCGATCGACTTCTAAACCACAAACTGGACTGCAAACATGCTCAAGGTGAGAACAGTCAAGTCGAATACGGCTGTAGCACCGCGACCTACGTTATACATGGCCGATGCATGACGTTTAAAACGTCACATGCAGTGGATCGTTTTTGTACGGCTATTGGTGCAAAGCGGCGCTCCCCCCGTTTTGCACCAATCGCCGTATAAAAATGATCCACTACTTGTGACGTTCTAAACGTCATGCACCGGCCGCGAGGCTAACGCAAAAGACAGGCTACCGCGGTTCATTCCACTTATGTTTTTTTACAGACCGCTAGAGTGTCGTATTGCTCTTTTCGTACATCTGTATTGGTGCATTCGAGCATCACGTGACTCCCGCGGTCTGTAAAAAAAGATTTGCGTAAAGCACCGCGGTAGCCTTTCTTTTTCGTTAGCCTCGACCGGCCGTGTATAACGTAGGTCGCGGTAGCACCGAACAGATGAATCGAAAGCAGATTTGACTGCTGGCGACATGCGAATGTGGTGAGTGAAAAAATCGTGTGACAGCGCAATGCGGCAACGCATAAACATCAAATTTTGTTACAAATTGGAAAAAAATGCCGACAGAGACTGATGTGAAGTTAGTGCAAATTTAAGGAATGGAAAAAATCAGTAGAAAATGTGTTTACGATTGATACGAACTGTACGATTCGTGTTCGTAACTTTTTGGCTAAGCACGCCATAAATGTTCTCTAGCTTTCACCATATTAACCGGATCTGTAGATTACAGACTTCACCGCCCCCACCTTAAGGGAACTTAGAAATGCACACAATTAGTAGATCAATTAAGTATGCAGCGACATGTAACATTAATCTTCTATCAATCATAAATATTCCATCGAGTCCAAAGGAATTATTTCTTGACATATTCCAGCAGCTTTACGAACATTATCGAAAGTATATCGTGGTATATGGATATTCTTATGATGTTGCTTAAAGGTTGTTTATTTGTTTTTTTTCTGTTTTCATCGTTTTCTGATAACATTCACGAACATTTTAGATGCACATTGTATCTCAGTTCTTCTATATGAAATATAAATACAGAATTATGTAATTGTAAATATGCTGATATATTTAATATATTAACCAATTAATTTTTGTTAAATACAAACAAATGGCAATATTCTATGTGCATTTGAAGATTCTGCGTATAATCATCCTTTAAACGGAAATTTATTTTTTATTATTTTGGCTAAGGATGGTAAAGAAATATATATATATATATATATAGGGTGTCCGAAAAGTCTGGAAACGTTCAAATAACTCGAGAAATATACATCGGATTGAAAAACGGCAAAATGCATGTTCAATATTTTTGAAAATCTATTTAGGGATATGAAAGTTGACCCCCCCCCCCCCAACTTTGCTCCCTCAGGGGGAAAGGAGGGCAACTTTGAAATCTTAAATAATTCCCCATTTTCTATTGCAGGTTCAGATTCTACGGGAAAAAATGCGTAACTTTTGTATTTCTTCGAAACATTGTAAATGGCGCTGTAATCCAGTGCAATGCTGTGAGAATCGTTACCATTGCAATGTCTGGAAACGCTCGAATAACTCGAGAAATATACACCAGATTGAAAAACGGTAAAATACGTGTTTAATATTTTAGAAAAATGGCAACTTTGATATCCCTAAATAGATTTTTCAAAACTGTTGAACATGTATTTTTCCGTTTTTCAATACGATGTATATTTCTCGAGTTATTCGAGCATTTCCAGACATTGCAATGGTAACGATTCTCACAGCATTGCACTCGATTATAGCGCCATCTACAATGTTTCGAAGAAAATGTTCAATACAAAAGTTACGTAATTTTTCCCGTAGAATCGGAATCTGCAATAAAAAATGGGGGTCATCATTTAAGATTTCAAAGTTGTCCCCCTATTCCCCCCGGGGGGCAAAGAGGGGGGGGGCAACCTTCATATCCCTAAATAGATTTTTCAAAAATATTGGACATGCATTTTGCCGTTTTTCAATCCGATGTATATTTCTCGAGTTATTTGACCATTTCCAGACTTTTCGGACACCCTGTATATGTTCGATACAGATATACGTTTAAATAAATACTCAATTTAGACCCATTTCTTAATTGAAACATTTAATTAATACTGTGGTAATACTATGAAATTAGAACGACTTGAAATGCATGTATTACGTAAATCCAGTACATGATTGTAAAAAATATTACACTTTTAAATTAATTTTTAATACAGTCAGAAGTGATTAATTCACATAATGCTTTCTGTGAGTCATACTTTGTGCTGAACATTTCACAGACAGAAATGATATATTCTTTTATATATGATTTACTGAATTCGAAGAAATTTCGAAAACCTCCGAAAACCACTCAACTTATCCATGCTGCCTTAAATGGAAAAGTGTTGTTAAAATGCACGGTATTCTGAGAAAATTTTCGAGTGTAATTCTTGAAGATAAAAATAAACATATAGTTTGTTATATCTTGATGAATATTACATATTCAACATTATACTAAATATCTTTGCTGCAGTATATAAAACTAAAGCACTGAATTATCTAATAGTATAGTATGACGATGAATTTTTTTTTTTATGAACCGATGAACGTACATGTAAACAACAGTAATAAATGAAACAAGTTGGAAATTGTACGTCAAACGTAACAAATGAGGTGCGTTCGTACTATAGCTAGTTATATAAATATTCAGATCTTGATGATTTTTAATTCTATGAAATGAATTATATCGTCTGCAGTATAATTTCTGTAATAAAATAAGTATCTCGTCGTTCGACGATTAAACTTCGGAAGTTCCTATAGCAAGAAAGCACCGATTTTTTTTTAATTCAAATTTCCTAATAAATATTTTTATTCATATCTCCTAAAGTTTTGATTCGATTTTCATAAAATTTGAAATGCCTCGACAAAATTCTGTAAAGATAATATATCTTAAATTTCAAACCATTTGATTGGGTAGTTTTTGCGTTGTTATATGCGACGGACGGACCAGACGATGAAAATAGGTGCTACGTATTTATATAATTACGAACGCACCTAATAAACACATTCAAAGGTCATTTGTCCATCTGTGTTTTAGCGTCTACTTAAAAAAAGCTTGAATTTTTTTTTCTTGCTTTGTAAATGATGGAAGAATAAGAAAGTTAAATGTTCTACCCGTAGTGTGTCACACACAGTGTTCACAGGTGTATGCATATATATTACAATTCCATTCCATAATTTAAATATTTAATTTTTAAATGTAATAAGAATACGAAATCGGCGAGAATAAAATAAATATACTACATTGTAAAAAAATGACCAATGATCCTTAATCTATAAAAATATAATATAACAACGAACGAAAATATACATTAACCACTTCTGAGTTACCCATGATTCCTAAAAATACGTCCTTTACCATTAGAAAACACAGAAAGCAATATATTTGCGCGATTAAAAGAATCATTTACAAAAACAAAGCTTCTTTTTCTGCTACTGATTTTCGGAAATGTTTTTGAGAAGCTTTTGTAGTGTATTAATCAGTTTTCTGAAACAGGAATGTCGGATTTTAGGATGTTATCAATTCTCCATTAAACATTTTCAGCTGCGTAAGTGAATTTATACATGTAAGAGTAACTACATAATATTAATGCTGTTAATTTAACATATTTTCCTGTAAAATAAGTTTGTTGAACATAAAAATGTTTGCAACAACTTCCGTACTTCACAATTGATTGCAAGTGGAAAACCTATCAAACTAACCTGTCAATGCTAATTTTAGCATTCTACTCATTTA